>OY979708.1:14704329-15220264 GCA_963855925.1 Inga laurina | reverse complement strand
AAATATCCAACATCCTAAATTACATCCTACTCTCATATTACAAATGGTGGCAAAACCAGAATCATGAGATTCATGACTTTCTAATTTTTGTCTAAAAAGGTCAGATTTCCATTGTCTTGCCTTGGAATCTTATGCATTATATCCTTAGCTCGTAAAGATTTCCTGCATAAGTAAAACATACATAAAAATATAAGATTAACATATAAGTAAAACATCATCTAAGATTCCAGATACCACAACGTAGCCACGACAGGACAAAGGGAATGCTAGAACATACGGAAAAGAAGAGTCACCATCCCTTCTTCTTTTAATATATACAGAGAAAGAATTTTATATTGTCTGAGCAAAAACTGTAGCCACTTCTGTAGGTGTGATACTGACTGAGCAATTTAGCATATGTAGAACTCTAAGACTGTAAAGAAATAAATAGAGAAGGAAATTGTAAATCTGAATCTTTGAATCAAAACATGTACAAGTGAGTCTATTTATATATACAAGCGTGAATCTTCCTAATTAATGTGATGATACATTTCCTACCATTATGATATGATTGCTTAATAATGGATGTTGATATACAATCCCTGATTTTGTGGGACATGATTCTAATACTCCCCCTAAAGTCGGAGCACATATATTAATCATGCCCAACTTGTTACAAGATTCTCAACCCGTGTCCCATTTAAGGCTTTCGTTAGAAGGTTTGTTAGTTAGTCGTTCGATTTCACGTGTCCTGTAGATACAACATTCTCTTTGATCTTATCATGAATAAAATGACAGTCAATTTCAATATGTTTTGTACTCTCATGGAACACAGAGTTAGATGTTATGCGTAATACCGCCTTATTGTCACACCATATGTTGGCAAGCAATGTCATGGCAATGCCAATCTCCTTCATGAGTTGAAAGACCCACATAATTTCCTATACTGACTGGGACATGGCTCTATATTCTACTTCTGTACTGGATTTTGACACAACACCTTGCTTCTTACTTCTCCAAGATATCAGGTTTCCACCAACAAACACACAGTAACCTGTAGTGGACCACCTTGTGGCCTTTGAGCCTGCATGATCCGTATCGCAGAAGTACTAGCCTTTAGTTACCCATAATCTGTGTAAATGCCATAACCTGGGGAACCTTTCAAATAATGCAAAATATGCTCTAAGACCTCCCACTGTGCCACTGTTGGGGATGCCATGAATTGACTAAGTACATTGACCATAAAAAGTTATATCAAGATAAGCTATTGTCAGATAATTCAACTTCCCAATAAGTCTTCTATATCTTTCAGGAAATGCAAATGGCTTAAGTTTCTCTGGATCAATCTTCTTCTTTAAGTCATCAGGAAGCTCAACAAACATGCTATCATTAAGATCCAGGAATAGATTCAGAATCATGGAAATGCTACTTGGTGCAACTCCAAGCTTCCCAGTCTCCTCCAAGAGATCGAGAACATACTTTCTCTGAGTCAGGAGGATGTCCTTCTTGCTTCTCATAACCTCAATACCTAAAAAGTACTTCAATGGTTCCAAATCTTTTGTCTAGAATGAGAGTTAAGAAAGACTTTAAGTTCTGAGATTCCAGAGGTGTTACTCCCAGTAATCAAAATATCATCACATACACTACCAGAAGAATTATGCCTTCACCAGACTACTGGTAGAACAAAGAGTGATATACTTGCTTTGGCTTAATCCAAACTCCTTAACCACACCACAAAATCTATCAAACCAGGCACAGGGGCTTTACTTTAGATAGTACAACGACTTCTAGAGGTAGCACACCTTCCCATGCTCCCTCGGAGCAATGAACCCAGGTGGTTGCTCTATATAGACTTCCTTAAAAAGATCACCATTCAGAAAAAAAATTCTTGACATCCAACTAATGCAAATCCCAACTATAGGTGGCATCCAGAGAGACAAGTAGGCGAACCAAAGTTTACTTAGCCCCTGCGAAAAAAGTCTCTGAACAATCAATACCATAAGTCTAAGTATAACTTTTGGCAACCAGCCAAGCTTTCAACTGTTCTAAGGAACCATTAGCTTTAGTCTTAACAACAAACACTCATTTACATCCAATAGCCTTCTTCCCAAAAGGTAGATCAACAAGAGTCCAAGTACCAGCCTTTTCAGTGGCCATCATTTATTCTTTCATCACTACACACCAACCAGGGTGAGCTAAGGCTTGGTGAAGGGTGGTAGGGGTGGAGACGAAATCAAGGGCGGCAACAAGGAAAGAGGAAGTAGGGGACATATTCTGGTAGGACACAAAGGAGGAGATAGAATAAGCACAGTCAGCATATCTTTTAGAAGGCAATGGGCACGAGTACCTTTTTTGAGAGCAATGGGCAGGTCTTAGGATGGGTCAACAAGAGGATCAGGCACTCCAAAATCAGAAGTAGGTGAATCAGGGACATGAATGTCAAGATCTGGGGAATCAAGGCAGGTGAGTCATGAAAAGAATCAGTCACCGAGGCAGGCACCGGTGAAGGCAGAACGTTGGCAACATCATCACCATTGATTATATCAAGGTCCGAAACAGTTGCCCGTACTAATGAGATAGGGACTTGATAGACCAAGACATTATCAGGCTCATCAACTAGGGAGTGAGACTCAGACAATACCGGAGACATAAAGAAAGAAGAGGACTTATGAAAGGACACATCAGTGTACACAAGATAATGACAAAGTTAAGGAGAGTAAAATCGATAACCTTTCTGGACTCGAGAATAACCAAGAAAGACACATTTTAAGGACTTTGTATCAAAGCGCACACAGCCAAAAAATTTTGGATCAACAAGAAACAACTTTTTGTTAAGGAACAGAAGGGAATATGGAGTGGCACTACTAAAAATAGTTGAAGGCATGCGGTTAATGAGAAAACATGTAGTAGACACGGTATTAGCCCAGAATGGTTTAGGAACACAAGAGTGAAACATGAGACCTTGGGCAGCTTCTAATAGATGACAGTTCTTTCTTTCAGCAACACCATTTTGAGCAGATGTATCAACACAAGAAGATTGGTAGAGGATGCCATGGTGGTGCATATAATCTGTAAATTGGGCGAAAAAATATTCTTTCGCATATCTCTTTGAAGAATTTTCACAAGAGTACCAAACTGAGTGCTAATTTCAGTATAGATGTTACAAAAATGAGAAAAACAATTTAGAACACTGCTTTATTAAGTAAAGTCAAGTTGTCCAGGAATAATCATCAATAAAAGTGACAAAGTATTGAAAACCAGTATGAGACGCAACTGAACAAGGACCCCAAACATCAGAATGAATTAACACAAAGGGAGACAAAGCCCGTTTATTAACTTGAGGTGCCAAATAAATACGATGGTGTTCGGCAAACTGACACGACTCACAATCTAAAGCAAACACACAAGAAAACTAAGGATACAACCTCTTTAGGGATGAAAGTAACACATGACCAAGATGGAAATGGACTTTAAAAGGAGACAACTCACAGGAACAAGCAACGAAATGCAGTACCTGATCATCAAGGATGTAATGCCCACTAGATTCATAGCCTTTACCAATAATCTGCTTTGTTCAAAGATCTTGAATCAAACAATAGTCAGTGAATAGTGAGATGAAACAGTTCAAATGATGAGTCAGTTTACTTGGAGACAGAAGATTAAACATAAGATCAAGAACATTAAGGACAAAAGATAATGACATGGATGGAGTTGGTGTAATAGTGCCTGATCTAAGTACACAGACAAGGGAACCGTTGGCGACAAATATGGAGGATGGGTTGTTATAAGGGGCATACGATGAAAAGAAATTATGGTTACCTGTTATGTGCTCAATAGCACTAGAAACAATGACCTACTTTGTGGAAGAAGTAGTAAGACCAGAGGACAAATTACCTATAGCAAGTGGCCCTGCAGATTATGGACCAGAATTAGACTTATCAGGTGTTTGTGAAACATTGGCAAAACCACACTACTCTTAATATGACCAAGTTCCTTACAGTAATTGCAAATAATACTGTCAGAAGTCATATTCAGAGTATTAGTGGCTTGATTGGAGCCATAATTCTTGTTTTTAAAGAGGCTATGCCCAGCTAGAGCACTAGCATGCAAAGCACCAGACGTACGAACCAAACTATCAGCACGAAAAACCTATGAGAAAACATATTCAAAAGATGGAAGCTCCTAACTAGATAGAATTTGTTATCAGATGGTGTCATAAGATGGGTCAAGAGCTTCAAAAAAAACTTATGATAGCTTGAAATTCCAGATTCTTGATACGGGTTTGAAGATCCACCTGTGGAGACATAAGTACCTTCATCTCTTTATACAACCTCTTAAAAGTCTAAGAAGAAATCCTTCAAGGGATGACTATACTGTTGAGAGAGATAGAAGCCCTTACATACTTTATGAATTTGAGTAAAATTCCCTTTAACAGAGAATATAAATTCAAGGTAATTCATAATTTCTTTCTAGTGTTGCAGTAACTGACAGAGAATAAAATCCATAGTTCAATAGAATTCTGAATTTGGAAAAAGCGTCAATGATCCGCTCGAGACCAAGCTAAACTTTTCTTATTATCACCAGAAAGGGGTCCTGGGTTAAATGGACTTCTTTCTCAATACCCAAAAGATAAACCCTAACAACCTTGTTCCAATCATTATAGTTTTGTCTAGTTTAATTTTGAATCAATAATCTTAGCAGACATGGGTAGCATATCAGATGTCTTAGATTCAACCATGGAAAAGTAACCAAAGAATTACAATAACAATACAGTAAGCACATTCAAGAGAGGAACTGGCAATCATAGAAACACCAAACGGCGAGCACAATCACTAACCAAAGTCCCAAACTTGCACAAGTCAAAGGAAAATAATAGTTTTAGAGTTAGGAAACCCACATGTAGAAGTGTGAAACTAGAGCTTGATAACCCTTAGAAGTACGCTGGGTGAAACAAGAAAAAAAAAATGTTGAACAGTGACAATCATATGAACATTACGATGAACAGTAATGGCGAACAATGTGATGAACAATACGGCGCCAGAAAACAATTTCAGAAAGCCCTAAGAAGCTTTGATATCATGTAAAGCAACAAACAAAGAAGAAAATTGTAAATCTGAATTCCTTGAATCAAAACATATACAAGTGAGCTTATTTATATATACAAGCGTGTATCTTCCTAATTAATGTTATGATATGTTTCCTACCGTTACGATATGATTACTTAATAATGTTGATATAATGATATACAATCCCTGATTTTGTGGGATATGATTCTAACAAAGACCATTTCTGATACATGGCACTGGACAGCATCTGGAGGAAATAGGTTCATTATTTTTTCCATAATTTTGATAGAATCAAGGTAAATACACCCTCCCTTTCTTGTCCTTCCAATTGTATTTTTAACAATCCAAGAGATAGACAGAGATTTTTACTTTTAATGCCAACTGCGACAATTTTGGACACTTCCCAACATAATGTTGTAGTGATGGTAATTCTTAATGTATATAAACAGGTCAGATAAAGATTTGCTAGGCGGCTTGCTTGGACTTGGTCGAGGGGTTATCGAACTAGAAGGTCTAAATGGGTCTTTTCTCTATGCTTCTTGTCTTTGCCTTCTCCTTTTCAGCTTTGGTCCTACGATTTCTCGTTCGCTCACCCAATATTGCTCAATCATTTGTTCTTCCAGGCATTCAATTTTTCCTGAGTTGCCCCTTTACTGTTGTGGTAGTCGTGCGATTTGCTTTCTCCGTTCTCTTTTTTTGCCCTCTTTTAATTAGTTAATCAGCTTTTTTTCGACATCAGAGTGAGAGGTGCCACCTCACACCTATATGATAGAATTTTTAACTCTGTTAGCTATAATTTATCTAATGGAGTAAATTTAAAGGACCTAATAAAAAGAAAAAACAAATACAGAGACCTAAGTCAAAACTCGAGGAAACTATAAGAACCCAGGATTCATTTTCCCTTAATAATTAAACTCAACTTTATCCCGTTTGTTCAATCAACTCAAATTTACCTATATTTGGACATCCTGCAAAGCTCTATAGAGCACAATTTCTGGGCTTCCACCTTTCTTGTGCGAAAAAGCAATGCTTTTGATTCCATTAGTTTAAGGCTTATTTTGTTTGGATGGACAAACCTTTTGCCCACCGGATTCTTTGAATCTTGAAAGATTCAACTATACTCTTGCTAGTCTGTGACACTTGTATGGGATAACTATATTATTTAATTAAGATACCATATAATGATTATACGCATTAAAAATTATGTATGAATACACATAGTATATGATATTATTATTGAATAGTCACAATGCCTGCTTGATTCCCAGCTGGATTAAAAATAACAAGTACGTAGGACTTCGGCTGTCTTTTTTTTTTTTGCCAACAAAGAACTAATAGTATTAAAATTAACTAAGTTACAAGTCACATAAGTAAAATTACAACAACAAACAAACAGAATGAGAAACCAAGCCCCCAACGCTAGCTAACAAACTAGAGAAACAAATATACAAGAGTTCATCAATATAAAAAAGCATAAGAATATAGCTGAAATATCTTTCACACCATTCACTAAATAGACCTGCAACTGGGACAAAGGTCGAAAGACTCGAATAAAAGGGCAAGACCCTTCCAATGAAGCTTTGGCAAACCTCCCAACTACCAAATCTGCTTTTATGGGAACATATCTGCAAAAAAGGTTCATAACTAAATTCCTTGACACAAGAGTGTACTCAAGGAGAATAACATTCAATATATTATCAAAGAATGCACAATCAAAGAGACAATAGGAAAGGGAAACCTAACTCCAGCCCAAGGATGAGCAGTAATGCCATACACACTGAATAGGCCTATATCTAGCCCTATAATAAACAGTGTTGTTCAACACACTGAACAGGCACATGTTTAGTCAATGATGAACAACATATACAGTCATACTGAACAGGCCCAAAATGACTATTCTCAATTGTCTATCTATTGCACATTCCTTAGATAGAATACCCACAAAATACTTTACCTTCTTACCACATACAGCTACCTTCGACCAAACATAACCAAATTCTGAAGGTGTCTAAAAAATCCAATTTTTGGGGCTTGGATCAGTCGATCAAACTCTTTACCACCAAAAAACCTTCCATACCAATTCTAGTAGGGCAGAGACAATTTAGGTAAGGTATATTGACTTATAATACACATAGACTAGTGAAGAAATATATTAACCACCTAATCATATAGACTAACTAAGCCACACCAGGTGTCAATCTTCCAAATAATCATCAGAACTAAGCATAGAAAAGCCAACCCTAAAGAGGATATCATACCAATCACAAATCTCAAACCCAAAAAGACATCAATGGGAAAATATTGAACCTTTAGCAAGCCCCTAACCTCAAGAGCCAAGGATTGCAAAAATAACACACCTTTGAACGCATCTGTTTCAGTGCATTTGGTTTCCTTAGAGTGACTGAAAAGTCCCAACCCCTACTTATTTATTGATTCTTCAACACCTTACCTTCACCTGAGATTCCACGCTTGGGTGTCAATCTTTCCTTCATCTTTGTAGGGTCTTCTCTCCCCTTCTGGTGGAGTTTATCGGCAGGCTCCCTATGTCGTGGCCGATGCATGTGCTGGTTGGGAGCGAATCCTGTGGAGGAGACGTGCGGGATTTTAGGGTGGATGGATACGAGGAAGCATTCAACTCTCAATCTCCTTTGATGCCATCCAATGACGACTTCTGATGGGGTCCCCATGGCCTTCGAGGTTGCTGTGTGGTTTGAAGCGGTGGCTCTCTCTCTCCTCTAGTGCAAGGACGATATTGATTGAGGGTTTGAGGGGCGTGAGTAGGGGTTTTCTCATAGTTGGGGGTAGATCTGTGGCAAGAATGTGGTGCACAAGACATCAGAATACAAAAGGTCACGCAAGTTAGAGCCATGGAGTCGGACGGCGTCAACACACTCACCCTTTCAGAGGGAGGGAAACCCCAGTTGACAGAAATTTTTGCACAAAGGCGAGGCGATGTAGGACTTCGGCTGTCATTTGAAAGCTTAGCATGTTTTAATTCTTTTATAAATTTTCGTGCAAATTAAGAAACCTTATTTTTCTCGAAATAAATTATTAAAAATAAACTGCTTGTATCCTGTTGTTGACCGTAAGACCAGAACTTCTATGCTCCCCAAACAATCATAAATTAAGCACCGAGGAGTTAAAGAATTATAAGTCCAAATACTGATGAGGTGGCGTGGCAGTTATTGGATTGTTAGATTGTGGGAGTCAGATAGACTAAATTGGTAAATTGGGGCGAGTATAAGGGTAATTAAATTGAGATAGTGAAAATAAGAAGGATAATCATATGACCATATTGGATCAAACGGAAGCAGATTCTCCTTTCCCATTAAGAGGATTAAAGAGATCCTATTCTGTAAAATTCGGATTGATCTAATTATCACTAAATGCCACGTCATTCATGTGGTTTTGAAGCCCCTGATCATTGCCCCTGCAATTGGATCTCGAGGCTGATCTCATCGGCTTGCGCGGATTTTACCCAATAATAAACTTGCTAAATTCAAAATATATACTAGTTCGGTATTATTGGGGAGGCTGGAATAACCACCAAATACTTAATTCAACTGATAAGGGTTGTATCTTTTTAATCAGATGTTTCGAGTTTGAGATTTTAGATAGTTTTTATTTTAGTAGGTAGATATTGAATTTAGAGTAAATATCATATCCGAACTTTCATTCCATATTATCATTAAAATTATAATTTGGATGCTCTAAATAAATCTCATCATGATTTGAGAGTCTCACAGAGCTTCTTTCAATGATAAACACAGTTGAACACTAAATTGGACCTTTTGTCTGGTCAAGCCTGCCAGCAAAGGAAGCAAAGACTTTGACTTGTGAAAAGGAGCTACCTTTTCACTTCTTGTGGTGACGGGAGGGAGTGATGTGGCACTATAGCGATAGTCAGATTAATCCAACGACTTAATCTGAGAAGCACCATTTCTCTACTACATTTTATATAGAAGAAAATACCCATATATCCCACTCAAATTAGTTTCAATTCTGAAAAATTATACAATGTCCAATTCTTAGTATATGATTCATTTTGCAGTTCATGACCAGAAGTAGTATTTATTAACTTATAGTAGATATATAAGTTAATTATCTCAGATGTAAAACAAAAAATAAATAAATCAATGCAATTAATTTAAATCAACTTAATGAACAATGATATATATACATATATAAATATTTGATTTGAAGTCGTAGTCCGTACGTATTACGTACTATATACGTATGCAGGTTGGGGTTTGGGGCATGTATATATACGTGAGGCTAGAAATGAGCCATATTAAACATGAACAGGACATCAGCGTCCGAGTTTATCCAGTGGACAACTTGCTTTATCTCCATTTCACAGATACCATACGAAGAAAACTCCAGAGAGATGAACCCTTTTTTCATTCGTTCCTTTCTAGGGAAAACGTGCAACTGATGCAATATTAATACAATGTGTCGTGGTTTTGAGCCAAAAAAAAAAAAAAAACAATGTGTCGTGGAACAGGAGAATTAAAAAAAAAAAAAAGGAGAAATAATAAAATTAGTCTGCGATACATGTAAGTTTCATCTGCCTACTAGCCACGGAAGATCCTCGGCAGGAGGCAACTCATGAAGCAACCTATCAAAATCTTTAAACGACGACGTAGTCGTCGTGTTCTTGAGTACCATGGAAGACAAAGAAGCATCTTCTCTATTATAATTACTCCGATCATGATCACGTGCGACTCCATGATCGTGACATTGAAACTCCTCTGATTTTACAGAATTATCACGTGCCAACTTGTCGGAGCCGCCGCTCCCTACCCAGGCTGTGGAAGAGTTCTTCCCTGTGAGACTCTGAACCACGTCTCTGAAGTTCATAGCATCGGTTTGAACGTACCTGGTTTCTATCTGAACTATCTTCACACCTTCACGCTTATTCTCACTATTTTCCATCTCGATCTCTTTCTACTTTAAGCTTATGAGTAATATTTGTCTGAGTTTGGGTGGCTTGTTCTTGATGAACTGCGTGATTTGGAGTGAGCATATATAAGTAAAGGAATCTGAATCAGAGGCAGTCATAGGAGACTGGTCCAAGTCAAAGGCAAAGCCCGCAATTTGGAAGTTGGAATCGTATATATGGTCAAGTTCAAACACATGGTTGTTTAATATATAACGGGCAACTCAGAAAACGATGGGATTGGAACAAAATAATCTTACCGCTCATTATTTGACGGCTCCAAATACGTAGTCTCCTATCCTAGTCACGTGCCTTGAAATTTTGTTTGCTTCCTGGCTCGTGCACCGAAAACTTTTGTCTTTCTCTGCCTTCTGGAAAGTTAAAACGTTACTTTTTTTATTTTTGGACATAGTTAAAACGTTAGTTTGGTTATTGGCGGCAGTCAAAATTAACAATCAAGTTCTAGATAACATACTAACTTCCTTTTTTAACATGTGATTCAATTGATTTTTTTTTAGAGATATTAAATATGTTAAATAAATCATTTTGAAATACTTATAATTATCTTTTTTTATAATAAATTAATTTATCTTACTTATAAACTGATATATATTCAAATGATATACACAGCATACACTATTATTAACTAATTTATTTAACTTTTTTAATCTCTGAAAAAATGTTAACTGAGTCTTATATCAACGACATAATTGATTATTATATTTATGTGTGTGTCAGGCATGTGTGTGTCAGGTAAGTGTGTGTGCCTATATATATGCTTCTAAAATTAATGTATGAGCTAAACAAAAAATATTCTTTATTTACTGTTTTATTGAAACTATTATGTGTGACTTTTAATAATTTTATATCCCTCATGTAATATATGTTGCCCAGTTATTTTTTATCGCATAATGAGGGGTGTGAATATGTAATAGAAAGGGACAAAAGGGAAAGAAATTTCAACCGAGGGGACCATATGAAGAAGTTGAATGGAAAAAAATTATAGGAAGGCGGGAAAACCATATGGCATGGTATATTCTCTCTCTATTCCATAATATAAATCATTTTAACTAATTTATCGGAATTAAAAAATAATAGTTAATTAATTAAATTAGTTTTAAGTTGAAAGAAGTTTTCAACTTTAACCATATTATTAAATGAGAAATTGAAGAAGATAGAAAAATATATTAATAAGTCATATTTAAACATTAATTTCATGGGCAAATTTGACAAATAAGCATTAATTGCTCTCTAAATGACTTATACTGTAAACCAAGCACTACTACAAAAATAGGGATTAGCGGCGCAACTTTTGTGGCACTTCTTTACAGCCTCTTTCTAGATTTTTCTATTTTTTTTTTAAAAGCACCTTAGGTGGTTGCTGCTTAGCAACATTAGGTTGCGCTTCCTTGAAAAAGTGTTACCTAAGGTGTTTTTTTTAAAAAAAAAAAAAACTGAAGTAGCAGCTATAACACTTACTTAAGGAAGTGTCATAGCTACTACGTATTTTGTGTGGCATTTGGTTTAGGAAGCGCCACACAATGTAATTTTTTTTAAAAAAAATTTAAATTATTCTCTTTCCTGCAATCTACTTCTATCACATTTATTCTCTTAGTCCTCACTCCTCATATAACACATGTCATCACTCCTTATCCTCTTAGTCCCGACATTTTCTCCTTCTCCTCTTTTTGTCATTCATCACCATCTCCACTTCGATCAACACTTCCTCCTTATTCCTTTATCACTCATCACCTTTGTGAGGATTTTCTTTTGGAAAAATTGTGGTTTGCCAAATTTTTACATCTATAAATAATAGATCTTCAATCACTTTTCCTTCCCTAAATCTTATTATAAAGATAGTGATGACACTTCCTTCCTTCACACACACATACACTTTCTCTTTTCATTTGTTTCTTCTTCCATTATTTTTATACTAAGCTTCAGATTTTAGATCTGCATCGTTCGACCTAGCATTAGCCATGAAGAAGTAAGTTTATTTGGTCTAATTGCTATTTTAGCTACATTATATCACAGATATAGCTTACCAGTTTATTTTGAATAATAGTTTCTTACTATTATGTTGCATATGTTTCTATAGGAGAATAAATCTTTGGTTTTTTATGATGGAGGAAATGATGTTCGTATTGTTTTATCAATTGCAGCATTGGTAAACAACATATTTACTTTCAAGTTTCCTGCTTTTAATTGTTCTAATTTTCCTTGATGAAGAATGCTTCTGAAATTTCTTTTCACATTTTATTTCTGAAAAAATTATTCTCATTTTTATATGCTGAAAAATAAATGAGATAAAATTAAATGTTATTATATACAAGTTGTATTTAGTAGTTATAATTTTTAGTTGTTGTAGTAATTATTAACATTGATGATTTGCATAAATAAAATAATTATTTGTTTTTAACACTTGTATTTTACTTAGTAGTAATTTTGTTAATTAGTTATTTGTTAATTTATATCATTTTGGAGTTATTTGATTGTGGTTTGCTTTTTTTTTTTTTTTTGTGGATATGAAAATGTGTTTAAAGTGTGTTATCAACTATAATTATAAGATTCTAAAAGAAAAATACGAAAATAATTATTTTTTAAAAAAATAATATTTTAGGTGGCACTTCCTTAAAGAAGTGTCACATGACTTCTAATTCGTTTGCAACTCAGCCCTAATCTTTACTGAGTCATCTTATGTGATAAAAAATATTAATAATAACACTGTTAATTCGCAATCTAGTGTGTGTAATATTATGGGATATCTGAAAACTGGGGTAGCTGTCTTCAATTGGGAACATATGATCCACTAACATAATAAAAAATAAATAGTTGTCTAAAATGTGTGCTGACTTCCTCATGTTTTCTAAAGTTCATTATATGAAGAGTTTGGGATGAACAATTACAAGACTCTCACGTATTTATTTTGGGGTATTTAATTTAAGTGATTTTATTATGTATGTGGTAAATATATGAAACGAGTTTTATTCTATAAAATTTAAAAGTGATTTTAATTTTGAGGGCGCTCCAAACACCCCTATGTGTGTATGTGTGTGTGAAGGTTCCTAAAACATATGTAATGTATTTTGATGCTGAACATTAACATAAGTTGAGATTTTTTTGTCAACGGATGAGTCCCTAATCAACAAGTCAAGATATAAACACATATACCTCATAATGACAACATTGCTAGTATATCGTTAATAGGGTTAAAAGACTTTTTTGACAAATACCTAGTTAATTAGAAAATTAAAACATATGATACCTTAAACATAATGACATTATTTATCTTAAAATAAATGCACGGGTATCAATTACTCTATGTTATTAAACTTTAGGGTGTCAAATACTCTCACATCAATATTAGGGCAATATTAATGCTCTTTAACTGAAAATCAAATTGGAGGTAATGGTAAACGTCAAGCTCTAATAGTCTTAGGTTGAGATCGCAGCAAAAATTTTAATTAACACTTGAGGGCAACATCGTTTTAATAAATGATTTATGATAATTAGTGTTCCTCACACGATATATAGTTCAAGGGTGAAAAGTTCTTTGACCCCTGTACGTATATATTCATTAATTATTTTTTAAAAAAAGTATAATGACATATGAATTGAACCTATTTACGCAAGCTCAAGTCGCTAATTAGGAACGAAGGTTCAAAGACTTGGAAATCCAACTTAAAATTCATGACTTTAACTAACTTTTTTTCGTCCTTTTTTTTGGTCCGGCAATTAAGGACCCCCCCCCAAAAAAAAAATCCTTACAATGAAAACCTTAAACATTGCAGCTCCTGTGCTAAAACCAGAAACTGAAAACCTTAAACTTGCAGATCCGGTACTTCCGCCATTTCACTTTAATTTCATAATTGGATCTATTAAAAAAAAAACAGAAGAAGAATACAATATAATTTGTTTCACGTCTTGGTTAGGAAAAAAAAAAATATTGACGATTCTCCTTGAAATCAAGGAGAGATAATTATTGACAGCAAAATGTTAATGGTGGATGAACAGTATATACACTCGGGAGCGTATATAAAAGCTAGTGGAAGAATAAAAGCAGACTCACCTCAGGGGTGGATCCAGCCATATGACTTAGAGGAGGGGCCGAATCGGTTTAACATTTTTATTTTTTAATATATATAATGACTTATTAAAAATATTTTTATAATGCAGAAAAATAGTTCAGTATTATTAAGGAGACTGGAATCATTGTTTATTTAATATATGAGCTAAAGAAAATTTATTGTTTATTTACTGTTTTATTCAGACCATTATGGGTGTAGCTTTTAATAATTTTATATATCTCATGTATTATGTTTCCTCCAGTTATTTTTGACGAGGGTATATATATGTGATAGCATAATGAGGGGTGTATGTGGATATGTAATAGAAAGGGACAGAACTAATGAACTTGTAACCTAATAATATAGATATTCTCTTATAAGTGGGAAGTCGCGAATTTGATCCTACTTACAAATCTAGAGTAGTTAGTGTCTGCTCTTCTAATTGAAAAAAAAAAAAAACCAAAGAAAGAAAGAAAGAAAGGGATGAAATGGGAGAGAAATTTCAACAGAGGGGATCATAAAGAAGTTGAGTGGAGAAAAATTATAGGGCGGTGCGTACTATATGGCTTAAATTTCACCATCGCCAACTATATATTTTTCCTTTGACTTCCTTGATTATGTACACTTGTCGTATTATTGTCGCTCCTTCCAAGCTCTGCAATTGCAATAGTGTGTGTAGTGCCCGGAATTTGAAAAATATGGAACCGTCATCAAAATTTTAAAAAAGGATAATTTTAGAAATCTTTTTTTTTTTTAAAAATGAAAACTGGCATACAAAAACTATTTAGGGTTTGGGAGTCGATTGTGTATGGGGAAAGTGTTAGACACCCCACAACACCCATTCATAAGAATAGTTACCCTAAGTTAATTAGTTAAAAATATTATAGCCTTTAATTTTATTATAATTACCCAAAAAAAGAACATTTACAAAAATGAAATAAAAAAACTAAAGAAAAAGAAAAAAAAGGAACATATATTTACAAAAAGAAAATAAGAAAAAATATATATTTATTTATAAAATTGGACTTAATCTAAGATGAAAACTTAGAGCCTACGTACCCTTTAGAGGGATCAAAGTCCATGTAGTTCGAGGGTAGAAATGCGTGTCACTTTGTTTGTGTTTTTTAGAAAAAATGTTTATTTAATTTATTTGAGAAAAATAATTTTTTTATTTGGTTTGTATTTTTTATTATTTTTTTAAAAAACGTTTTTTTTTATTTTCTTGTAAAAGAGAGTTTTTCCATTTTATTTTCATTTATCAAAATGTGTCAAAATATTTTTTTTTTTCATTTTTTTTGAAAGAGGGCCTAAGAAAGGGATTAAAAAAGAAAAAAAGAAAAGTAACACAAGTTAAACAAAAATGAAGTTAAAGATAAGGAGATTTATCCGTACCTTTTATCCTTTGAACCCGCTACAACAAGAAATAGGGTGATAGAACCATATAATAAACATGAGGCAAGTACAATCACATTATCTATATTTATTAAGCATAACATCTAGTATCATTATAAAACAAGACAACACATACCTCTTGCCTATGTATGAGATAATCCAGTTGGACAATAAAACGCAAATCCACAAGACCACAATGAGGTAATCCACGTGCAGCAACATCATAGTTCAAAGTAAAGCAATGTGATGCATATTGGATAAAATCATAGTATATGAATGATGAGCTCAGTATGAGGCATGATGAGGTAAGCATGAACCAAGATAAATTAGATGAGGAAAAAAGAAGATGAGAGATGTCACAGTGAAATAAAAGAAAAGGATGAGAATTCAGCCACAGACCTTATCTCCTTACTCCCCCCAAAATTCTTGTGTGTCTTACTTCAACCCTTGCATTCCTATTTATAGTCTTAAGGTAGGGTTTTCTTCATAAATGCTCCTTTTTTTTTTAATTTTCCTTTTTAATATTTTTTGTATTTTATGTTAAGAACTACCTAACTTGACCCAATCACTATCAATGGAGATTTTTTTTTTTTCGTCTTTTATTTTTTTAATTTTCTATTAATAAAACTTCCTAGCTTGACCTAATCACCATCAGTGAAGATTTTTTTTTTTAATTTTTGTTTTTAATTTTTTCTTTATTATTCTCCCCACAAGTAACTTCCTAATTTAAATCTATCAACATAAATGAGAATTTTTTTTATTTTTTATTTTCCCTTAATAATGACAATGCCAATCATCATCAATGAGGGGATTTATTTTAATTTTTTTTCCCTTTCAATGATGATTGCCAATTTAGACATCGATCATCATCAATAGGAGGATTTCCTTATTTTTTTCTTATTTTCGTTTTTTATTTCAATAATGATTGGCAATTTCGATACCAATTATCATCAATTATTTTTGTATTTTTGAGTGAGGCCCGGACAAAATAGGGTGTTCACAGTTTCCCCTCTTTACTTGTTTCATAGTTGAGAAAAGTGAGATTCACGTCTATGAAGTAAGTAAAGATAAGAACACGTATGTTATCCGGCCAAAGAACAAGGTGCCCCCTTGGAACCAAAGAGGGTTTGGACAAAATACAGTGCTCATGCCCCTCTTTACTTGGTTCATAAGGGAGAAGAACGCAAGTGGAGATAGATGATTATCTAGAGTGGAAGTGAAGCGCCTAGTTGCATAGGACTTTGGTGGGGCGTAAAAGAATTGTGCCAGCCAGTACTGGGCTTTGAGAGTGCCTGCTGATACAGGGCTTTGAAAGAATAGTGTCTGCTGTTACAAGGCTTTAAAAGAATTGTGTTAGCCGTTACTGGGCTTTGAGGGTGCCTGTTGGTACAAGGCTTTGAAAGAATAGTACCTGTTACAGGGCTTTAAAAGAATTGTGCCAAGCGTTATTGGGCTTTAAAAGAATTGTACCAGCCATTACTGGGCTTTGAGGGTGCCTGTCGATAGAGGGTTTTGAAAAGGGCGCCAGCCATTACTGGGCTTTAAGGGTGCCTTCCGGTATAGGGCTTTGAAAAGGGTGTCTGTTGTTACTGGGTTTTGAGGATGCCTACTGGTACAGGGCTTTAAAAGGGTGTCAGTCGTTACTAGGCTTTAAAGGCGTTTGCTGGTTCAGGGCTTTGAAAAGGGTGCCAACCGTTACTGGGCTTTGAAGGTGCCTGCCTGTATGGGACTTTGAAAGGGTGCCAACCATTATTGGGCTTTGAGGGCGCCTGTCGGTACAGGGCTTTAAAAAGGGTGCTAGTCGTTACTGGGCTTTGAGGGTTCTTGCCGGCACAGGGCTTTGAAAAGGGTGCTATGAACATGTGATACCCCTTGGAGTAGTGCTTATGAAGATGATTACATTGATAATAATGATGATAGTGATGATGAAATTCTAATGAGGGTGACAACGATGATGATGAAGAGGATGATAATGGCCATGATAATAAAGGGAATATCGTAATAGTGAATTCATGATAAAAGAGATTACACTAATAATGATGATGACAGTGATGATGGAATCATAATGACAATGATAAATACAATGATAATGCTGATGATGATGATGATGATGATGATGATGATAATAGCGATGATGATGATGTTAATGGTGATGTTGATAATAAAGGTGATGACATGCTAATGAGAATGAGTGCAATAATGGTGGTGTTAAAGAATAGCCTAGCAGGTGATATTGCTCCTTTTTTGTCCAGGTGCCTAACCAATACCCCCTTACTCACGCAGTCTTGTCAGATGTATGAAGATGTGTATAATGAGATTCACATAGATTCCACAGCTTAGAACCCTCGGTTTAGATTGTGTCCCTTTGTCAACTATTTGACCCCACAACAGAAATTCCAGTTCAGACCTTCGCTAATGATCCTGAAATTACACAAGTTAAATGGGAGCAGAGGACACCATGTATATCATCGTGAGTATTTATCTAGCCAAAAATTGTACTTTCATTAAAAAGAGTTACCCTTATATAAATCATGACACAAAGTTTGACATGCGATTTAATGGAAGGGAAAGGTATACTAATGATGAAGATTCATTTAAAGGAAATGATCTTCCAATATTCAAGTGGATGAGTAATGATGAGCACATATTGGTGTAGATGTGATACTATTAGGAGTTTCTTCGCTTTCAGTTCTGTGTAGTCCCCCTGATGGTGCCTTGCTTAATTGTCAGAGATATGCACTCTTCGACGAATGATTAAGGAGTCTTCCAAATAGACAAAGTAAAGAGAGTCATGGGGTTAGGACTGATAACCTTCTTCGATATTTGTTTAACCTCCCCTTTCAGGTTTTTTTGACTTAACAAGCCTTTTTTTTCCTGCTTTAATTTCTGCCTAAGCCGCCCTTTCGGGTTTTTAACTTGGCGAGTTTTTTTTTCCTCTAACTTTTGCCTAGGCCGCCCTTTTGGGTTTTCAACCTAACGAGCTATTATTTTTATCTCTTCTTTCTTTCTTTTTTATTTTTTTTTTTGCTCTAACTTCTGCCTAAGCCGCCCTATCGGTTTTTCAACTTAGCGATCCCTTTTTTTTCTTTTTGCTCTAATTTTTGCCTAAACCGCCCTTTCAGGTTTTCAACTTAGCTAGCTTCTTTTTTTTACGCATAGTATTATTTTTACAACATCTGAATTGATTGGTCTTGGTAAATCTTAGCCATTCATGTTTGTCAATATCAATGCCCCTTGAGAGAAAGCCTGCTTAACAACATATGGGCCTTCATAATTTGGAGCCCATTTACCTCTGTCATCTTCTTGATTTAGTAGGATCTTCTTCAGGACTAGGTCTCCTACTTTAAACCCCCTGGGTCGTAGTTTCTTATTAAAGGCCCTTACCACTCGTGACTGATATAATTGCCCATGACATATTGCTGTGAGCCTCTTTTCTTCAATCATATTTAGTTGTTCAAATCGAGAGCGTATCCATTCACTTTCATCTAGGTCTGATTCAGCCAAGATTCTCAGGGATGGTATTTCTACTTCAATTGGGGTGACAGCCTCCATGCCATAAACTAAAGAGTAAGGGGTTGCCCCAGTTCAAGTACGCATTACGGTACAGTATCCGTGTAATGCATATGGAAGTATTTCATGCCAATCCTTATAGGTCACTGTCATTTTGCCGATGATCTTCTTAATGTTTTTATTGGCTGCCTCAACTGCACCATTCATCTGTGCCTATATGGTGCATAATTATGATGTTTGATCTTGAACTGATCGCATAATTCTTTAATTGATGCCCCGTTGAGGTTTGGTGCATTGCCAGTTATGATCTTCTCTGGTAACCCATATCTACAGATGATATTGGCCTTTAAGAATTTGATAAAGGCCTTCTGAGTAATACTAGTAAAGGAATGGACTTTTACCCACTTAGTAAAGTAGTTGATGGCAACGAGGATGAAACGATGACCATTCGAAGCTTTTGGGTTAATCGACCTGATGACGTCAATTCCCCACATGGAAAAGGGTCATGTAGATACAAAAGTATGCATCATAGTCGGAGGAGCATTAGCTTTGTTGGCATATATCTGGCACTTATGACACTTTCTAACATAATTGATACAATTATTCTCTATGGTTATCCAGTAGTAACCGGATCTTTGAACTTGTTTAGTTAACGAGTGGCCATTTGTATGTGTACCACATATGTCTTCATGGATCTCTGTCATAATCTTATGCGCCTCCCTCATGTCTACACAGTGAAGCAATGTCCCATCAAAGCTCCTCTTTTACAAGACGTTACTACTAATAAAAAAGCCTATGGCCATTCGCCGAATGGTCTTCTTTTCATTGTGTGTTGCATCTGGAGGGTAAGTACCATGCTCAATATACATCTTAATACTATGGTACCAAGGTTGCTCGTCTTGTTCTCTTCCAATATTGAAGCAGAATGCTGGCGATCTTCTAGTCTCAATCTGTATTGGATGAACTTAGACCCCACAATTGAGTTGGATCATAGCTGCTAAAGTAGCTAACGCATTAGCGAAGCGATTCTTTTCTCTGGCCTTGTGATGGAAATTGATTACTTCAAAATTTTTTATCAACTCTATCAAATACTCTTGATAAGGGATTAACTTTGGGTCTTTAGTACGCCATTCACCAGTCACCTGATAAATTATGAGAGCTGAGTCACCATAAACTTTTGGGTTTTTTATCCTAAGATCTATGGCATCTTAGAGACCATTAATACAGGCTTCATATTCTGTCATGTTATTGGTGCAGTCAAATCCTAACTTTATAGCAATCAAAAATTGCTTTCCGTTTGGGGATATGATTACTACCCCTACACCATTGTCATGCATGTTTGCTGCCCCATCAAAATACATTTCCCACCCCTTCAATTTGCTTTCCTCAATCGGATCCTCTGTAGCACATATGTCTCATCTGAAAATTTGAAATCTAGTGGCTAACATTCATCTATGGGGTTTTTTGCTAAGTAATATGCTATTGTACCACCCTTGATGAATTTTTAAGTGACGTATCTTATATCATATTCAGACAATATTACCTTCCACTTAGAGACTTTTCCAGCTACATGCGGGCTTTCAAAGATGTATTTGAGTGGGTCTACTCTAAAACTTAACCAAGTGGTGTAGTAAAACATGTATTGCCTCAACCTCCTTTAGCCCAGACTAAACCACAACAAATTCACTTGATCATCTGGTAATGTGACTCACAATCATTAAACTTCTTGCTCAAGTAATAGATCGCTTGTTATCTTTGCTTAGATGCATCTTGTTACCCCAACATGGCTCCCATGGAGTTTGGTCGTATTGTCAAATACAAAATTAAATGTTGTCCTGGTACAGGAGGAACTAAAATTGGGGGATTTAGCAAATAATCCTTGATTCTATCAAATGCCTGATGACAATCTTCATCCCACTTCCTTGTGCAATTCTTCTTTAAAAGCTTGAATATAGGCTCACAAGTTGCAGTCAGGTTGGCAATGAATCGTGCAATGTACTTCAATCACCCCAAAAAGCTTTGAACTTCCTTTTCTGTTTGAGGAGGAGGCATTTCCCGTATTGCTTTTATTTTATCTGGATCTACTGTAATCCCTTTTTGGCTTACAATGAAGCCTAATAATTTCCCAGATAAAGCCCCAAAGACATATTTATTAGGATTTAGCCGCAGCTTGTACTTGCGTAGCCTTTCAAACAACTGTCTTAACATTACAACATGGCTTTCTCCCTCAAAAGATTTAGCTACCATATCATCCACGCATACTTCAAGTTCTTTATGCATCATATCATGGAAGAGTGCCACCATGTCAAGCTGATAAGTTACCCCAGCATTCTTTAGCCTGAATGGCATGACGCGGTAACAATAAGTGCCCCATTGTGTAATAAATGTGATTTTTTTCTTTGTTCTCTCCATCCATAAGGATTTGGTTATACCCTGAGTACCCATCCATGAACGAGTACATATAGCTACAGGCTGTATTATCAATCAGGACATCAATATGAGGCAATAGAAAATCATCTTTTGGGTTAGCTTTGTTCAGATCTCGATAATCCACACACATTTGAATTCTGTCATCCTTCTTTGGATCAAGAACGACATTTGCTATCTATTGTGGGTATTTAGTTACTTTCAGGAAATCCGCTTCTAATTGCTTCATCACCTCATCTCGAACCACTAAGGACATATCGGAAGTGTACCTCCTTAATTTCTGCTTTTTAGCCTTGGTGTTTGGGAATAAGGGAATCTTGTGAGAGGCAATCCCTGGATCAAGGCTTGGCATGTCTTGATAGGATTATAGGAACACATCCATGAATTCTTTGAAAAGTTCAACCATTTGCTCTCTTTCAGGGTTATCTACTATCTTTAGTTCTCTCTTTTCTTCCTCTGTGCTTATATTTATTACTTCAATTATATCTTCATATGGGCACATTCTATTATCGTCAGATTCGAGGATTTTTTGTATACTTGAATGATCTCATCATCATCACACTCATAATCATGCATATTAATGGCAACAAGCGAATCATCATTCAGGGACTCAGAAACCTCTGCGTTGGACAAGAGTTCCGAGGAAATTGATTTCTTGGAGGGCGAAAAATGAACAATGAATGAATAGAAGAAAAAAACAAGGAAGAATGAATATAAATAAGTGAATTTTATTCGCATATCATTCTTTATTCATGATTCATATAAGAGCTTGTCTAAAGGCGCATATAAAACATAAAAGGACAACTTTTTAGCTAGACATGTTGCTCTAAAATAATAGAATTGAAGGTATTCTCAAACTCCCAATCTTCCAGAGCTCTTCTAGAATCATCAGCTGAAATCCATGTGCAGTTCTTTTTGCCTATTGTTGAAACCATTACAATAGTCGACTTGTTTAGCACTTTAGAGGACATCAGGAATTTCTTCCTTATATGGGGATTTTAGAGTGCTAATCTTCCTTCCCTATCCAATGATTCATATTAGATTCAGCTTCATTTCCACTGCTGGCTGCCATCCGACGACTACGTGAGTGTGTGTTGTATGAATGCTTAGGGGAGGGGGTAGCTGGTTAGGACATTTAGATAGAGCAATATTGTATCACCTGCTTATAAAGGAATAAAATATCATTAGTTTATTTGAACTCACAATTTCAAGCGGGCATAGCGGGTTATCCATGGTGTATTGGCATAAAGGTATTCTGGCACAAGCATCCTATAACTTCCTCAGGGAATCTATTATTCCACAGGGAGAACTAGAGTTGATCATTAGATAGGATGGACCATGAATCCCATCCTAGCCAAGATCTTGTCATTGACCATAGTGATAAGCATGCAATACACCTTTCCTATAGGAACTTGATTTAAACCTGATTCTTTTGCCATTTAACCTTTGTGCCAAATTTTTAGTTGTTAGATAACTTGTTTGTCCTTTATTAAAGGAAATAGAAGGAAGAGTCAAAAAGTATTTTTGAAAGCATGCTATGCAGATGATGATTACATGTGCTTTCTAGCCTTGATATGGGTGATGGACATTGAGAAAAAGAATTTCACCTCCTCAAGAGATCCAATACCCCATAGGAAGGATGAAGTGCCCATTAAACTACGAACGGCCCAAGCTATTACGCTGTTAAGGGTGTTGCTAAATGTTTATTATGTCTAAGACTCATATCAAATGAAGTTAAATGCCAATAGATGATGCAAGGATACCTCATGAGACATGAAAGAGTGATGACTTATACTCCAAGTTTTGATATGGGTGATGAACATTAAGAAAAATAATTTCACCTCCTCAAGAGATCCAATACCCCATATGGAGGATGACGTGCCCATTAACTTGCGAACGACCCAAGTTATTACACGGCTAAGGGTTCTGTTAAATGTTTATTATGTCCAAGGCCTATATCAAATGAAGCTAAATACCAATGGATGATGCAAAGATACCTCATGAGATATGAAAGAGTGATGGTTTATACTTTAAGTTTTGATATGGGTGATGGACATTAAGAAAAAGAACTTCACCTCCTCAAGAGATATATTACCTCATAGGGAGGATGAAGTGCTCATTAACCTGCGAACGGCCTAAGCTATTACGCGGCTAAGGGTTTTGTAAAATGATTATTATGTCCAAGGCCCATATCAAAATGAAGCTAAAATGCCTATGAATGATGTAATGAGTCCTAAAGGATCATCTCTCATTGAGATGTTTTCTAACATGATTGATGTGATGAGATCATGGTCTTTTAGGGTCATAGACCCTCAGACTAAGGTTGGCTATCTAATGCATGCACCATTCTTGTGATGTATCTTTCTGTGAAGCGATGCTAGATACATACTTAGGTGAAGCAACAGTTAGTCACTTGATCCTAGGGGTTTCATTGATTATGCATGGATGACAATAAAGATGATCAACAATAAATAAATATATGCCCTACAATGTCCTATTTTAGGAATAACCCTAGGTTCAATGTCTACCCTTAGAAAGGCAGGTACTAATTAATTGGCTAGGTTGATAATTTCCACTAATAGGTGCAATGGTTTCAAGGTGGTTCTAATTCTCTCAGATAAAGGCCTCCTAACTGCTCCTATCGTAAAGATGAAGACCCTATTTAACAAAATTGACTTTCAGGGGGTTCTAAAAACCCCACAGGGATCAACCTCGCCAAATGAGTAACAGCTAGGATGAAGTCTTCACAGTAACCTCAAGGGGTTCTGAAAACCCCACAAGGAGACTGCTAGAAACTTTCACTCACCTAAGGAACTCACAGACTCGGGTATAGGGCTCAAAATGTGTGTGAGGAGAATAGTGTATGTGTTCAGTGTGTTTGGAGAGCATACCAACCTATGGGCCTAGGTTCTATCCAACCCCCATCTGTTAAGCAAATCATAAGATAGATAAATAAAGAATTTAATAAATAAAAAAAATATTTACACAAAAAAATAAGAAAAAGGGTAATTAAAATAAAATTAAGGCCATATTATTTTTAAACATTTAACTTAAATGAGCTTGACTCTCAAACCATCCCCAGCGGAGTCGCCAAGCTGTAGCGCCCAGAATTTGGAAAACATGGAGCCGCCACCAAAATTTTGAAAAATGATAATTTTGGAAACCTTTTTTTAAAAATGAAAACTGGTCTATAAAAACCATTTAGGGTTTGTGAGTCGATTGTGTATGAGGAAGGTGTTATGCACCCCACAACACCCATTCATAAAAATGGTTACCCTAAGTTAATTAGTTAAAAATATTATGGCCTTTAATTTTATTATAATTACCCAAAAAAAGAACATTTACAAAAATGAAATGAAAAAACTAAAGAAAAAGAAAAAAAAAGGAACATATATTTACAAAAAGAAAATAAGAAAAAATATATATTTATTTACAAAATTGGACTTGATATATGATGAAAATCTAGGGCCTATGTACCCTTTAGAGGGATTAAAGCCCACATAGTTCGGGGTAGAAATGCGTGTCACTTTATTTGTGTTTTTTAGAAAAATTGTTTATTTAATTTATTTGAGAAAAATAATTTTTTATTTGGTTTGTATTTTTTATTATTTTTTTAAATTTTTTTTTTAATTTTCTTGTAAAAGAGAGTTTTTCCATTTTATTTTCATTTATCAAAATGTGTCAAAATATTTTTTTTCTTTTTTTTTGAAAGAGGACCTAAGAAAGGGATTAAAAAAAAGAAAAGTAGCAGAGATTTATGCGTACCTTTTATCCTTTGAACCCGCTACAACAAGAGATAGGGTGATAGAACCACATAATAAACAAGAGGCAAGTGCAATTACATTATCTATATTTATTAAGCATAACACCTAGTATCATAAGAAAACAAGACAACACATACCTCTTACCTATGTATGAGATAATCCAGTTGGACAATAAAACGCAAATCCACAAGACCACAATGAGGTAATCCACGTGCAGCAACATCATAGTACAAAGTAAAGCAATGTAATGCATATTGGATAAAGTCATAGTGCATGAATGATGAGGTAAGCATGAACCAAGGTATATTAGATGAGGGGGAAAAAAAAGATGAGATGTCACAGTGAAATAAAAGAAAAGGATGAAAACTCAGTCACAGACTCTATCTCCTTGCTCTCCCCAAAATTCTTATGTCTTGCTTCAACCCTTGCACTCCTATTTATAGTTTTAAGATAGGGTTTTCTTCATAAATGCTCCTTTTTTTTAATTTTCCTTTTTAATTTTTTTTTGTATTTTATGTTAAGAACCACCTAACTTGACTCAATCACCATCAATGGATTTTTTTTTTTTTAATTTTCGTTTTTAATTTTTTAATTTTCTATTAATAAAACTTCCTAACTTGATCTAATCACCATCAGTGAAGATTTTTTTATTTCCTTTTTTTATTTTTTCTTTATTATTCTCCCTACAAGTAACTTCCTAATTTAAACCTATCAACATAAATGAGATTTTTTTTTTCGTTTTTTTATTTATTATTTTCCCTTAATGAATGACAACGCCAATCATCATCAATGAGGGGATTTATTTTAATTTTCATTTTTTTTTTATTTTTTACCTTTCAATGATGATTGCCAATTTAGACACCGATCATCATCAATAGGAGGATTTCCTTTTTTTTCTTATTTTCGTTTTTTATTTCTTTTTTTCTTTCAATGATGATTGCCAATTTAGATATCAATCATCATTAATTATTTTTGTATTTTTGAGTGGGGCTAGAACAAAATAGGGTGTTTACAGTGAGTGTGTGTGTGTGTGTGTGTAAATTATGGGATGTTTGAAAATCAGGGTGGCTTTCTTCAATTCGGACCATATATATGATCCAATAATAGAGTATAATAAAAACTAAATACTTGTCTAAAATGTGTGTGTTAACCTCCTTACGTTTCCTAAACTTCTTCATGGGAGTGATTATTCATTATTGGGAAGTGTACATACCTCAAAAAATCACTTTTATGTTTTATGAGATAAAACCCTTCTCACATATTTATTTTAGAAACATCTGGTTAAGTCTATTTTAAATAATTTTTTTATATAAAAAAATATGTGAGGTGAGTTTTGTCTCATAAAATATAAAAATAATGTTCAAAGGGTGTTTCCAAACACCCGTCATGTGTGTGTGAACTGTGAAGGTTCCTAAAACATTTATATAACATGTTTTGACATTGAACATCAGTGTAAGTTGAGTTTTTAATCAACGAGTGCCTAATTAGCAAGTCAAGATATAAACATATATATAAAACTCATGATGACAACAGTGCTAACATATCATTGATAGGGTTTGATGGACTTTTTTTTCCTGATAAATAACTAACTAGCAAAACATGTGATACATTAAACACCGTGACATATATATTTATTATTTTAAAAATGTAGGGGTATCGATTATTTTATATTATTAAAGTTTAGGGCGTCAAATACTCTCCCACATATATTTTAAGGATAGTAATACTTTTTAACTAAAGATTAATTTGGAGTTAATAATGGTCAACGCGTTGTCAGTCTTAATAATCTAAGGTGAAATTTTTAATTAACACTCGAGGGGTAACATTATTCTAATGAATGATTTATGATCATTATTAGTGTTCCTTACAAGTTACAAGATTAGATTGTTAAAGGATATAATAGAAAAGTTCTTTGACCCTTTTTATAATAATGTTATTTGAATTGAACCAGTTTACGCAA
Source organism: Inga laurina (assembly GCA_963855925.1). Taxonomy (NCBI): domain Eukaryota; kingdom Viridiplantae; phylum Streptophyta; class Magnoliopsida; order Fabales; family Fabaceae; genus Inga; species Inga laurina. The sequence continues at coordinate 15,193,160 of OY979708.1, read as the reverse complement.
GTCGCCAATTAGGAACCAAGGTTCAACGACTTGAAAATCCAACTTAAAATTTATGACTTTAAGAGGGAAAGTGACCCTCTCCAAAATAGTCCTTACAACGAAAAACCTTAAAAATTACTCGTAAAATTAAGAAAAAACCTTAAAAATTGCAGCTCATGTACTAATTGAAAACCAGAAAGTGAAACTTGTCCTGCCTTAGATCCTGTCTTCCGCCATTTCACTTTCACATCTTGGTTAGAAGAAAAAAAAATATTTTGAAGATTCTCCTTGAAATTAAAGAAAAATAATCATTGACTGCAGAATCTTAGTCGTAGATGAACAGCATATATACTCGTGTACGTATATAAAAGCTTCTGGGAGAATTAAAGCAGACTCACACCTTCCGGGGCGGATCCAGCCATGATTTGGAGGAGGGACCAAATTGGTTTAACATTTTTATTTTCAATATACATGATGATTTTCTTAAAAATAATTTTGAAAAGTAGAAAAAAATAGATGACAACTATGCATAATAAAAAAAAAATCAGAAAAACTGAAACCATATATTTCATAGATTAAAAAAATATTATATAGTATATATAAAAATGTATAATTCTCATATATTTTTATATGTCAGGTAATAATCAAATTTTAAAAGAAAAATGAATCAATAATTGTTCAACATAAACTCTAAAAATTGTGTTAGCATGATTAGACTGAATTAACAGTATAAGATATACTAAATAAGAAAAATCATATTCTAAAATTGCTCAATTTTTATAATCATTTATAATTATCATATCAATAAACGTTCTTTAATTTCATGCAATTAAATACGAGAATCCATTATCATGTATAATAATATACTAACTATTTAAGCCGAACTCTTGTACCAATAAATAAATAAATATTAAGTATAACTCTTGTTATAAACTGATAATTAATAAACTAAAAATTTTAGTTGTTTTTGCCAACATAAACTAAACATTAATTTGTTGATACAGCTGCCTCGATGTATGTCCTAGCAGAACAGTGGTTCATAGATGTTTTTACCAATTGCTGGGGGGGAAATATTAAAACAGTTGGCGGTTTCCATTTTGTGAGTGTAACGCACACGATACAGCTAATTTCTTAAAAATTTTGTTGTCGGAGCACTGTATCGCTGTATTTTCTTCAAATTAATATAGTGGAATTGATCATAAATACCAAATAAATTAATATAACATATTAACTTTAACAATTTGCCGTTATTAATTATAAACGGTGTGGTTTAATTAATTTTTAAATTCCATCCAATTCATTAATCATAGAAGCACGGGGCCTCATCTAATTTGACCATATATAAATCCAATTTTTTTATAGAAATAAATCTAATTTTTATCAACACCTACGAATAACTCCTTTTTTTTTTCATGTAGTCTACGAGTAACTCTTTCTCCGCATGAAATGCATTAATACTATATTACTATTTAACTTCAACATCAAACAATTATTTAGAGTCAAGTAAGCTCGTAACCAATGATCAATCCCTAAAAACGATATGCCATGAATAATTTAGCTATTCGTGCCAAAAACACAAATACCTAAATTATGCATTAAAACTATTCTACTTATCACAAACCACTCAGCTAATATGAACTTTCAACACACAATTTCTATATTAATGGATAATACTACTAAATAGATAGTCTCTCATTGAGTTATAATCTCTCATTGTTGAGTTAATATAATTAAGTAAATATTTTATTGTCCAAAAAAAATTAAGTAAATATTAATATATAAAAATATGAACCTTATATATATACGGAGAGAGTTTTTCTAGATATGGCTTTTGTCAAAAGGGCAACAGTGCCCTAAAAAAATTTATATGCTAGAAATTAATAAAAAATATTAATTATTCTGAGACAGGAACTAGACCGAATACCCCAACGAAAATAGAAAACCGTCGCCGTCAGAATTCTTAGGCCATTCTTTACCATTTCAACGTATGAAACCATATGTATAATCATATATAAGGAGCACGTGTTCCTCTGTTTGACCTCCATATCGAATTTATTTATCAGTTTTAGATACATCTAGTAAAAAATACTACTATAAGGCAAACGAAACTTCAGCGTAACTTAATTAGGTGGTGGGCCAAAAAGAAAACGTGATTTGGCAGTCTTAATTTCACATAGGTTTGTCTATTTGAGCCTGAGTTCTAGAATTAGATGTCTGACTAATGTGCAGAATCATTTAAGTGTTAATGTCCACATTTATTCTTAATTTTGTTTTTGAAGAATCGTGATCACCCTAAATGAAAGATGACCGGATATTGTTTTTTAAAACCAAAAAAAAGGGAGCAGCTCCTTCAATTAAACTTATGATGTTTTGATTGTTGATGAACATGAAAAATTATAAGGAGGTTCTTCCACTATCATCTCTTGCATTAGACTTTGATCCCACTAAAGCCTCAAAACTTAGCCATGCTGAAAATACGGCCATAACATGTGATCGACGCTCTTAGCTATATGGTTTGGTCATATTCGGTACTCTAATAGCATAAGTCCCACCGTCCATTCACTCTATTTCATTACAAGTTTCCTTTATGTTGTTTACTTTGATAAAAGTTCTCACTAATCGATGTGAGACTATCCAATTATTGTTAGTTGGTCGGGATTCTCTCACAACATTGTAACCTTGTGAAGATCAATGTCACACGTTGGTCTGTGTCTATGGTTTATTCTATTTGTAGGAAAAAACCATTTTTTTATAATCACTTAACTAATTGTTGCAATTGTTGTTTCTTGATTTGTGACTTCCTACTTTGCATGTTAAGAACTCACCGACTTACTATCTTATGCTTGGTATGTCAAAATGACCTATTAAGTAAAACAAAACACCAATGATGCATCATACAATTCATGAGAGCTCTATACAGCCATTTTTAAACATTGAGAATCCAACTTTAGAGGTGTTCTGTGGTGGAACACAAACCGGGTCAACGAAGATGTGACGTACATACATACTAACCAAATTTTGTGTGCTTGGTCAAACATTATCCTGACGCTCTAGTATGTACTAGCATGCATAAACATTCTAGTAAGTAAAGCTCTATACTGACGCTTCTAAACATTGATGACCCAACTTTAGGGGTGTTCCGTGACAGAACACAAACTGGGCCATAAGGATGCGAAGTACATACCTACTGACCAAAAACCACATGCTTGGTCAAACATTATCTCAACGCTACAATATGCACTCACATACATAAACATTCTAACAAACAAAGCTCTCTACCCATGCTTCTAAATGTTGATAACCCAACTTTAGGGGTTTCCCATGGTGGAACACAAATCGGACCACTAAGACATGACATACACACAAATGACCAAAATTCTCGTACTTGGTCAAGTATTATGACAATACTGTGGATTTGCTAACAAACCAAGTACAACACTGCATAGTTCAAAACATGAAATACCCTAGTTACAAAAGGTCCGTTGTCCAAATATAATCGATGTACTAGGGACCAAACAAACCATAAAGCAAGAGAAATAACCTAGATAGTGCATCACAATACAAATTGTTGCCAATCCATTAGTTGGGCAAAACATATTCGAAACAAAAGCGGAGCTCAAGCACAAAATACCTAAGAGAATTCAAATTGAAGTGGGTTCCTACAAAGCAATGAATGAAAAACCGGACCGAACTGGCCGGTCTTACCGAAAAATCGGTGAACCGATCTCCAGTCTGGTCCGGTTCACTACTGGAGAGGGGAGAAGAGTCGAACTGGTGAGAAGTTGATCAAATTGGGACAAATCGTTTGACTCGGCCAAACCGGTGAGTGGCGCGGTTTGTCCAAGTTGGAATTTTTTTAAAAAAATACCCCAAAATGCCGTCGTCTCAGGGTCATTTTGAAGCAGCCCAAAGCTCCCCCGCCCGACCTGACTTTTTTTTGCCCTAATCGAATTGGGGCTCGACTCCAGTTGAATCAGATTCTCAGAATCCCCCCTCCATTCCTCCATTCTCAGTCTAAAACTCTAAATCAGAACCAAATCTCTTTATTCGTTCTCCGTGATTGGTCAACGAAACCCAGAAATGAAGTTGACTGCAAGCTTTTGCTACATCAATCGGCGAATGTGACTACGTAAGTAGTGGATGGTGACCTATGACTGTGAGAGGCAAGCTGCGACTATGATAGCTGAAATTCCAAAACTGATATAAACTCTTATTTGACCAAGACTGTGAAAGCGAGTGCGACTGGTTTAGGTAGATTTTTCTTTTGAGTTTTGATTCATCTGTTGTTGGCTTGTTGCGTTGTCGTCATTGTTCTGAATCCGATGAGCTGCGAGTAGTTGTAACTGAGCTTCCATAACTGTTATTCTGACTCACGAGCTTGTTATAGTTGGTCATTGAAAAATTTATATTTTGTTCCTGCGAATAGTATTTGTTCATTGCTAAATGTGAACTCAAAATTGTTATTTTTTATATATTCATTCATAGGTGAATGTGATTTTTCTATTCTTACTTCCTTAATTTCTGGTACTAATACAAAATGACAATAAGGGTTTAAGTTATGCAACAAGTTGCTGTTTGTAGTAATAAAATATTTTACATAAGAAATTTGCAAACTAAAAGGGTACCTGGATTATTAGAATGATGGATATGTGTGCATTGAGCCAAACTATGAAGTACAAAGGAAGAATGTAATCATTAAACAAGTGAGCAGGACAAAATTGTTATCATCATTTCCTGATTAAAACTTGTTAGTACATATTGTTCACTTGTTATTGGAACTTTTTTTTGAATGAACTTGTTGTTGAAACTTTTTTAGTGATTATATTCATTCTTTGAGATCTCATAGTAATTTTCCCTTAATTTAATGCCAATGTAGTGATATACAACTTGTAACTACTTTAAGTTTTGAAATATGTAGAAGTGACAGTTTGGGATGTATTATTATAAATTTGTCAATTTGAGTTAGTGGATTAATTTTGTTTATATACTTCTTAATATGTATTGTAATATGTATTGATGCTGTCTGGGCCTCCCATTTCAACTTGAGTTTGTTTCTTTGTTAGCAAGGATGGATATATCTAGTTCAAGAAATGAAAATGTCACTCCTAGTACTAATACTGAACCTGATACTCCTAATACTGAACCTCACACCTCCAATTCCAATACTAATCCTACTTCTACTCCCAATATCTCAATTCGTTCTAAAACTAGTCCAGCATGGGCATATGTTGCCTACAAAAAAGAGGGGGCACAAAATGTATACACATGTCTCTTTGTGCTAATAGCTATAGAGGAGGAGGTATACACAAGATGAAGCAACATCTTGCTGGTGTGTTTGGTCAAATTGCTTCTTGCAAAAAAGTTACTTTTGATGTGCGTTATAGGATTGCAGAGTCTTTGAAAGAAAGTTCAAAGAAAAAGTCAGTTGAAGATATAAGAGAAGAGGAAGTTGAAGAAAAGGAGGTTGATAGCGTATCTAAGAAGAGGAAACCTCTTGGGACAATGGATAGATATTTCACTCCTAGGACAACTCCTGGAGCTCAACCAACCATCAAGAGTGCCTTAGCATCAAAAGAAGCAGAACACAATGTGAAGATGCTTATTACTGAATGGGCTATAGTCAACTGCATTCCATTTAAAGCATTGGAGTGTCCTTTATTTCAAAGAGTCGTGTATAGAATGTGCTCTATAGGGCCTGAGTTAAAAGCCCCTAGTGCTTATGATTTTAAAACCAACTTGTTAAGAGATTGGAAAAAGGAATGTCAGTTACTTATTGATGGCCATAGAGCTAAATGGAAGAATAACGGTTGTACACTTATTGCGGATGGATGGACTAATGTGAGATAACGGACTTTGATAAACTTCTTAGTTTATTCTACCCACGAAATGGTGTTTGTTAAGTCTGTTGACGCATCAGATTTAGTGAAAGATGCTAAAACTTTGTTCACATTGTTTTCTGAAGTAATTGAGTGGGATGGTTCCAAGAATATAGTTCATGTGGTGACTAACAATGCTACCAACTATGTGGCATGTGCGAGATTGATCAAGGAGAAATATAGAAATATTTATTGGTCTCTTTGTACTATTCATTATTTAAATCTTGTATTGAAAGACATTGCAAGCATGCCTCATGTGTCGGACATTGTAGCAAAGGCATCAAAGATAATAGTATTTGCTTAAAATCACATGATATTTTTGTCTTGGCTAAGGAAGAGGATAGGTTGGAAAGAAATTGTGCGTCCTGGTGCTACAAGGTTTGCCACTACCTTTATGACATTGCACAGTATATACATGTACAAGCATAACTTACAAGCCTTTGTTGTCGATAAACACTTTGTGGACCATAAGCTATCTAGGACTACTCCAGGAAATTTTTTTAATATGATCATATTAGATAGCCGGTTTTAGAATGAGTGCTACCAAATTGTGAAGATTGTAACTTCTCTGATAAAATTGTTGAGAATTGTTGACTCGGATGAGAAGCCCTCACTTCCATATGTTTATGAAGGCATGCAAAGGGAAAAAATAGAATTAAGGAGATGTTCAAGAGGAATAAAGATCACTACAAGCCCTATACAAGTATCATTCAAGCGAGATGGGATAAACATTTGAAGACCAATCTCTATGCAGCTGCCTATTTATTGAACCTGACATTCGTATATGGTCCAAACTTTGTTTACAAGGGAGGGTTAGTGCAAGCTTTGATTGAAGTGGTAGAGGCCAACTCGGATGAAAATGTTGATTACTACAAGGTAATGAAGCAAGTGACATTATATCTTGATAGCAACGAATCTTTCAGTAGAGAGACATGTAAAAAGGAAGCTGAAAAACTAAATTCTTGCAAGTAACTAAGTATTCATATTTATTGTTTAATATTTAATTAACAACATATTACTTGATTGCAACTAATATTATGTACATGTTTTATTTTGTAGATGAATGGTGGATGTACTATGGCTATTCAGTTCCAGAATTGCAACATGTTGCAACACGTATTCTTAGGCAAACGTCTGCTTCTTCTGGTTGCGAGAGAAACTGGAGCTTATTTGAGCACATCTATACAAAAAGGAAAAATAGATTACAGCATCAAAGGCTAAAAGATTTGGTTTACACTAACTATAACTTGCGATTAAGCATAGGTAACTTTAGATATTATGAAAAATGCTTTTAATTAATATGGATTAAGTTTTAAATTTTAACTGAAATCATTTGTCATTGGAAAATTGAAGGAGTGCATTGAATAAAAAGAAAACAAGTTATGATCCCATTGACTATGAGTCTATTGATGAGATGGATTTTTAGGTAACTGAAGAAGATCCCATTCCAGAATTTAATGATGAAAATGCAGAAAATCTTGAAAGTGTTCTTAATAAGAAAGGCGTTGCACTTTCATCAACTCTGGATAGGATTAATGAAGGTTTATATAATTATATGTCCTATTAATATCCTGTTACTAATTTATTATCCATCTATATAATTATTTGTTATACATAACCATTGATATTAATTATTGTTGTGCATATGCATAGGTGACGAAGATAGGGACATTCCTAATCCACCGACTTTAAATGATGATATTATTACCACTTACCCTTTCCCTAATCCAACACCTATTGACTCATCTCTAATAGATCAGCTTGATGAGTTGTAGAGTTTGTTGAATGATGATTGGCTATGTTTGACACGTTTGATGAATGATGTTATTGGCTATCTTTTTGACTATTTTGATGTTATTGGCTATGTTGGATGAATGATGATTGATATTGTTATGTTTTAACTATATTTTAATGTTAGTTACGGTTTTTTTAAAAAATTAACTGGGTATTTTAACTATTTTGATGTTAGTAATGAGTTATGAATGTTGATTATTTTGTCATTGTCAATTAAATTGTAATATTTTAATATGGCCGATTCAACCACTGGTCCGACCCCAATTGACCCATTGACCCTTAAACCTGTGCCACGACCAGTTCATTGACCGGTCCGGATTTTCGCTCCTTGCTACAAAGACACACGCATCCCTTATTGATTTATATCACCAACACCAGCAACGGAACTGTCACCTTCTGACCTAATACCAAAGAGAGTCAGATATTCTGTTGTTGCTTAGTCAAGATCCCATCAACCCAACCGACCATCTTTGAACTCCTTTATCAATTGAGCTTGAGTCCCAAATGCTGCTTCCACAGCAATGTCTTCGAGTTGTTGCTTCAACCCTCTATTCTTAGTGTATGAGATTGACCCTTAGATTAAGTAGATATTCTACGATTAAGAATTCAAATTCACTCTCCAAGTCAATAATCAGTTGGACTTGAAGAGTGAGGGGCTTAATGTAGGGTCGGATTTTGGCATCTTGAACCTATGAGCATAAAAAGCCCAATAACAAGCCCAAAGAGGCAAGACTAGATTACAAGGCCTACACTAGTGTGAAACGAGAGCTACCTGGTCAAACCTACTACCTAGCTGGCACTTAGATCCATGAATATAAGAATAGCCCCCATGATTCATTGAGATCCTACAAAAGCAAAACTAACCCACCTACTTAATTAGTCCAATATTATAAATAGAGGCCGCTATATACACCAAAGATAGAACCATCAAGCACACTTATTTTCTTCACTTGTTGCTCTATATTTGATCAATATTCACAATAAAACTACTCCCTATTTTTCATTATTAGCTCTTTATTCTTGTAGTAATTTTCTATTTTTATTTATCTCTTAATCTTTATGTTGTCGATACCCTCTTAAAGAAAACATACGCTTTTGCAAATTATTATGTCAACAGTGATTAGGAGAAAAACCCAATTATTCGTGATGGTGTCATGCGTGAGTTGTTTCTTAGAATTAACCTCTAGGGGTTAATATTTTAACCTCATTTGTGTTTCTGATGACTCTGGTGCCTTTTTTATGTGTCGTTATGTTCTTCTGGGCCTTGGGCCCCATTCTACAAAAACAATTGCATACTAACAAAATCCAAACTCACATAGGAAACTGCAATATATAAAGGGGATGAGACACCAACAAAGATTGAGCCTACCAAAAAGGGTTATTTCCTCATAATGTGTCGAATCGTGGTTTGAATTCTTATTAGAAGAAGTGCCATATACCTTGAACAGTATTATCTCTGGTAGGAGAATAATCATGCTTAGCAACAAAAAAACAAAGAGGGTAAGAGAGCAATGGGGGTTGAGTCTAGCAGAAGATGTTAGTCTCTCATAATGTAGCGGTTTCAATCTTTGATGGGAGAAGTACTTACATCTAATGTATGATAATGCCCCAAACATGATTGCACCTAATAGAAAGATAATATGCCAAAAAAACAAAGAAAGAAAGATGAGAGTGCCAAAGAATTAATTTTGCAAGTTAAATTCAAACCGTATCATATCAATATACATGGAAAGCAATTTTTTTAACAAAATTATGCCACAGGATTTTGACCCCCCCACACTGACCCACTCTACCATTGATACTTCATAAAAATAGTCGCGCTCTTTATTTATTTTTTATTTAGTCAAGGGTCTCCTCTTTTAAGACTTAGAGTAAAGGGTTTTTATATCTCTCAACAAGTACTTCCTGTGATTGGAATCTATATTCTCTCTCAAACAATGTCTTATTGGTAAATAAAATCTCTCTCTATTATTGCCAAATTGTATTTCTTAGTATTATCTTTTTTCCCCTTTCTTTTAAAATCTATGTAAAATAAAATTCTCTTTCAATATTTATTTTATGTCTAATTATTGAAATTTTTATATGTAAATATGATTTTTTAAAATATTTAAATACTAGTCGTTATTTACATTGCCTTGGATGATTTTAGGGAAAATTCCATTTAAATACCACATGAACTTACAAAACCCAGAAAAGTCTGTTAACACTTAAAAATAACATAAAGGTGACAAGTATTAAATTGGAATTTTAAAGTGTTGATGCTTTTACTATTTTGCTCCTCAATTTAAAAAAAGAAAAGAAAAAATGTCCTTTGCCGAAGCACCACCGCTGGCCAACTTGGACCCTTTGGTGTCGGGTGCTTTTTTTTTGGGGGGGTGGGGGGCGCAATTTCTTTTTTAAGAAAATGGCTAAAGGGAGCAAGGGGTGAGATCAAACTTGCCCCACCCCTTTGCTAAAGGGCTTGGTGGTAATTGGGTGGGCCATCAAGCTCCTTTGATACACACACACATTATATACATGCATACATATACATATATATATATATATATATATATATATATATATAATATAAATAAAGGTATAATAACTTTAACAAAATAAGTAATGAAATTGACTAAATGAGTAATATAAATTATTAATGCTATTGACTAAATAAGTAATGGTTATGAGTAATGTCAATGCCATTACGCTTTTATTCAATCCCATTACTCGTTTAGTCAATACCATTAATAATTTATATTACTTGTTTAGTAAATCATATTATTCATTTAATTAATACCATTATGCATTTTGTCATTTCCATTACTTATTTTGTTAAAGTCATTATACCTTTATTTATATCATATATACATATATATATATATATATATATATATATATATATATCTAAATATTAATGTATATATATATCAAATAAATTTAATGACCCAATGGCCACCAAGCCCTTTGCAAAAGGGTGGGGGTGGGTCTAGGCTGATCTTACTCTTTAGCCCTCTCTAGCTATTTTTTTTTTTAAAAAAAAAAACAAATTTGCATCCTCCCACCTCAAAAAAAGCCCTTACGGTCGGAGCTTAGGCCATCGGCCGGCGATGATGTTCCGGCAATGGGCATATTTTCTTTTCTCCTTTTTTTAAAATTGAGGGATAAAATGATAAAAATATTAATATTTTAAAATCTCAATTTGATACACTTCATTTTTATGTCATTTTTAAGTATTAATAGATTTTTACGTAAATTTATGTGATTTTTCTTTTGTGCTCAGAAGTTTATGCGATATTTAAATAGAATTTTCCCATGATGTTACTACACCTAATTAAAAAATGGCTGGCCTACTCACCTAAAGACCGCGATCTCCCGGACCATGTTCTGTGGGCTTCTCCTATCTTCGTCGGCTTGGCACCTCTGTCACTTACAATGCCTTGATTAGTTTCATGTCTCTTCCCACCAAACGCTCCGCCCCCACCAACACCTCTGGCTCCATCGTCTCTAGCAGCTCCGTCGCTGCCTCTGCCGTCACCCTCTCTCCCCTGATGAAGAAGGCCAAGTCGCAGGCCGCCGCTTGTTCTCTCGACAGCAAGAATGGCCTTCACAACCACCACCAGGGCTTAGCTGCTTCCGACGACGCCATTTTCGAACCCTCCTCTTTGGGCCTAGATGATGAGGATCTCAAGACCGACGACCCCACTGCCCTCCCCAATGCACGTGGGATCATGGCCGCCAATTTGTCCCGGAAGAAAGCTACGCCTCCTCAGCCCCCTAAGAAGCTCCTTATCAAGCTTCATAAGGGTAGGATTATAATTCTCTCGTCATGCTTGTGCTACTTCCACCGTTTCTCTTTAATATTTCCGTTGTGGGTGCTCAAGTAGCTGACGGACTTCATCCAATTTAATACCTTTTACTTATCGAGGGTTTAGTGGGTGTGGCTATGTATTGAATATTTATGGCTTTTCGCTTCTTTAATTGTAACCCTTTCAAAATCTTGATTTGTACAACATTGTAATCTATTGTAGGGGCTGTACTCTAATAAGTTTTAGCTGTTTACTCTACACGAGAGATAGAGAGAAAAATGAATTATGTGGTTGATTTGTGCTATTTGAAGTATGGAATTAAGATCAAGTCTTATTAGAGTGTGGTTTTCAATTGAAGGCTTATTTTTCAATGAAAATGAGCTGCCTGTTTGGTATTCTAGTGGAGTTCATTGTTGTTATGGCCCTTAGATATGAAAATTAGTCATTGTCACTTGCAGTACTGTGGCAATGGATATAGAATGGATGCTATCTTAGTACTGATTTCCTGGAAAACTGATCAAAATGGATCATCTGTGTTAATTTGTCAATTGTAACTTCTTACTTTTAGCTTATAGGTTTAAACTCTTTGGGTCTGTTATGAGCTATGACACTTTTTTCTCTATAGCTTTTCAAGATTTATCATTGATTCTCGTCATAATCAGATTTAAGTTAAACAATGACATAAAAATGCTCAGTTGTTAGTTCCGTTTTCTGCATTGTAGCTATAAACTCTAGCTTAGGAAAACTTCCGTCTACAGTTTTGAAAATGAAAAATAATTATTGCTCTATAGCTATGGTATGTTGAATGCTTTTTGTATTTATTTATGCTGACCTTGGGAGAGTCAAGGATTTTGTTTCCTAAAGCATAATATTTGTTCTACACCTTCAAATGTTGACATAGTATTTCTTGGATCCTGCCACTCGAGCATTTTCTAACCTTGTGATGTTATGATTACTGCTTACTACAACATTGCAATGATAATTCTGGTCTCTGCATCCATTATTGATCTTAACTTTCTCTCTTCTGAAAGACTACTCCTATGGTTTCATCTACTTCCACTGTTTCATTGTGTTTGAATTAATGATTTTTCGTTTGGCCCACAATTAATCTCTTGCTATCGAATTTTTTATGTTATGTGCTTCAACAGTATGATCTTCATGTTTGTCTCATGATTACACTAAACATGCCAATAAAGCATGTAATCTAACAAAGCAATAGTGTGAGTGCTTCTAACTTCTTTTGTTCCTTTGAAATTACTTTTTCACTTTGTTAGTTTCAGTAGTTTTTTCAAAATGCATTTGCAGCAGTGCTGTTTACAATTTAAAACGTTAGGAAACTGATTGAGGGGACTTCTGTTTATCTATATTTATCATTCAAACTTTCTGTTTTCCTTGTAAAGCTAAACCAACCCTACCTCCAAATTTTGAGGAGCATACATGGGCTAAGTTGAAGTCAGCCATTTGTGCTATATTCTTGAAGCAACCTGATTCTTGTGACTTAGAAAACCTTTATCAGGTAATATACAAAATAATCTTTTTCTTCTTTTATGTTTACATGATTATCTTAACTGTTTGAATACTTATCATGCATCAGCTCATTAGAATTTAATGGAAAACACATAATATTTGTGTATAGGCTGTGAATGATCTTTGCCTTCATAAAATGGGGGGAAGTCTTTATCAACGAATTGAAAAGGAGTGTGAATCACACATATCTGCTGCACTCCAGTCTTTGGTTGGCCAAAGCCCAGACTTGAGCGTTTTTCTATCTCTTGTAGAGAGATGTTGGCAGGACCTTTGTGAGCAAATGCTAATGATTCGTGGTATAGCATTGTATCTGGATAGGACATATGTGAAGCAAACAGCAAATGTACGCTCATTATGGGACATGGGCTTGCAACTCTTCCGCAAACACCTTTCGTTGTCTTCAGAAGTAGAGCACAAAACTGTTACTGGTGTTCTACGAATGATTGAGAGTGAAAGGTAATCACGTTTTTGTATACTCAGTCTTATAAATGATTGGTAAACCTGTTTTTTGCAGGTTCATCCTTGTACTCATGCATACATGCATAAATATGCTTATTATTTTACTTTATAAAATATATCCGGAGCTTCTGGAATGTGTTGAGTATAATTTGTGGATAATGTTTTGGTTAATTGTTTATATCTATAATAATGTCTGCAAATATGCTAGGGTTAGGGGCTAGATTGTATATTCCATTACTTTTGACTAACCTTCTTACCTTATCTGTCTAGAAGTCCATTCAGTGGGGCATATGCTGCCTCCTTGCTAATGTTTTTTATATACATATATTTTCACTATCTCTATTGCAATTTCTCATGTGAGTTGAGAATTAAAGTTTTTATTAATATGGGTAATTTTTTGGGCTTATTCATCAATATGTGAATAAGGCTACTTAGTTCTTGAACATACTGTGCAGCTTACTTTCTTCAGTTTTCACCCTCGTTTTTCAGATTAGGTGAAGCAGTGGATAGAACTCTTCTAAAACATCTTTTGAAGATGTTTACAGCTCTAGGAACTTATGCAGAAAGCTTTGAGAAGCCGTTCCTTGAAGCTACATCTGAATTTTATGCTGCTGAAGGTGTGAAATACATGCAGCAATCAGATGTTCCAGACTACTTGAAGCATGTTGAGGTCCCCCCCCCCCTACCCACTTGTGTTTTTTCTTAACATTAGTTTTTGACCCTGCTACACCCTTCCTTTATTAATTCCTTTATACATGTACCATGCCATATCTTGTCAGAATTTTACCTGACTAATTTTTTTCCTTTCCATGTTCATTGCCATCCCATGTCTCACGATGTTTATTTTCTGATGGGGTATGTTGCATACCATTGTTGTAGACTAGATTGCATGAAGAACATGAGAGATGCTTGATCTACTTAGATGCTAGTACTAGGAAGCCCTTAATAGCAACAGCTGAAAAGCAACTTCTTGAGCGTCATATTCCTGCCATTCTTGATAAGGTGCTGTCTAACACCAACTTTTGGATTTTTTTTTTTTTTTTTTTGCGGAGAAATCTCTTCTGTAATGATATGCACGTTTTTCCTATAGCTTTCATGTGTTCATTTTCTTTGAAATTTACAGGGTTTTATGATGCTTATGGATGCCAATCGTATAGAAGACCTTCAGAGAATGTACTCACTCTTTTCAAGGGTTAATGCACTCGAATCACTTAGGCAGGCATTGAGTTCATACATCAAGAGAACTGGGCAGGGAATTGTAATGGATGAGGAGAAAGACAAAGATATGGTTTCTTCCCTTCTGGACTTTAAGGCTTCTCTTGACAAAATATTGGAAGAAAGCTTTTTCAGGAATGAAGCATTTTGTAACACCATTAAAGATTCATTTGAGCATCTTATCAATCTTCGTCAGGTACTTTCTGTCTCCTCCGGCTCTCTTGTTGGTTATTCCATCCCCAGATAGAAAGCTTCTGCTGATACAAGTTTTAGCTCTGCTTAGTTGGAGCAGTTCGTTTTTTTTTCCCTAGACTTTCCTTCATTAGCTCCTTAGTTTCCACTAAGATATCTAAGTTGCTTATTGCCAATATACCTCCTTTTCTGCTCAAAACTGTTTGATTTACCGTGTTGCTGCTGTAGTAGAGCTAAGCAGCATTACTGTGAGATATGTTTACTAATATAAACTATAAGTGAATGAGAAGATATGATATCTGAAACCTTGAAAAATCATCAAACCTTAAATATATCTCAAATAAATCCCTAGGAAATCAAAAGAGGGAACTCAGGGGTATGCTGACATGTTAAGGAGAAATTAGGGGTGAGGACCAAAAATTGAACTTGATGATATGTGCCTGGTTTTTAGATGTCCTTTATGATCTCAAGTGAGAAAAACAGAAGATGTTAATAAGTTTCTGTTCAGCCCCAGAAATAAAGCAGAGTGTACATATTTACAGCGTCCGCTTTGCAATGTTCTATGGGCTTTTCTTGTGTTTTCTGTTATTTTCACTTCACTAAGGTCCATTTATCATTATTTCCTGTAAAGTCACAAGCCCATTGGCTGGGTCTGACAAAAATGTAAAACGTGCGAAAATCCTCTATTTTCAATGTTGGTATTACTCGTTGATGTCTGCCACATGTGGTGGTTTCCATGGTGCCACCACATTAACCTGCTGCCTTGCTTTGCAGGATTCAAGGTGGATAGGTTCTAGGACACCTCTCCATGGTGGCACAATTAATTTCTAGTGTTAGAAATATTTCAAAGCTATACCAAGTTGCTTAAATTACTACCTCTCCACTTCATCATTAGACTTTCTTGCAATGTATTCATGGGACTACATTCAAGAACTTGTTGTATGAAGGGACTTGTGAATATAATTCAGTTGAACTTTTTGACCCTCAGCTAGTTCCAGCATGTTATAAATCATGTGATTCTTTGGCATGTATTTTTGGTTTTTTTTTGGGTGTGATTAGCCTTGCACTAACAGAGTCATGCCTTTTTTTTCTGTGACAGAACCGACCAGCAGAGTTGATAGCCAAGTTTTTAGATGAAAAGCTTCGTGCAGGTAACAAGGGTACTTCTGAAGAGGAATTGGAGGGTACACTCGATAGAGTGCTGGTTTTGTTCAGGTTCATTCAGGTATTTATATTTGTTGTTAGTCTGTTTGAGTAACTAACATTTATTCCTTATGTCTTGTAATTGCTATCTTGTACTCGTGGTAATATTTCTCTCCATTCTTACTCTGGGACCACTGCTTGACTTTATTGCTGCTTAAGGGTAAGGATGTGTTTGAAGCATTCTATAAGAAAGATCTTGCGAAGAGACTGCTTTTAGGAAAAAGTGCTTCCATTGATGCAGAAAAATCTATGATATCTAAGGTTAAGAATTTCTCGCCATTCAAACTTTTCTTGTGGATAGATAGTTCCGTGGTCACATATAGCATTGTTGATTAGTTGTCTATTGATAATGCAGCTGAAGACTGAGTGTGGTAGCCAGTTTACAAACAAATTGGAAGGCATGTTCAAGGTATTTATTTTTGTTTGAGCCATTTCTTAATTCAGAAGTGTTTTTCAAATTCTGTACTCGAGTTATCGATTGTATATATCTTTTGTCTTCAACAACAGCTTTTTAAGTTTTTTATGTCTATGCATGCTTGATAAGGACTAGATAGCCGTCTACTCTTTATCAACCTTAAAGTATTCTTCTCGTGGATGGATGTTATCAAAGCAGAACCAATTCACTTGGTGTTTGAACCTAAAAACCTTTGCCTTGTGGCTGGATGATGTCTCACATAATTGCTGCCAGTGTTTTAGTCCACGCTGTTGTTTCCACCATCTTGATTGCTGACCTACTGTCATTGGCTCTGTCATTTTATTTGCCTGTCAGTTAAATTTGTACTGTTGCTTTTCCTTCACGAACAGCTCCATCATTATCAACTATTCAACTCCTTATGTTTGTGTGGTAAATGAAGAAGAATATACAGCATTTATCTCCAGTAAAGGAATAGATGCTCAAAGATATGATTTCGTAAATATTCTGTTTTTATCTCCTCTTTATGCATATCCCTGATTTCTCGGCATAAGTTAATTCCTAGGCCGGTATATGTTGTAAACATTAAAGAGGAGTAAAACATAAGATTTCTTGATCTTGATTCCACGGTTTGTTGACATCCCATCGGCAGTTATCTTTTGTAATTTCACTATCACTGTCTTCACAACCTTCTTCTCTGTTATATCATTTCCATAACTGGTACTATTCTTTTATTATGATCATTACTTCCATAATCACTATTTGTCAATATTGCTGTAATGTTCCTGTTTCTGCGACATCACGTGCTCTGTTACCATTTTCACTGCTTCTACCATATGAAATGTTGCTGGTATTTAAGTTTACATTAACTCTACTTTGCAAAGTTTACATACAATATTCATTATTTCTTGCAATAAAAGTTAATACATTGCATGAGGGACCTAAGGTAATGATTTAGATTGACTATCTAGTCACTTTGAAAATAGTTGTATCATCTTAGCTGTTCTTAATTTAATGAGCAAAACTCTGAATTGGTAGACGCACTAATATTTCGTTATGTTTTTTGTTGATTAATGACATGTTGTATGCTATTTTCTAAGTGTACTTGTGCACATATCATTGATAGCATAACAGTGATAGGCAGCAATATTGACTGGTTTGTTTGGTTTTCATTGAAGGGTAAACAAGTAGACATATTAATTCGCCTTTCTTAGACAAGCTAAAATAATATTTGGTTATGTTTCTATAATAGATATGCATTTATCTTGAGATCTTGTGATAGATTACTACCACGCCCTTTGCTGGTTTATTCCAGGAGAAAGAAACATGTGTCATAATAGGTGTCATAGGGTGGTTTTATTAGGAGGTTTTTAGGATTAGTTGGTTATTAAGTTTTATCTTATTGTCAGTTATTCTGTCTTATTCCTATTATCAGTTATTATTACTATCTATATATATTGGTATGACAACACTTGTAAGATTTATGATTGAATATATTGAAAGATTATCCCTTTTCTCTAGAGATTTCAGATTCTGGTTCTAGAACTACCCTATTCTTCTTTTCTTGCCTAAATTCTCATTGTTAAAGAACCTGGTTCTATCAATTTGGTATCAGAGCGTTGTTAATCTCTGAGCCATTAGTGAGTTATGGGCAATAATCGCAAGAAGCAGGAAACTACTGAATCTGCCATCCCTAACCAGGATGCAGAATCGTCAAAATCCCATGAACAAGAGTTTCCTTCAGTCCCTACTGATATGGCTCAACAACTATCGTTTATTGTGAGCAAGTTACAAAGCCTTGATGCAGATTTGAAGGTTGTGAAGAACCAACAGCACTCAACCGTAGAGAAAGACAAAATGGGGAAGGAAGCAAAACAGAATCATGAGGATTATGAAGAAGACGAAACAGACAGCCCTTGGTGGAGCAAGAATCCTAATCGAAGGCCCCATACAAAGGTTGAATTTCCCAAGTATGAAGGGGGTGATCCGAGAGGATGGATTATGAAAGCAGAAAAATACTACCGTTATTATCTCCTGAGGATCTCAAGGTGGAAGTTGCAGCAATGAATTTGGAAGGAGATGCCCTTGATGTCTTTACTTGGGTGTCTTCTAGTCGCATCATTCGATATTGGGAAGAACTCATCCAGATTTTTCAAGATAATTTCGGACCTGCTGAGTTTCAGAATCCGGATGTCGATTTATGTGAGATTAAGCAAACTGGAAGTGTTGAAGAATATAGAAAAGAGTTTGTAAGACGGTCTTCTAGGGTTTCAAGTTGGCCTGAACATTGTTTATTAGCTGTCTTCATTAATGGGCTAAAGGAAGAATTAAAGCCCGATGTGAAAATTCAAAAGCCCAGAACTGTATACAAGGCAGCAAGTCTAGGGTTGGAGTTTGAAGCAAAAATACAAAGCCAACAGACCCATCGGCCAAACATGCGCAATCCTAATTTTCAGGGCAGCAATTATTTAAATAATTGGAGAGAAAATAGAACCCACTCTCCACATCAACCCAATTCTACCCAAAATTCGAATTATTATTCAAATTTCAATTCCGCAACTGCACCCTATAACCGTTCGCAATCTGCGACTTCTCTCTCCAGCATGTCGCAAAATTCTCTTGCTTCCAGCCTCACTGATTCTGAACGCCAAATCAGAAAGGATAAGGGCCAATGTTATCGCTGTGGTGAAAGATTTCCCCCTGGACACCGTTGTAAACTGTCGACTCTCAAATTAATGGAGATTACTGAAGATTTTTCGGAAGAGCATGTGCTTGAAGAGTGCGAAAATACCCCTGAATCCAATATTGCAGAAATTTCTCTTCATGCTATTCTTGGTCATACATCTGCTACTACAATGAAGGTCCAAGGTACTCTTTGCTCTAAACAAGTTTTAATACTCATTGACAGCGGTTTTACTCATAATTTTGTTTCCGACAAGTTGGTGATTGCATTGGGATTGACGGTGGAGAAGCTTCCTCCCTTTGGTGTTCAAGTTGGAGATGGTTCCATGTCATCTTGTTCTTTTAATCTGCAAACAGCTTGAGATTTCTGTTCAGAAATTGACAATTAAGGATGATTTCTATCCTTTCAATCTGGGCAGTGTAGATATGGTACTGGGAATCAAATGGTTGGCTTCGTTAAACACAGTTGAAGCAAATTGGCAGAAAATGTTCATGATCTTTTGGGTGGATGGCAAGTGTTACAAGTTGCAAGGAACCCCACAACCAGAATCAACCCCATCTCTTTGTAGCACCAGCGTTTTTCAACAAGAACAGCAGCCTAATTCTGATATTTCCCTACGGACAGATACGCTGATTAGCCAATTTGAGGAATTGCAAGAATTATTACAAGAGTATTATGATGTTTTTGCAGAACCACAAAGTCTTCCTCCTTTCCGGCACCATAATCATGCTATCCCTCTCTTTCCAGATGCTGTGCCTCCAAACATTCGTCCATATCAGTATCCTCATTCCCAGAAAGATGAGCTTGAGAAGCAGATATCTGATTTGCTGTATAAAGGTTCATCCAACCCAGTGTGAGTCCTTTTGCTAGTCCGGTATTACTGGCACCTAAGAAAGATTCATCTTAGCGGCTTTGTCGATTACTGTGAGTTAAATCGGCTTACCATTCCAGATAAGTACCCCATTCCTAATATTGATGAATTGATCGATGAATTACATGGAGCTAAATATTTCTCAAAGATCGATTTACGATCTGGTTATCACCAGATTCGTGTTTTACCCAGAGATGTACATAAAACTGCTTTTAGAACGCACTCGGGGCACTATGAGTTTGTGGTCATGCCTTTTGGACTCACAAATGCACCTGCAACATTTCAAGCTGCCATGAATGACTTGTTTCACCCATTTCTTAGAAAATTCATCTTGGTTTTCTTTGATGATATCTTGATATACAACAGAAATTTTGAAGATCATATGGCTCATCTTCACACTGTTTTATATACTATGCAGCAGCATCATTACTTTGCTAATCCTAAAAAGTGTGATTTCTTTCACATTGAAGTATCTTTTTTGGGCCACATTATCTCACAGAAAGGAGTGGCTGTGGATCCGGATAAGATTGTTGCATTCACGAATTGGCCACTGCCTCAAAATATTTCTGAGTTGGGAGGATTCCTTGGCCTTACAAGTTATTATCGCCGATTTGTCAGAGATTATGGCAAAATAGCAAAACCTTTAACCGATATGACCAAGAAAGATGCATTCATTTGGACAGATCTTTCTAAACAAGCTTTTTTGTTTTTGAAAGATGCTTTCATCAATGTTCTGATTTTGCAACTTCCTGATTTTTCTAAGTCCTTTGTTGTGGAATGTGATGCTTCTTCTTCGGGTATTGGAGCTATTTTACAACAAGAGGGTCATCCTATTGCTTTTTATAGTAAAGGCCTCTCCTCTTCTAAGAGACATGAATCTATTTATGTCCGAGAACTGTTCGCTTTGGTTTCTGTGTTGCAGAAGTGGAAACATTATCTCATTGGACATAGGTTTGAAGTTCTCACAGACCATAACAGTCTCAAATACCTCATGGATCAGCGTATCACCACTCCAGAACAGCAGCGGTTATTGCTGAAACTAGTGCCTTTTGATTTTACTATTCGCTACCGAACAGGCTCTTCCAACCAGGGTGGTAATGCTTTATCTCGCTGTCCTCATTCTGCTGATTTCTTTGTTTTGGCTATCCCAAATGCTACTACCCTTGACGGCCTTCCACAATTACTGCAGCAAGACCCTTATACATCTTCTATCATCTGCGCATTGAAGTCTGATCCTTCTTCCATCCCACATTTTGCTCTTTCTGCAGATCGTTTGTATTACAAAAACAGGTTGGTTATTCCTGCTGATTCTGCTTTGAGTCAGTTACTTATTGCAGAAGCTCACTCTTCTCCTTTGGGTGGTCATGGTGGTACTCTTAAAACCCTTAAGCGCTTGCAACGCCAATTTTATTGGCAGTAAAATATGAAAGAAGCAGTAAAGACTCACGTTCTGAATTGCCTTGTTTGTCAATGCAACAAATACCTTCCTCAAGCTCCAGGTGGTCTTCTCCAACCCTTGAATATTCCCCAGCAAATTTGGGAAGATATCTCTCTTGATTTCATCACGGGGTTACCTAAATCTAATGGCTGGGAAGTGATTTTAGTAGTAGTGGACAAATTGAGCAAATATGCTCATTTTCTTGGATTACCTCGTCATTTCACCTCCAAAACAGTTGCTGCATTGTTTTGCAAGGAGATTTTTCCGCCTTCATGGTTTTCCTAGGTCAATTGTTTCTGACCGTGATACCATTTTCTTGGGTTCTTTTTGGCAAGAGTTGTTTAAACTCAGTGGTACCAAGCTCCGAATGAGTACTGCTTACCATCCCCAAACAGACAGCCAAACTGAAGTTGTCAATCGTTGTTTGGAGACCTATCTGCACTGTTTTTCTCATGATCACCCAAAGTCTTGGGTTGGTTTCCTTCATTGGGCAGAACTTTCTTACAATACTGGTTACCACTCTTCTACAGGTTCAACTCCTTTCAAGATTGTTTATGGACGTGATTCTCCTTCTCTAATTCCTTTTTCTCAAGGGGCTACTAATCTGGCTGAGCTACAAGATTATTTTGAAGAAAGGGATGCAGTTTTAACTACCATCCGTGACAACTTATCTCATGCACAAGAAAGGATGAAAATGTATGCTGATTCTACAAGACGAGATGTGGTTTTTCAACCAGGTGACATGGTCTTTCTCAAACTTCAGCCATATAGGCAGCGTTCTTTGGCCAAACGTAAGTATGAGAAGTTGGCACCTCGTTATTATGGTCCTTACCCGGTGTTGCGCAAAATTGGTTCTGCTGCTTATGAACTACAGCTTCCCCCTGATTCTCGTATCCACCCTATCTTCCATCTCTCCTGCTCAAATTGGCCTATGGTTATACATCAGCCTCTTTGGCACCTTTGCCAATTGGAAATGACTTGGTGTCACAATTGGAACCTGATCAGATCCTCTCTTCCCGTTTTTCTGACAGCAGTGCAGATTCTTTTGGCAACCCAAATTTAGAATTATTGGTGTAGTGGAAAAACCGACCTTCAGAAGAATGCAATTGGGAGTCCTATGATTCTTTCGCAGCTCAATTTCCCTCTTTTCGCCTTGAGGACAAGGCGCATTTTCAGGGGAGGAGTAATGATAGATTACTACCACGCCCTTTGCTGGTTTATTCCAGGAGAAAGAAACATGTGTCATAACAGGTGTCATAGGGTGGTTTTATTAGGAGGTTTTTAGGATTAGTTGGTTATTAAGTTTTATCTTATTGTCAATTATTCTGTCTTATTCCCATTATCAGTTATTATCAGTATCTATATATATTGGCATGACAACACTTGTAAGATTTATGATTGAATATATTGAAAGATTATCCCTTTTCTCTAGAGATTTCAGATTCTGGCTCTAGAACTACCCTATTCTTCTTTTCTTGCCTAAATTCTCATTGTTAAAGAACCTGGTTCTATCATCTTGCGTTACGTTCTATAGATTTGAATAACTACTTTGTGAATGCCAATGATCTGAGTAGCTTCTGGAACCACTGAAGCCTGTGTCCTTAACTTACAAATTCTCCAAATTTTTCTAATCCAGGACATTGAATTATCAAAAGAAATAAATGAGTCCTTCAAACAGTCATCCCAGGCGAGGACAAAACTTCCATCAGGCATTGAAATGAGCGTTCATGTCTTAACAACAGGGTAAGCTTTGTGTCTTTTTTATCTTATCTGTAACCTTCATTAACTTCTATGGGCTTCACTTTTGTAGGGGGACTAATTGGTTCTGTTAAATGAATGCAGGTACTGGCCAACGTATCCACCCATGGACGTTAGGCTTCCTCACGAATTAAATGTGTATCAGGTTCAGCATAAGCATAAATGACTGCTCTTTATCTTTTGGTGGTCTTGATACTTTTGAGCGGCATCCCTGATTTGGTCCTTTCCCTCTTCCCTTTCTCTTTACCAGGATATTTTCAAAGAGTTCTATCTAAGCAAATACAGTGGTAGGCGTCTGATGTGGCAAAATTCATTAGGTCACTGTGTCTTAAAGGCAGAGTTTCCTAAAGGCAAAAAGGAATTGGCTGTGTCTCTATTTCAGGTGGGCTCTTTGAAACCAAAATTCAGAAGTTCATTTTCCCACCTATCTTGTGTTTCACACTACTTTTTTTAATGGTTCTGCATTCCTCGCTTTGTTCAGTTTACACATTATGGTTTGTTTCGTGTGATGTGCTCCAGACTGTTGTGTTAATGCTATTCAATGATGCTGAGCGACTAAGCTTTCAAGATATCAAGGATGCTACTGGTATTGAGGATAAGGAGCTGAGAAGGACTTTGCAATCCCTTGCATGTGGAAAAGTTCGCGTCCTGCAAAAAGTGTGTGCCCATTTGTGGAATTATTTATTTATAACTGTAGACTCTTTATCTCCTAATGCAAATTCCTTTGATGAATGTGCAACAGTTACCCAAAGGGAGAGATGTGGAGGATGATGACTCGTTTGTTTTTAATAATGCATTTACAGCTCCTCTTTACCGTATAAAGGTACCAGCACTTCTGTAGAACTTTAGGGATCAGAAATCAGGATGAATGAATCACAAGCTTCCATTTATGTTTAACAGCAGCGGTGTTTAGTACCTTTATATAGATTCATGATTTATCTCATAATGGATTTTAATTATATTAAACTTATCATCACAAATTATTGTTTAAAGCTATTTGTGTCTTGGAATACAGGTGAATGCAATTCAAATGAAAGAAACAGTGGAGGAGAATACCAGCACTACAGAGAGAGTTTTCCAAGATCGTCAGTATCAGGTAAATAGTTTTTTTCTTTGTCATTTGCATCATTTGGCTCAGCACTTGCTGTTTTCTGCGGGCGCACGTTTTTTTATTTAGGTGAGGGGTTTTTGAAAGATGAAAACATAAAACTTGGTGGGTCTCTGGTATACATTGTGTGTGTCATAAAAAAAAAAAAAAGCAGTCCAGTAGGAAGGGTCAGATGTATGTAACATTACCCCTACAAACGAATAAAGAGGTTGTTTTCAAGATTTGAACATGTGACCTCTTAATCACACAACAGCAACTTTTACTGCTGTTTTAAGGCTTACCCTCTAATTATGGAAAAAGATGGTCTTGTAACGTGGTTGGCATGGTTCATTGCAGATCGATGCAGCCATTGTGAGGATAATGAAGACAAGGAAAGTGCTGAGCCACACCCTTCTTATTACTGAACTCTTCCAACAGGTAAACTCATCCATATTTAATTCATTTCACATCACATGGTATTTCTATCAATCTTCAAGTAAGTTCCGTGTTGTGACAGACATAGTACTTACTGATACTGGGCTCATTTTGGTGAACAGCTGAAATTCCCAATAAAACCAAGTGATTTGAAGAAACGGATTGAAAGCCTCATTGATAGGGAGTACCTGGAGAGGGATAAGAACAACTCTCAGATATACAATTATCTCGCATAATATCGTTTGCACGTCAATACTCATGAATTTTTCCTTTGTAAATGACATGGGAGAAGTTTGATGTTTAATTTAATCCCTTGTCATATGTACAGTAACCATGTAGTATCCTCCCCTACAGCCTCGTTTTTCTTGTCATTTGCTGACGACAGTACTGTAATTGTAAAGCATATTCATCCCTTTATAATCATTCGACAAGATGGGCATCTGCACTTGAAAAATTGGCCTTCCCCCCTTACACGATTCCTCCTATTTATACTTCGAAAGATCGAAACAAAGGTTTATCCATTTAATAAAAAGCGATTTCATAATTCACAAACTGAGTTTAAATTCTATTGTTGATTTGGAAATTTTGTTGATGAACGATTTTTAAATACCTCTGTAATCGTTTCGAGTTTAGAGGCATGTGTGGGTCTTGCTAAGCTCTCCGGACTACGATAATGTTTACCCGTTGAGGCATCTTGGATAATTTCGCGCGTCCATGAGCATGATTTCTCTTCTAAGGTTTAAAATTTTAAATAATTGTCACTATGCATCGAATTAGCATAAATGCTCATTAATAGCTCAGTGATGTGGCCTCTATGCATTGAATTAAGTCTTTTTTTTTTTGGACCTTCAGGATTAAGTCTGTAGTTAGAATTCTATTATTTATAACATAAATAAGGTGATTATATATGTGTGCGCACGCGCGCGCATCGACATCGATTCATAATTTTTTTGCACAAATGGCTGCTGGTGGGACAATTTGTAATTGTAGGGATCGCAAAACATTTTTTTGATGAGCTCGACATTCAATTCACCTAATGGTTTCCTCAAAAAAAGTTTCCCAAAAAAGATAAGAGTCAAGCTTGCCTTCACGTCACCACATGTTCACGAGCTATTCAAATCGGGTTGGCATAATGCAACAATGAAATTCTCACTCAGTAACATTATATGAAGGATAGTTTCCACACTCACATCCAAGATTCACACATAGAATACAGAAATTACAATGCGCCTATGATTGCTTTAAAAAGAAAGAAAGAACCATGTGGAGTGATGTATAAAGAGTCGGGCCGGGAACCCAAAAAAAAAAAAAACAGTATAAAGAGAATCATTACAGCTCAGACCGATTTGACGGCGGAGGTGGTGGGGGCTGAAACGGGATCGGGATCGGGATCGGTGGTGTTGGGGTTGAGAGGGTCGCGAATGGTGGCGGAAGGAAGGTCGTCATCGGGATCGTAATCGGGATTGAGATTGCGATCGATGGCTTCACGGCCTTTGTCAAGGCAGGGTTTGCAGGCGATCTCGATGGTGATCCAACCCAGAATCACTCCGGCAATTGCTATCACTGCCGTCGTCACTGCACCCATCCCTCTCTTTTTCTCTCTTTCGCTGGGAATGACAAATCTTCAAGCAACCTTCATTCTTAGGATCTCTCATTCCATTGTTGCCTTCAAGAATCGGTAATGGACCTCATGATTGGGCCTTTTGATTGTAATTGGATTTGTTTTGGACACGTTGGGCTTTTCTATCATCACTGAGCCACACACAGGCCCACAATGGTGAATTGGATTTTGTAATGGACAAAAAAAAATCACGAGAAGGAAATGTTTGCAAATCTTCCTATCCTTTGGATTAAAATTTCAATAATCTAGATTTAACATCTCATAAAAATATTATTATAATTTTAATTAAAAATATAAAAATAAATTTAAACCGCTAAAATTTAACATGAATAGTTGACAAATGCTTTGAAAAAAAAATAGGGAAAAATTCTATTCTATAATAATATAGAGTTCTTTAAGTCAAATTTAAATTTATTTTTGCATTTTTAAGTAAAATTATAATAATATCTTTATAAGATATTAAATATCAACCATTAAAATTTTGATATAATGGTGTATAAGAGAAATAGAGGGTAAGGGGGGGGGGGATGGAAAGATTATGGGAAAGAAGCCAATTTCGAGAAAAATGAGTGGGGCAGGTCATTCACCAAGTGGGGTTCACGATATGATATTTTGCCTATTACAGTAATAATCATTGTAAAATAACTCTTAATAATCTTTACAACAGCCCCTTTTTTTTTTTGTGCCGATCTTACAGCAGCCTTTTTATGTGCATGCAAAGTGCCAACAATTGTCTAATACATATGATGCAATTTTCTTTGGTTAAAAATATTCGTATGCAATGTTTATATTATTATAGACAAAGTGATACTAATTTATTGTCACCTTTTGATTTTATTATTGATGAATCATACCCATGTTAGTATTCATTGTGATCGTACAAATATTCTCTCTATTTTTAAAATATACAACCTAATCTAGTTTTAATTAATTGAACAAAAATAATCCGTATTGATTTATGCATTTTATCTATATAATTAACTAAATAAAAATAAAAAAAATAATCGATTGGTTCGTTGTCCCATTAGGAAGCCAAACTTACCAACTAGCAGATGAGCTGGTGGACATTCATTACAAAAGGACAATGGGACCTCTCCGATCAGAGGAGTGACAATGAAGCAAGCAAATAGATATCCCAAACAAATGAAACCTCACTATCACCAAATTATTTAGTGTCTCAATCCATTTCATTTCATCCATTCATGCCTACCTTATCTTCCACTATGAAAAGGAAAAACTCGTTTCAACCACTAAACCACCTCATAATTAGTTACACCCACTTCTCCATCTGCTTTGGCTGCCCATTCAAGCAAGGGTTTCCTCAACTAAAGCACCTGTTCTAGCACGCCCAATACATACCATTCAAAAATTTTATAACAAGATTCAGATTAAGCCACTTAGAAAACAGAAATTCATATGCTTTGGCAAAACTCGTTCCTTTTAATAAAAAAGGAACAGGCACTTGATAAGGCCACGCCAAACTAAGTCTAAAATCAATTGCTCAACACAGTATAGAACCAAATTCTTGGACATAAGCCATTCCTCTTCAAACAGCATCTACCTATTGTGGACAACAAGAACAACATTTGCATAATTTAGCTAGCTTCTCCAATAAATTCACGTTAAATGATCTTCTTCCGGTGCCAAATTCAGCAATTTCTAATGCCAACAAAGGACCTTGAACTTGGAACCTAATTCTTATTTATCATGCCATGGATCCCAGAATCCTAGTGGACAAGTGAGGCGCAAGCCAATATAATTGCGTAGCAGTGTCAGTGAAAAATAATACAATTGATTTATTCCGTGAATAATATTGCAAAACTCACAGCAGAAGAAGTTCCATTCAATCACCTCAGGTGCCTACCTCACACCATGACTATATGTTTGCCAACAAGACTCATAGTTCAGAGAGCTGCTAAATTACTTTTGTGGTTAACAGAGTTTATTAATATTT
Organism: Inga laurina; assembly: GCA_963855925.1. Taxonomy (NCBI): domain Eukaryota; kingdom Viridiplantae; phylum Streptophyta; class Magnoliopsida; order Fabales; family Fabaceae; genus Inga; species Inga laurina. The sequence continues at coordinate 15,164,868 of OY979708.1, read as the reverse complement.
AAGATTCCTTACATGGTGAACACAATAGTATGATGCTTCCCAAGTTAAGGCCACCTTAGAAGAATTTTCTAAGGAAATTGTAGTAAATAGCCACGAGAAAAGAAATTTGAGCATGCAAGTGGTGCTCGGGTAAATTAGGGGAAACCTTAAAAGATATTTACTTCTAAACTTTCAAACGGAAGACTGGCTTGGATCCTAGATAAATTATCAGACTTGCAATGTCAATATTGTCTATAATTCCAATCAGCATTGGATTTGAGCCTTTTATACAGCATGATGATGATAAAATTAAACATCAGCCTCTTTTTTGGGCCTGAATCACAAAGCAATCTTGAGTACTGGTAAAAGCTATAAAAAGCAAGACAGGTTTCACAAAGCAATCTCAAGGAATAGTGGGCAGGTGCCTGAAATGCCAGTTATCAGTAAAATATTGCCCTTTTAATGATTTCTGCTTTGACTTGATAAAACAAACAAGACCAAAATTTGCGACAAAACTATCATGCTACAGAGAACAATCATCAAGAAGAAAAAGATTAATGCAATCATAAGATTTTACCGCAACTACATTTCAATACCAACTAAAATCATATTCTCACTCTTGCCACCTCAACTCTCAGAACTTTGCCATTTATATATTAATTTTTCTTCAACAACACTTGCCATACAAGATAGGAAAACAGTGGAAAGCTAAGCAAACAGAACCTGTGAGCTTGAAGGAGTCAAATCAGAGAAACTCTCTGGTGCATCAATTACATTCCATCGAACACTGAAGCACCACTTTTTTGTACAACTTTCTTCTGGCTTCAGTCTTGAGATGTGACCAACTGCAACATGAAGATTTTTACCCACAACATAAATACGGCAATCCCAAGCATTCACAGCAAAAGGTTTGCATATTTGCTCGGGCAAAGGCGGGCCTTCTATGGCTTCCCAAGTATCGTTTTCCATGTCATAGACCTTAAGCTTCATTCTTTCAAGCTCTGAAACAACAAATAAGTTCCCAAAAACCACCACACTCGAACCAGTCCATCCTTCTCTAAGTCCAACAGCCATATTTTCCCAGTTATTAGTTCTTGGATCATAGACCTGCCCCCTAGGAGAGACATAGAACGGCCATAACCAACCCTCTGTCACAAGAAGCTTTCCGTTAAGAACTGCAGCATCATAAGATGCCATATTTGTTCCCATGCTGGCAATAGTGTGCCAATTACCACTGAGAGGATCCAAAACCTCAGCAGAATCAAGCTCAAAGAGATCAGTGCTGTTTCCCCCAGCTACATAAATCATACCATCAATCACTCCGCTAGCGAAAAATGACCTAGCAGTAATCATCCGATTCATAACAGTCCAACGATTTTTCTGCACCTCATATTTCAACACCAGGTCAAGGGGACAATCCACATCAGACACCATACCACCACATACAAACAAAGTGCCCTCGCGGGGAATCGAGACACACCTAAAACCATGGGGGCAAACCTTATCCCTACAAGGCATTGCAGGTATTGTGTGCCAAGAAAAGTGGGTAAGGTCAAGAACCTGCCACGTGATTTTTCCAGTGCATTTGTGGTAGGCAAAAACAAAAAGCCAAGGGTCTTTGAAGCCCAATTGCTTCCTGTAAGTAAAAAACCTCTCTTTACTACCCAGTAGAAGATGCCACTTCTTGCAAACAGCTCTACAGGCAGAGTGACTCCGTACTGGAAGGCGGAGAAGACAATTAAGCGCAACATCATCAGGAAGACCAGGAATTAGGGGTTCTCCAATAGCAGATAAATCTAAGTCTCGCGAAGAATTAGCCAGAGAAGATTGGATCACAGCTAGTCTAAACTTTGGGGATAGTGTCACTTGAGGATCCCCAAGCTTGAGTACAGGCGCTTGTTGAGATGACAATCGTACACGCTGCATCTTTCTTTCAGGAGAAGATACTTGAACCCTTGTGAAACACTATGATGATACTTGCTCTAGCATGAAATTTAGGTATATGCCATGTTCTTAAACATACACAATTTTTAATCCAGAAAGAAGAGCCAATCCCAGTTCGATTAAATTGATTCAGTCAGTCAGATTCATTATAAATTCCTGAAATCAGATACTAACGTGAAGAAAAGCAAGAATACTTCCTCAAGCATAACCTGAATGCTGGTATAATGCAACTCGCAGAAAATTCTCCTTCTCAAATATCCACCATTAAACTTAAACAAGAGATATTATGTTTCGCTCCTTCATCAAAAGCCAACACTTTCATCGCCACTGGGGCTCGTCGTGATTTCAACCTGGCAATCAAAAGCAGAAAGCTGTAGAAGTAGATATTTTAGCAAACTCACAAAATCCCAGCTCTTTAGCTGAAAATAAACGAGTGAAAGAAGGGAAAAAAACCAAAGCGAATCCAGATATAAAAATTTCTATGAAAGGCTATGGCGATTGATTATTGAACGAAAGGCAGTCCAGAAATTGCATGCTTCCAGTAACAATACAGCCACAGCAATGAGCAGGGGAAATAAAAAAATTAAAAAAAAAAAAGGAAAATGAATGAAAGTAAATGAAGCCAGAAAAAAAAAAAAAACTTACAGGCAAGAAACTGATAACCGATCCAGCACAGATAATAGGTTAGAAGATGGGGGTGACGCCTTTGAGATGAGATTGAAGGCTAGCTTTGCATACATATACAGGAGGAGAACGTGGTGAAGAGTATCATTATTCTTTCTCATCAATGAAAGATTTTGATTATTCTGTAGCTAACACAAGGACGCCAGTGGTTCAGTTCATGCACATCCACGCGCTTTTGGGTTAGCCATTGCACGCTTTTGCATATAAAAATCTCACAATTCAACAGCGTTTCACTGTTCAAAGCCTGGACGTGGACACACGCGCTGCATATTGAGGCTGGAGCCACTATATCTTCTTTCATTTATTTTTTTATTTAGCACTTAAGACATGAGAAGCAAGATTGCACCTAAAGAGATTAAGCACCTAAACGCGTGATTAAAGAAAATTAACATAATTAGTCGATAATCAAGGATGAAAGGGAATTCTGGGAAAAGGGAATGGTATATCGTCCCATGAACAAGACAGAAGCTTGAGTAACAAACAAATTCTGGCGAGGATTGAATAGTTGGATTCCATGTGCATTTTCGGCCTGATCGAAAATTCGGACCACTATCACTACTGTTCATTATAAATAAATTATAGTCTTGACATAATTGGTTTTTTTTTTTTTGATTAAATAGGAAAAAATAAGAAAACACTAAACTAGTCCCTCCCTATCAACTTTCAACAAATCGACAATGCACTCCACAGAAGAAGAAAAAGTCTGCATGTCCACTATCAGATTCGCAGCCTCTGCAGCAAGGGCGTCAGCCACCATGTTCACTTCACGATCACAGTGGACTGTGTCAACATCCCACGCCCTCTGTAGTAATTGTTGTATTTCAAACAACACCCCATAATCTGGATGATCATCTTGGGCACCCGAAGCAAGAAGATCTAACACCTCATAGCAATCACACTCAACAATTAGAGCGGGAATACTCCGTTCCCAAGCAAACTTTAGCGCCCATAAAATGCCCCACGCTTCAGCGGTAACCACAGACCCTAAGCCTACCCGGTACGTAAAACCAAGAACAAGCTCACCCCTATCTCGGTAAAGCTAAAGAACCGACTCTAACCACTTCCTCAATAACAAGGCCTCCCAAATAAGTCTTACATTAGAACAATCACGCAGTGCATGGATTAAAGATTCCTGTTCACTTGAACAAATTGCACATAAACCAGAGGGATGCAATCCACGGGAATAACGAGCAATGTTCGTGAGAATTTGTGTGTTTGGAATAATAATAGGAAAAATAGAATTTATCAATTTAAGTTTCGGTAATTTTATGTGTGTTTGGAGGCGTGTGAACCCCCCAAACGCTTGATTGAGCAAATAAGCTCAATGGGCAATTTGAGAAAAAAAATTTGAGTGTTTGTATTCCAAAGTGAGCAATTGAGCTTAATTTTATCTTAATAGCTTTTGCCATAAGCTCTATTTCTCAGCTTTTACTGATTTAGTTTTTGGGGAGAGTGAGAATGGTTAAAATATTTTTTCAGTTGTGTCCAGTGTACTATCAGACTTATTGCAATTTTACCCTTAATGTACTTTTTTTGCTACAAAAATTAATTTCAATTATTATTTGGTGCTTTTAACCCTTAAAATATTTTTTCAACTGTACCCAGTGTGTTATCAGACTGATTGCAATTTTATCTTTAATGTACTTTTTCAATTCCAAAAATTATTTTAAACTATTTTTTGGTGTTTTTAACCCTTTAAAATATTTTTTTCACCCACTCTCTCTTACTATTATCACAAAAGTCATTTGTGCTTAAGTCAATCCAAACAAGTTTTACTTTTGCAAAAGTCATTTATATAATCGTTGTTCCAAACATAAATCACATTACACAATCGGGCTTTTACCAAAAATAAAATTACCAAAAGCTAAATTGAGAAACTCCATTTTTCCTATCGCTGTTCCAAACACTATTTTTTGTAAAAGCTCGATTGTGTAATGTGATTTATGTTTGGAACAGTAATTGTATAAATGACTTTTGCAAAAGTAAAACTTGTTTGGATTGACTTAAGCACAAGTGACTTTTGTAATAATAATAAAAGAGAGTGGGTGGAAAAATATTTTTAAGGTTTAAAAGCATCACAAAATAGTTTAAAATAATTTTTGGAACTGAAAAAGAATATTAAAGATAAAATTGCAATCAGTCTGATAACACACTGGGTACAGTTGAAAAAAATATTTTAAGGGTTAAAAACACCAAAAAAATAGTTGAAATTAATTTTTGTAGCCGAAAAAGTACATTAAGGGTAAAATTGCAATCAGTCTTATAGCACAATGGACACAATTGAAAAAACATTTTAATCATTCACACTCTCCCCAAAAGCTAAATCAATAAAAGCTCCAATGTTGAGCTTATGACATAAGCTATTTTGATCATCATAAGCTCAATTGATAATTAGGGACACCAAACATTTTTTTTTTTCCAATTGTCAATTGGGATTTGGGCACCAATTGAGCTTTTGAGGCACCCAAACGCGCCCCCCAAACACACTACGTGTGTGTTTGGTTGGGCTTATTTTTGTACAATAAGTCCTTATTACGCAAGCTGAGATAAAACCCCTCTCACATACTTACCTCGTATACCGTGAATCACGATTTATAAGCACTTATTATCCAAAAAATAAGCTATTCCAAACCAGCACTACAATTATGGTAGCAAATCCAAGGAAAAATACGACACCTCTGGGGCACCCATAGCTTCCATATTAACTTCCAGAGAGCATTTGGTGATGCCACGCCCTACACAGCAAGTTGCTGATATGCAAATTTAAGAGTAAAGCGCCCATTAGTCGACCACCTCCATATTGGAAGATCCTCATCTGAAGGACGAATAACATGTACACGGCCACTGGCCTCAATGACTCCAGGCGAAAGAAGATTCAGGAATTTCTAGTAATCCCACGCTCCAGAAGGAGTTAAACAATCAGAAACTTTCCAATCTAAAATATCAACTGGTAGGTCATAAGAGAATAGATTCTTTAGTGGGTCACAATGAGGTACCCAGGCATCATTCCAAAAGGAAATAGAGTTGCCACTCCTGACACACCAAGCCAAACCTATTTGAACTTGTGCCGAGTTAGACCAAATTCCAGTCCAAGTACGTGATTCAATCCTACGCTTTTCAACCTTGGGGATAGTATTCAAACCACACTAGTATTTCTCACGCATAACTTTAACCCAAAGTAAGTCAGGACAGTGAATTAGCGACCAACCAAGCTTTATCATGAAAGCCCTTTTTAGAAGGTAAGCTTGCCTCAAACCCAAGCCCCCTTTCGCCATCCTCCGGCAAACATTATCCCAGGAAAGCAGATGCATCTTTCGACTTGAACTACTACCACCCCATAAAAGTTGCAATCTTTCGACTTGAACTACTACCACCCCATAAAAATTGCTTGCAACGGTTATCAATATTAGAACAAATAGAAATAGGCAGAGGAACTGTTTGCATGACATATGAGGGCATAGTTGAAACTACAGAAGAAACCAAGGTATGTCTATCTACCAAAGAAAGAGTATTAGCTTTCCAACTGGACAAATGAGAATTCATTATATCCAATATAAACTTGTATGTGGACCACGTGATTTTCTCATGGAGAACTGGCATCCCAAGATACTTCCCCAGGTTAGAACAAGGGATGAAATTCAGGAAGTCACTGATCTCCTCAGCCTTGGTGTGGTTCATGTTCTTTGAAAAAAAGATCCTGCACTTTACTGTATTGATTTTTTGGCCCTCCTCACAAAAATCATCAAGTGTAGCCTTTACAATTGCAGCCTGATCCATATCAGCCTCCGCAAACAAAATCAAATCATCGGCCAAAAATAAATGGGACACAGTCGTACCTCTTCTGCTGAGTTTGAATGGAAGCCAGTCACTACTGGATACAGCCGTCTGAATTAAGTGATCCAACCGTTCCATTACTAACACAAAAAGATACGGGGAGATAGGGTCATCTTGTCGCACACCCCGAGAAGGTACAAACGTATAAGCAGTTGAACCATTCTAGAGTAAATTCATAGGAGGGGTAGAAACACAAGCTTCAATCACATGACTAGTGTGCAATGGAAAATTAAGCTCTCTTAGACAATAAAAAAATAAAATTCCATCTAACATGGTTATATGCCTTCTCAAAATCGATCTTAATTGTCATGAAACATTTCCGTTTTCTCAACCCCCACATGGAGTGAATAATCTCCTATGCAAGAATAACATTATCAGAAGCCTGTCTTCCACGTGTAAAACTACACTGGTTCGGCGCCACGATAAGAGGCAAGAATGGCTTTAAACGATTAGAAACAATCTTCGTCACAATTTTATAAACCACATTGCATAAGCTAATATGTCTGAAATCTTGAATAGTTTGAGGATGATCAATCTTAGGGATTAATACAATTTGAGTGCCATTAATGTCTGCAACTACTCGTGGGTCTTGATTTATAGATTTGTGTTTTGATAATCTAGATTCGCTTCTTAATTTATATTTGTATTATTAATTCTTTATTCTCAAAGATTTGTTTCTATTATTAAAAAAAAACGGTAGTACTACAAACCTAATCAGCTTCGTTGAAACACAAATCCTTACGGCTCTAGTTTCCTAATCTTGTTGGATGTTTTTTTTGCCCTGATAATTTTAGTGGTATAGCATCCGAAAAATAATAGCGCAATTTAAAGTGACGGCCAAAAAATCCACGGTAGGATATTTTATTGTTATTTCATTATCAATCCATAGTCCAGGTCATGTCACCGGATTGATGGTAATGTGCCTTTTAAGATTTAGCTAACCTTTTGAGCATTCCAGTTGTTGCATCATAAAAGAAGAGTAGTACAGCTGGGGACTGATCAGAAAAGTACGCCACGAACCAATTATGAATAAAAATTTGACAATTTGAGTTGATTAAAATGTACGGTATTTCACATATAGATTATATTAAACTCATCTTAAATGAATGTGCTGTGTGCACTAGATATTTTATTTTTTTATATTTTAAAATATTGATGTCTATCTTAAATTATTTTGGAGTAAAATACTCCAATCACCCCTTTATTTTATCTTAATTATATAGGCATCTCCTCTATTTTGAAAACCAATATGGACCTTTCATAAAACTAAAATATTTGTCACACAAACTTTTTTTATATTTTAAAATTTTATTTCCATCCATACAAATCGTTAATTAATTATTAAAGTTGACTTTTAAACTTTTGTTTTATCAAAATCTCTCTTTTTTAATATCAGAATTATTTAAACATGTATATAGGCCAAAAAAAAAATATTATACCACCAAACTTTAATTCTAAAGGATTTTTTAAATTTCTAATATGTTAAAATTTTGTTAATTATGAGATTATAAAATTTATAATTTTAATTTTTCACCATATTTATTAAAATTTATTTATTTTTATTTTTTAAAAGGACTAAAAATACATATCAAGCACATTTTTTCTATAAAATATAAAGCTTTGAGAGATTATATAAGTCATTTAAATTTATAATTTCATATTATTTTTCTACAAACATTTAAAAAGCCTACTTGAATTTTTAAAAGTTTGAGATATTTACAAACTGTTAATTAAAATTTGGGATTTAGTATTAGGAGTAAATGAGTAAACAAATTTTATTTTTTATATAAATTTTAATTAAAAAATATATTTTTAGAATATTCTTGATGAGGTTAACGATTTGGACTTAAGTATCTGTTTTTAAAATAGAAGCGAGATCTATATAATTAAGACAAAAAAAGAATGGTTAGAGCATTTTACTCATTATTTTTTAATCTGAATTCAATATCCCATCAAATTTTGAAAATACTTGTTAATAATTATCTTTTTAAAATATTGGTGTATAATGTTTTTTTTTGGGCAGAAATGTTGGTATATGATGTGCAAGATTAATGTAATCCCCCCATGTGTTGCAATTGAATCCTCAAACGTGAATCGGCAAAAAAAAAAAATAATCCTCAAACATGAGGCTTGATGTCAACTTCAGCCCGTAGTTTATTGGGCTTAGTTATAGATATATCAAACGTCTTCCAAGGCCCAATGGGGTACAGAAATCCCAAAGGTACCTAATTCAATTTTTTTTTTTTGCCGATGTAGGCATCTTATTCAACTAGTAAGGCCAGTGACGTAGGCCCAAAAACTGATGGGAATAAAATGCACCTCATCGGACCGGACGATACATTGAATTCTAATCTCAATAGGCCCATTAGACCTTACTAACATAAACCCCTCCATGATCAGTCGTCGCTCGGTCTTAAATGTAGAAGGTAGAATGACTAGTTTCTGAATATTAAATAAATTAGCTATTTGTAATAAATGTGTCCTATTTCCCCCTAAACTTTTCCCTTTAAACATTATACCCACTGATCAAAACATTTTTAATACATATGCAATTAACAGGGATAATTGAAAAAAATTTATAAATTTAAGAAATAATTTAGATTAAGTACTTGTTTGGGAAACTCCAAATCATAGTTTGAGAATCTCTTTTTTACAAATTGAGATAAAATTCTTCTTATATACTTATCTCGTAAATAGTAAAAACACTTCTAAAAAGTTAAAACAAATAGGCATTAAGTTCTTATATTTAGAACTAAAGCAAACATCTTAACTAACTCTTTCTTTTAAGATAGGCGAAGTACCTTTTGTTCTTGTGAGTTGAAATATTTTTAGAATACTTAAATATCGAGATAGGCGAGTTATAAGCTCAATGCGATAAGATTCAACTATGCATTCATCTTAAATTCAACGGCCACTACCCATTTAGTTATATCGTTTGACAACTATAAGGAGAAATGTAATTGGACTTTTTTTAGTAAATATATCACGAAGGTGAGTTTTTACCGAACCTTTTGGATTTTGATCTATACATATAACAGGAATATTCAAATTCCATGAGTATTCAGAAATTTGAAAAGCATAGACCATTGACCATAAACAACATTGAACAAACGTACCTAATGTATATTTTCGTCTTGCTTTAACTTTCACGCAAAAGATTTTACGCCCACTAAAGCTCTTTGATTGGCTTGCCTTCCGTATCCGCAAAATAAATACATGAAATGATAAGGTTTAGCCACAGAGTCACCAAACTAATCAAATAATCAAGATATATACGACCACACATTGTGATTCCGAACTAAGCCAATCTGCAAGTGCTGGCACTTTTATGTCGCTAACCTGAAAATGGAGCCTCTTTTTCTTAACCTCTAACAAAATATTAAGTGTATGTTTGGGAATATTTATTTTTTGAATATAAGTGCTTATTACGTAAGTTGAGATAAAACTCTTCTCACGTACTTACCTCATATACTGTGAATCGCGATTTATAAACACTTATTACATAAAAATAAACTATTCTAAATAAGTACTAAGATGACTCTCTTCCGCTCAATCCAAAAGTGTTTTATGTACAATTACTTGTTACCTATCACGTTCGGCCACACTTCACAATACTTACAAGAACCTACAAATATAACTCCAATTGTCTTCAGTCCCATCAATCAAGACTTGCGCTTATTATGAGGTCCAAGGTAGATGTGCAATCATTAAAAAGTTTCATAACAAGTGAACAGCAGGTAATGATAACTTTTAGTAATACAAATATAACTCTAATTGTCTTCAGTCCCATCAATCAAGACTTGCGCTTATTATGAGGTCCAAGGTAAATGTGTACTCATAAAAAAATTTCACAAGAAGTTAATAACAGGTAATGACAATTTTAATTAGTGTTTGGAATAGTTTATTTTTAAGAAATAAGCATTTATTATATAAGTTGAGATAAAACTCCTTTCACATATTTATCTCGTATACCGTGAATTACGATTTATAAGCACTTATTATCCAAAAATAAGTTATCCCAAACGAGCACTTAGTATAAGAAATAAGCTAATGTTGCTCACTTATTATTGCTATGAGTGTAAATGGTCTATTAAAAAGTGTAAATATACACTGTCGTAAACAAGTAATATAAAAGTAAGTAAAATATCGTTCCCTCGATGATTGATCACTAAGTACCAAAATGAATAATTTTAACTCTATTTAGTTGATCAATTAGTTGGTGATTGAGATTACAAAATTAAAAATGATTAAGTATGAATGCAAATGATATGAAACAACTATAAAAAATGTCCTAGGAATCATATTTCACTTAGCAAATTCCGGATGGAATCACCTATCAATTCTAGCCCAATTTATTTTATATGATTGATAGTCGAGTTTCCTTAATTTAATTACTAGCCTTTTCCAATGTCAAGCAATTCTATAATTAATTGCTAATACAATATATTCCTATATGAATTTAAGTAATTAATTATGCATTAAGATTTATGGAACCCAGTAAGACTACACAACTCATATGAATATATTCCTATTTCATATGCAAGTTATAGTTTTAATTATAAGATCTACACACATGCATCTCCTTCCGATCTTAACATGCATATTGAAATCATTCAAAAGATGGTCAATCAATCAAAAGCATTAAGAATAATAATTAAAACTCAATCATGAAAGAGAAATTAAAACTATATTTAATAAGTTAAGATTCAATCCATCATTAGTAAGCTCATCATCACCATAGGAAAATATAAATTTAACACATGATGAAATTAAAAACAAAACCAAAATAAATTAACATTACATAAAACTTGAATATTAAATTTTAAAACATAAATATACAACAACTAGATGCATGAAAATGAAGAAAATCTAGCCGTTCCTTTGGGAGGTAAACCTTCTATGTAGGTGGCAACCTATATCATTCATAAAAGAGGACTACTTAGGCCTTCCATATAGGAGGCATGCAAGAATTAAATATAATGCATGAAATTAACTCTAAGATGGTGTATTTGGAGCAGAGAAAAGTAATGGATCTGAAAAATGGTTGTGTAAAATGTGAAGGAGAGAGTAGCTATATATAGGGAAGAATGTGGTAGGGTATATGAAATATGGTAAATGAAGTAGTAGATAGAATGTGGTAGATGAAGTAGTAGATGAAAAGGAAGATGGAGTGGCAGATGGAATGGTTGGTGGAATGGTAGATGATTCTCACTCTCAACTTTTAAGCAAAATTCGGAAGTTTTGGAGATAGAACTAGGTTTTGGTCTCAACATAAAGTTGTAAAAGCTCATTCTTAGCTTTTTATCCATATATAGAACGTCTCAATCCGACATTTAAAGCTTCAGATATTGCTTGAAAACTGAAAAATGGTTTGATTTAATATTTTTCAATAAATTCTATTTTATGCTAAAATCATTATTTATTTATTAATTACACCCAAATTTATTAAAGTGGGATCAAATATCATCCATAAAATCATCATATAGAGGAAAATAAATATATAAATATTTTACTTATTAATTATCAGGATTTTTTTGATAATTAATACATTTTTTTGGGACCTCAGTGATTTTCATTTATATTTACTTACAGTAGTTATATTAGAATAATAAATAATAGATAGATATTCGCTATATGTCAAAGATTAAGCGGGGACGCCATTATGCAAAACTAATCAATTGGTATATGTACTACGTACATATATACAATATGGTCTGGCTTCAGTATTATCTCACTTCATGGTTATATACTTGTATTGACGTAAACGTCTCTAAAACTAGTAATGGATTACTCCGAGTCAATCATTTTTTTATGTTGCTACGCACGCTTAGTAAGGAACAGAATATATTTTCCCAAGATCGTAGGAGAGGAGGTTTTCTTTAATTATGTAGCAATATTGCTTAAACTATACATGTTTTGCATGAAATTTGATGTGATCACTCGCAATATTTTTATAACATAATTTGTTTTTTATTGATTATATATATATATATATATAAATTGATGATTGATGATATTTGATAATTGATTAATAGGCATTTACGGTTTCCAAGAAAATGAATGATTTTTTTTAAATGTTTGATATAAAGTAGAGAAACATCATATTATACCAGAGTTAATTTTATGATATAGATTCAATTTGTTAGATAAGAATAAGAATACTGATGCCTTTATAATAAAATATGTGTAAGTTATGTGACATTTGACATGAGTGGATGACACTGCATTAAGTGTACGAACTGCTGGACGGTGATGGGGACATGATCAGATGGGGGTGGCTCTCTGTGGCTTATGTTGTGTCTGCCATTAATTTATGCTCTGTGGCATAAAGCCCTTGACACGGAGGTATCCTTGGTTTTAGTGCACACACGTCATCACCACTTCTTATTGCCAATAACTTGCATTTATAATTGAATATTAGGCATTATTTATAGCTTAAATGGTGTTTTTGATAGGGAAAATTACTACAAGATTTCACTAGAGGTGAATGTAAGTACGAAAAAAATTTCACAACGAATAAGCAGTATGGATTTGTTGTTTTTTTTTTGTTATGGAATTTATCTTTGCATGTTACTAATTTATCATGAGACTTGTTAATGATTACATTCCTTGATGAGGATGTCAAAGTGATCTTCCATTTTTAATATTGGTTTCATGGGATGTAATTTATTTTGTAGTTAGTCAATGTTCATTCGTTTTTACAACATTCAGAATTGAAATGGCAAACTTTTCTCCAGTTCTAAAACATAAATACTTCTATTAGGACACCATTTTGTTCATTGAAGCAAGGTATTCTCCCTCGTGTCACTACTATAAAAGTAACGTTTTGATGGCGCCCCTCCTATAATCCTTTTTAAAAGAAGCGTTATAATAAATTGTATTTTTCTGTTACTTTAGCTGGTGCTTCCACCAAAAAGCATCGGAGTAGGCAACGTGTCTTGGCCGGCGCTTGCCACACCAAGTGCTATCCAAAACCCATCTTATTCCTTTTTTTTTTTTGGTTCTGCCCGTAGTTATTTCTTTTATTTTTTTATGCACCTCCTTCGGCATTTGCTCCATCAAGTGCCGGAGGAGGAAAAACCTTTAATTTTTTTTATTACTGTTCAGTAGCTATTTCTTATTATTATTATTATTATTATTATTATTTGGGTTTTGGGTGCCTCCAATAAGTAGAAAAAAGTCATTCCTAAACATGGAGTAAAAAATAATTGTAGTAACTAGTAGGAGTCAAAATTAATTAAAAAATAAAGATTTTCTAAAGATTTAAAGAAAGAAAGAAAATTTAAGTCAAGTTTCTTGATTCATCATATCAAGTCCTCTAAAATCATGTGTCTTATTTATTTCAGCTATATTTATAGTAAAATTATAATATTTCTAAAATATGACACGTGTATCCTATTAATTTTTAGACTTACAAATATAATTTTATTAATTATTACTTATTTAATTTATTCAGTGTCTTTTATATTTAATTTCTTATTTAATTTTTTTTTTTAAAAAGTTCTGCTAGAAGGGCCTCCACACACATATCAATATGCCTCCAATGGCGCTTGCTCCAGCAAGGCCATTGGAGGTATATTAGGCGCTTTGTTCCATCGGAGACAACAAACCCATCGACAACTTTATTTTTTAAAGTTTTTAATTTTTTTCCTTAAATTATGAAGCTAATATCTCTCCAAGGTTTTCAATTTTTTTTTTCTTTAAATTGGGAAGCTATGGCGCTTTGTGTCAAAGTGCCATAGCTTCTACCACTTGTATGATAAGGTGTTATATAATTTTCACAACCCGTCATTTCGTTTTCATTTTCATCTTCCCGCTTTTCCTCTAGCTCTCTCATTTCCCAGAACTCCGTTGTAGTACAAAACTTCCTTTTCCACTTGCCTTTTCTTCTTCTTATCTCGGCTTCCTTCAGAAGCTCCCTAGTGTGTAAATATTCTTTTTTCCCCCCAACATTTGGTTCTTTGTTTTTTTAGTTAAAATTTGTCATGAATCTTACATGTATATATCCTCATAACTTTGTTTCCAGGTATTTATTTGAAGCTTCAACTTTGTCTTCTTGAATTTCCTATATATTGTAATAACTTTTTTTAACTTTTAAGCTTCCAAATATAATAATACTTAGTTCAATCCTCCGTAGAAGTAACATGTATGGCTTAAGTTTAAGCAATTTAAATGCTAGAGTTCTTTTATGCTTGATACATGAAGACACAATATTAGAAAAGATACGTGCTATATTATTTTATTTTGCTGTAAATTATATTGTAAATTGCTATGGATTTTGAATTTTAAACGGATGTTTACATTAGAAAATAAAATAATTATGATTTTTTTTTAAAAAAAATTTCTTATGACGCTTTTCTAGGGAAGTGCCATTGGAAGTCATATGACACTTCCTTGGAGAAGCACCATAGGAAATGCCAACTTCCTATGACGCTTTTTTGATAAAGCGCCATAGCTTTATATTAAAAATAATAATAATAATCATGCTATGACGCTTTCGTATATTCAAGAAGTGTCGTAGCTTGTTTTAATGGCGCTGGAAGCTACAGCGCTTCCCAAACGTCATAATGTTCTTTGAATTAAGCGCCACAGCTTGTATTTTTTGTAGTAGTGTGTCCTAAATGTATAAGTTGGTTGAGAGAATTGTTTTGGTCCTAAATTAATATAAGACTTCAATAATTTATTTTACCTCCAAAATTTATATTTTTTTAAAACTATTCTTATTATTTATGTATATTAAATGGGGTTTTTATAATTGGGGTAATGGTTAAAGATAATATATTTTAGGGAAATAAACACATATTTATTAGAATAAGAGGAGAATTGCCTAAAAATACCTTTGGGGCAAATTAATTGCTGATTGTTACCAAGTATGTAAGCGATCTTCCGTGTGTGCAAGAGATCTTTCGTTTTATGCAAACCATCTTCCGTGTGTGTAAAAATCTTTCATATAAATGTGCAAACAATCTTCCGTTGCGTGCAAAATATCTTCTGTTATGTGCAACAGATCTTCCATGATAGCATTCAACAATTAATTTACCAAAAAAGTATTTATCAACAATTCTCTCTAGAATAAATAACTTAACCAATTTTATTAATATATGTAAATTTATTATCAAGCTTCTATATTTAGGATCGAAGTGGCAATATTATTGTGATTTACTCCTTTTTAGTTATTTTACACGTTATCTTTTTAATTTTCTTCTATCTATTCATACATTTTGGTTCAGCGTCCAAATTATAGATATGCATGTCACGATGACGACGAACACGTGGCACCCACTAAATCACGTATACAAGACTTGGACATGCACCTAAAATTATTCAGAAGATGCTTCCACAATTCTGAAGATAACAAGTCTGGTTCATGTACCTGGACAATAAAAAGCCTTCGATTGATAATGCTTGACCAAGAAAAAATGGGAAAGCAAGTCTCGTTAAGCTACTTGTGAAGACTACGAAACTGTCTGAGTGAATTCGTTAGATACGAACTATGCTTCTTAGCTTCAACTTAGGAATTACGTGCAAACTTCAAATGAAATTCAGGTACGTACAAAGGAAAAGAGATATACTATAATGCAATCTGATTCTAATTCTAAATACAAATAAAATGAGCACTAAATAAATTATCAAATTAATTAACTAAAAATTAGGCTGAGTTGTCTTTGAAAGTCGCTCCTATTTGGAGACAATTGAAAAACCAACCACCTCAAACTTTGTCGTTGCATGTGTTTGCACACCATGTGTGCATCACAAACACAATATCTCAACCTAAATCCCTCCGAACCTCTTTCACATTTCTTAATGCAGTAAAAATTCTCGTGGAAATCTGATTCTCATATTTTTTGTTGGGTTCATTGTGTGGATGAAGTACTTGAGTCCCAGAGTAAAAGCACAGTGAAAAAGTTCAGAAGAGCAAATAGAAATTAAATTATGAGAGAAGGAAGAAAGATGGAAAAAAGGTGGAATCAAAAGAGAAAAGTGGAGAGAATTAAAGAGGTCTAACGATACAATTTCCACTATGGCGCCAAACATGTAGCTTCCACGGAAATTGCAAATTAACTTTGCTCATAAGGCGGTATTATTTTCCCTGGTCTAAAGGATCAGTCAGGGAATATCTCACAATTGTTTCAGACCTTTATCATTTTATGGTTTGTTGTGTATCCTTTTAGGCCATTAATTAAAAATAATAACTAATTTAATTTCTCAAAATTTTTTCTTTCAATCAAAATATTTTTTCATGGAATATAAAATAACAATTACTTCATAGACTAGCTGAAATAAGGAATAAATGGATAGCACCTGTACATGTGTTGCCATTCACGGAATGATATGAAATGTGCCTACTGCCTAGGTGTCTGGCCATTAATTTAGGGTTCAAAGCACATGGGTATAAATCCTATCATGATTAACTTTTATATGGTACTTTCGTTCTTTAAGTCTATATATAAATATATGTGCTAACTAGTATGTTAGCAAGGCAGTTCAGTGCAAAAGGCTATCCATCAGATTGGATTTGGAGAGGATCAGATGTATGCAATCTTATCCTGTAGAGAGATTATTTTCATGATTTGAATCCTTGACTTCTAAATCATATATTAACCTTTATCATTCCTTTAAAGCTTGCCTTCCAACTAGTATGCTAATGGTTGGGGGGCAAATCTAGTGTGTTGATAATGAGGACGACAACAAGGGATCGTTTTGCTTGAAAATAACATTTGAGGGGCTTTATCTTTAAAGACAAGATTACGAAAATAGTAACTATTTTCAAGAAGCTATTCGTCTATTTCATTCCAGCAGTCCCTGATTCCTTCCAAGTTTGATACCGGATTATTAGGACGGAAATTCAAGAGGCCATGTGCATATATGTGCCTACTTGTAACTTTGTTTTTAGGGAGAATTAGGGGAAATGACTAAGGAAACAAAATATTTATTAACAAGGATCTTAAAAGTTGTAATCATTTTCAAGGACTATAAATTTTTAATTATAAAATTAATCTTCCCTACTATTTGACTGATATTTATCAAATTTGATGATATCTCCAGATATATTTTGATAAAAAGCACATCTATATACAACTCAATGTTTTCATAATATTTTCTCTTGTACACGTTAGATTATTTTAAAAGTTACTCAAATTAAAATAGCCTCTAAAATCTATAAATAATTATAAATGTACCTCTTTCTAGATTTTGATTATTTTTAAAAACTTTAAAAAATCTCAAAATAATCTTACAATTTATTTATTTTTAAGATATGTGATTTTTCAAGTAAAAAAAGCTTAAACAAATGGGATGCACCAAAAAAGAATGTTATAAAAATGAAAAACACTAAAATTTAAAATTCTTAAACAATAAATTGAGGACATGCTTGCAGAGGGAACATTAATTGATAACTAACATTTGAGATGGGGTTAGAGAAAGTGATGGAAATTTGGTCAGGGTTAATTTTGTAATGGAAGATTTATATTTTAATTTTGGTCCTTTAAAACAACTACAATTTTTAAGGTCCTTATTAATAAATATTTCTTTTCCCGGGTCCTTCTTCATAATTTTCTCTTGTTTTTATGTTATCATTTTAATCCAAAGTGTTAAATAAAGTGTATAATATTCTATTTTATGATTCATATATCAAATTTTTAATTCAGGCCTTTAACTTGAGGAGATAAATTAAAATGTACATTTCCCTCTCGAATAAAAATTCTTCTTAAAAGATCAAAGTAAAATAAGACCACATTATATGGTTGCTTCATTCCCAATGTCCACACAACATTATGAACATTAATTGGAGATGAGGGTGAAAATATATTAGAATTCTACAGAACAATGATGAATGATCTTGAAAGATGGAAACTTGAAAGCTTTCAGGTCCTAAGTGGGTTTTTTCCCACGTGATTTGCCATGTGTTTCATAATGCATGCATCCAGAAAGAATCGATTGGGTATAAGCAAGTTCACCGAGATATTATTATTGGTAAAACTAAAGGAAACTATTACTTGTACAGTGTTTCCTATTTAGCAAACTTGAATTATTGCTTCCCCATCCCATTCATCTGGCTAAGCTAGCCGCACTTCAAATTGTCACAACGGACTTGACCATATATCAATGAAACTCAAATAACAAACAGCTCTATCTACATACAATTCTTATCCAACTAACTAGTGGTTACCAAAATCAATAGCTAGAATATGCTTCACGAGTTTATAATTGTTGGGAATGATATGGGTAAGGGATAGATCGAGTCCAGTAAGGAAGAAAGTGGCATGGCCATTTCTCTGAAAATAAAGAGGTTTGTTTAATTTGTGTTGTCACAGTCAAATCAATGAGAGAGAGAGAGAGAGAGAGTTGCACGGTAGGCTGAGAAGTCATATAATTGTGGAAGGCAAGTGGGTTGCATTATTTGTGCCACACATCGAATGGGTTTAAAGGATCGTATTGGGCATGTGTAACATCATTATTATACGAGAATAGAATAGGAAGCATGCCTTGGAGAATTCAATTGTGGGGAGGTTATTACCCACTTTTGTGTAGCAGGTTTTGGACAAGTCGCTAGCAGGGGGCCTAGGGACGTACGTTGCTAGGTTAAAACTTAGTGCCTCATAATGCCCCGTTTTGTCTTGTGTGCCCGACTTCGAAGACAAAGCTGGTCGATGATGATGGCGAGAGGATACCCAACGTTGCCTCTGCGCCTCTGGCACAAAGGGTATCTAAACTTGTTGATAATTCACTTAGTTTGTGACGACTAATTATTAACTTCTCTCTCTATTTGGGTTGGTTCACTTGGTTGTGTGGGCATGAGAGGGCATTTAGCAGTTATAAAGTATTCAATTATATTAAAAAAGTTAGTTAAGTTAGTTAGTATGATATGTTGTTTTTAAAACATCTTAATTATCATTTTTAGTTCTCTCTCCTTCTCATTCTCCTAATTGATTATTATCTAGAGAATATCAGTAGGGTTAATTTGGAAAAACTGATAAATATATAAAATAGTTATTACATTTAAAACCAATATCAGCTGTCCAATTATATTTTGTATTAAGGACCAGAGAAGTAACACCAATAGGGTTCGGCCTCTAATAGTGCTGAAAGTTTACGGATGGATAGTTTGTTGACTTAGTATATGTTTGGGATAGTGGTGGGAAACGTGACTTTTTTTGCAATTACCCCTTTATTTTTTCATTTTTCACAATTTTTACAATTTTTCCCTTAAATAATACAAAAGCCACTTATGTAAAAGTCAAACCAAATATCATTCACTTTTACATAAGTTACTTATCCAATCACCAATCCAAACACTCATTATTTTACCCAATCTAACTTTTTTCCAATTTTAAAATTTCATAAGTCTAAGTAAAAATAAGTCACTTATCCAATCACCAATCCAAACACACCCATTGACTAAGTCCTTATTTTATGCACGTACAAATAGAGAAACCCCACCTGGAGCAACATATCCCTTAATTTTGACTGTATTATTTTCTTTTTACGTGGGGGTTTATAAAAATGTCTTCCAATTTTATATTGAATTATATTCATCTCGCGCAACGTACGGGGTGTAAATGTTTGTTATATGTAACATTGAGTTAATTAGGTTAAACTTTTTAATTTGTAAGGTTCTTTGTTTTAATTTCCTATTATAATCTTCAGTATTCTTTGGACTTTTAAACTCATCAGCAATATTATTCCCATTTTGAATTTCTTGAAACAGATTGTTCCCCTTTATTATTATTATTTTGTTATTATTTTGCAATGATAGCTAGCTAGGATTTGAGGTGCTAGCCGTTGCCTTGACCTAGGGAGTAAGAACTTGGTTCTGTGTTTGGTTCTGCAGAAGAAACAAGCCGTTAGGAATTAGGAACTTGCCTCACCGGCCAACTGGGTTAAATCAAAGGTCAAAATACTCATTGACAGTGTCTTTACTCTTTAGGCGACAAGAAATATCTTTGCGGAGGTTTCATTAATTATATTACCCACCAATGTAAGACTTTTGTGTGTGTGTGACAAGGATTTGAACTAACACATGAGTAAGGGGTAAGTTTTGGATTAAAACCTTCAACCCCCTTGGGCCAATTATGTGATGGTTGCTTTTGGGAGACATGTTATATGTAGAGTGTACATTGACATCAAAATTTAATGAGCTCTGCGGGGAAACAAATCTATAGACTTGGACTAATAAACTATGATTTGATTTGATTTTTTATTAATCAAAATTAAAAATGTTAAAATTACTTATGAATAAATTATGATGGTACATGCATGGCTTTATACAAAAATATCATTCTTTCAGAATTTATAGTATAACTTTTTGCAGAAAAATTTTAAAAGGAGGTCGACTGAGCCAAAATACAAAATCAACTCAATTCTTTTTTTTCTTTTTTTGGTTACAAAGGCAAGCAAAGCTTGAAAGTGACATCCACTATAGGCTAGGTCCTACAGGATGATCATGGTCTAATAAATCACAGTCCAAAGCAAAGAAATGGAAACATTCAATTGGGGAAATCCCAAGTTCCTTATGATCCTGCGAGATCGTGTGAGCCAATCTAGCAAGGTAATCTGCACAATGTAGGCTTTCCCTGTGAGCGTGGGAAATTTCTACCTCCCAATCACTATAAATAAGAGATCTGGTTGCCAAGATCATGTTGTACAATGGATGGTCCGAGTCAAAATGAGTGGATAACAGATGTACTGCCTGAAGAGAGTCCGTGAAAATCCTGATTTTCTTTAGCCCCAACCGTTTACATAGCAAGAGGCCACATCGGATTGCATGGATTTCTGCAGCAGTTGGGAAAGTATGTCCTAACTTCTGTTGAAATCCACGTATCCAATTACCCTGATGATCTCGAATAATACCTCCACAAGCAGCCTGACCGTCACTGAGAACTGAACCATCAACATCTAAGCGATGAACACCTGGATCAGGAGGTTGCCAGTGTAGCACTCCTCGTTCTGGGATTTGGAAAATCTGATGCCGAAACTTGCCGTTCTGCACACCTTCTGAGAGATGATAAAAGCATCTGTGAACAATCTCTTGCGGGCTGTCTGATGACCCTTCAAAAGCTTGGCTACAGCGGTTTTTCCAAAGCATCCAACATGCGGTACTGAAGACATTTTGCCAAGGCCATCTAGACATCTTGCTTTTTCCTGGTGAGTGCTGTAAATTCCAATTGAGCCAATCCTGCAAGTTACCAGAGAAAAACATACTATAATATAGGGGGTTAGTTAAAGCTGACCACACTCTCTGGGCTTGCTCACAATCTCTCAAGATATGAAGGATGCTCTCCACACTATCACACTGAAAAGGACAAGTGTTTAAGACTCCCGGGTTGTGTCTCGCTCTGATCTCATTCGTGGGAAGCCTATCATGGAAAACTTGCCAGAGGAAGAATTTGACACGTTCAGGAATACCCCAACGCCAAAGAGACTGCCAGTGACCATGTTGGCTATGAATGTTCTGATGAAAGATTGCGTCGTATGCTGATTTTACACTAAAGTTCCCGTCAGGAGCATTTCGCCAACAGATAGTATCCTCATCAAAGCCTGAAGGAGGAGGAATCAACAAAATTTTATCCACCACCCAATTTGGAAGGAAAGATTCCCATTTAGCTCTATCCCAATGCCCCGATTGAGTCCTAAAGGAGCAAACATTAGCACTTAAATCAACAAGGTGGCTATTCTTGACGATAAAGTATTTTAGAGGTTTATCCACCGAGGCCCAGCGATCTTGCCAAGCAAGCGTATTTCGGCCACTTCTCAGGCATTTACCAAGGCCTCTTAAGAAATCGTCCCAGACAGTCACCACCCCACACCAAACTGCCGATTGGTTACGCCACCTCTGAACATGAGGAACAACAGCAGATCCACATGCATATTTCGCTCTTAAGCATTTCACCCAAAAGGAATCCGGTTTCTTGATAAGACCCCAGCATAATTTCATGAGAAAAGCTTTATTTTGACAGTGCAAGTCTTTAATACCCAATCCACCCTCACACTTACGTCTTTTAAGGACATCCCATGAAAGCAGGTGCAGCTTTTTGGAATCCTCATGTTGGTTCCAAAAGAAGTCACGACTGAGCTTTTCAATTATAGCTAACACCCCTTTCGGAATAAGGGTTGATTGCATCTGATATTGAGGAATCGCAGAAAGGACAGACTTGATGAGGGTCGATTTACCTGCCATACTCAGGTATTTACCCTTCCAGTTAGCCAATTTCAATTTCACCTTTTAGAGAAGAGGAGCAAAAGTCCTCTTAACCATCCTTTTGTGCAGGAGGGGGACTCCCAAGTATTTTCCAAGATCCGCAGTCAAACCGATCCCAACAGATTGACTTAATTCGTAAGCCTTATTAAAATGAACATTTTTAGATACGAACATTTTAGATTTGTTCAGATTAATCTTGTGGCCAGAGACTTGGCAGAAAAGAGTCATGACATATCTGATCACAGTCATCTGCTCGTTAGAAGCCTCGCCGAAAAGGACAAGATCATCCGTGAAGAAGAGGTGGGATATCTTAGGGCCATTAGGGCTCAATTTAATAGGAAGCCAATTTCCCAAGTCAACTTCATGGTGGATAAGTTGGCCAAGCATTTCCATACACAAGACGAACAAATAAGGACTCAAAGGGTCACCTTGTCTCACCCCTCTAGAAGGCCGGAAGCTCTTGGAGGCAATTCCATTCCAGATAATGCTCATGGAAGGGGACGAAACACAGGACATAATCAGCTTAACAAAATCAGAACCCAGACCCAAGCTATTAAGAGTGAATTCTAGAAAGCGCCAGTCAAGACGGTCAAAAGCCTTTCCATATCAACCTTCACGGCAATAAAACCCTTCTTACCTCTCTTAGAACGCATGGAATGGATTGCCTCCTGGGCAATAATGATATTATCAACACCCTGTCTTCCTGCAATAAAGCTACATTGGTTTTCAGCAACCAGATGATTCATGACTCTCTTAAAGCGGTTAGCAATAATTTTGCTGACAATTTTGTAGCTAACATTACAAAGGGATATAGGTCTAAAATCCTTTAGGGAAGTCGGATGATCGACCTTAGGTATGAGGGTGATGTTTGTATGATTAATGTCTTGGATGACCTCGGGATTATCAAAAATCTTGATAACCAAATCGCTCATCTTATGACCAATAACACTCCACTGGGTATGAAAGAAATGGGGATTTAAACCATTAGGCCCAGACGCTTTAAAAGCACCCATCTTAAAAGCAGCATTTTTTATCTCAGTGGGTGAAACCGACCTTTGAAAGAGGTCAAGTTGAGTATCATCAAGTGGAGGGAAATTAGCCCTCCAAGCAGAGAAAGAAGAAGATGAAGTCTCAGCCGAGTAGAGATTCCGAAAAAAATCAAGGGTCATATTCCGAAGCTGAGAATCAACTCAACTCTAAACCCAAATTTTATTGGCGGAAAAACGAATCCAAAGTTCGAGTTAGACAGTAATCCGACATCCCCAAGTACATACCCACAATTGAAGGCAAAAATCACTCTCACCATTAATGTCGTCCAAACTCCAAACTGACCTATCTTTCATTTTCGTACATTGCAGGCAATAACATACCTTATTTCTCGCCCCACCTCGCAACGCTTGCAATAATATATATACATTACCAATATTTACCATGCACAAAGACAGATTTTTTCCACGAAAATAAAAATCCTTTTTGAGAAGGTAGATTATTTAAATATAGTTATGAAGGTTAAGGTGGCTAGAGTATATAATACATATACTACCATGAATTTTGATTAAATATGACGCAATGGTGTGATAAAAAATTACATACTGTTGATGGAACTTACGAGGGACATTTTTAAAGAGCAAATTGCAGAAAAAGTAATATTTAATTATATATTAGCACACATGATTTTCATTTTGTTTGTTGACTTCTGGAACACTAACAAGACCAAGCAAGAACAAACAACTTTTTTAAGGAAAAAAATTATATAAAAGGTTGAGTCAATCTCTACAAAATGATTGGTGCTGAATAATATCTATATAATCAGAAATCAAGAGGAAGACAGCCCATTGGGAAAGAAGTGAGATATATTATTCACATGAAAATATCGATCGGGCTAATGAAAATGACAGGGTGAACAGATTGGCTAAATGAAGAACCTAACAGAATTAATTATTATACTTACACCCAACAGAATTATCTGCAATCTAGGGTCAGATATTTATGGAAAATGCGTACGAATAACATTTTCTCTTTTTATCAAATAAGATGTAGTGGCTTCCTCGCTATATGATAAGTTGGCAATGAGAGATTTTTAGATTATTCCAACGACTTTCGAAATTGGATACATGTACAATTAGTAACAAACAAAATTGCTATCATTGTCAGGAAACTTTCTTAATTGATATTTCTTTTCCCTCCCTTTTTCCAACTAACGGATATGCATATATTGATCAATAAAAATGTCCGTTAATGAATTTTGGGTCCCCAGCATATTCCAAGCTGCAATTTGCAGAGACTTTCATTAAAACGTATATATCTCATTAGCATCAAAGAAATTGAACAATATTACACATTCACATCAGAAGACAGCTCTACATAATTACTAAGGCAATCAAGGTCCTTTCACCAGGATAAATGTAATATTACAATGCTTCGCTTTCGAAATTGTTCGCTTTGAAGTCTCACTATTGCTCATAGTTTTAAAACATGTTCAGACAGGTGGTTTTTGGAACTTCAACCAATGTGGGACTTAACAATCAACTCCCTAAGGCCAATATCCTCGCTGGCACATCAACCCGAGCATGTAACGTGTCCCAACATTTTTCTTTGGACGCGTTTTAAACCTGTGAAAGATAATGGGCACAAAGCAGATAATTTTGAGAGCGAGACACTAAGATGTTATAATCAACACCTAGTTGGTAGGTAGTATGATTAATTTATGACATGAATATGACTCGTTTTATGTTAACTGTTGACGCAGCGCTTATTCAATTCTTTGGTCTGAGCTTGGGATTGGTTAAAAAGAAAGACGTGTTATTGTTGCACATGAAGTACATGAGAATGCTTTTTATTAGCACGGCGTATAGGTACAAAACAATGAATGAACAAGAAGATTTGGCACGAATAATCAAATTTTGACCATATAAAATGAGTCATTGTGGGGGTGGTGGGTGTTTGCAATGGAAACTTGATGAAGAAATGAAACAGATATATGAGTGGAAAGGCAATAGGGGATGAGGCATCGCTATCAAGCTTGTTTGAACGGTGGTCCGTGACAGTGGCTCCGATGGCTGTGTTCGGATCGTGCCGAGAAGCATCCATGGCGACCTCACTACACTCCAAGATGCCGCACCCAATGAGCCATTCCTCCATGCAATTCGCATTTATTACTGCCCTTATACCTTTCACTTCTCCTCCCATACGTACATCACCCTATGCGGACCCCACAGAGAAATTTTGTTTACATTCATTTCTCTGCCTTCCTTTTATTGAGATTCTCAACAATGCTAAGATTGTTGTCATGTCACTTAGATATTATGGTTTCAGATCGTAGAAACAATCTCTTTGCTTACAGGGTAAGGTTGCACACATTCATCCATTCCTAAATCCTACTTGACGTGAGAGCTTGATGCATTAGGCTGTCATTTCTTTTCATCTTGACTATTCTTAAAGTTGATTATTTCCTTTAGGATGGTAAACATATGGACAAATATAGTAATGAAATATCATTAAATATCTATAAAAGTATAATAATCCTCTTAGGGCTAACCACAACAACCCTCTTAGGGGTAACTAAATCCTCTTTGAAGGATATCTAATAGCCCAAAACTATTGGGATCTTGGAGGGAGACCCAAGGTACCTCTCTCTTTTTAGTGAAGATTCCACATCCCACACAAACAACATATATATCACCTTATTAGGCCTCTTTATATAGAACATATTTCAACTAGTTAATTACTTTTTTACTTTTTCTAACAAGTGTAGCTAAATTAGAATATATATGGAGTTGCTGCTGCTGATGCTGCGATAAGTTTTGTTGGCTCAAAAGGTCATTTATCATGTTGGTTACTATCAGTATTGTCCTTGTTATCAAAATTTTAGGGATATAACGCAAATTATGCTATTGGATATCGACAAGCAATTCCGATCTGGACGTCCGGCAAATGGCTTCTTGACATGTTCCAAGGGTCACGTTGTCGATGAAAAAAACTCTTAAAATTAATTTCATATATATATATATATAGCTTCATCACAACTTCTGGTGGTACTTGCTGCGATGGATCAAATATTGTAACAATTAATTCAATGAACTGGAGCTGTACAGTAGTTGTGCATCATAATGCCGATGAGTGAAGAGTAAGTAGACAAGTGATAAGAAATCAGAGGTACGTATTGATGAAAACTAATTTATATTATCTCAACCCTACCATGAGCTTATTGTTTATACATAAATGTGGAGGACTCTAGGAATCACAATCTGCATAACTATACCCCAAGATAGTAAACTTGAGCAGACAGCCAAAAAAAAAAGGATATGGACGTTGATATATAAAGCTAAGCACTATTTCTATGGCCATATAGTCGAGAAGTGTGTGTGTGTGTGTGTGTGTGTGTGTGTGTGTGTGTGTGTGTGTGTTTGTGAATCTGACTTGGCTTGTGATGTGACAAATATTCGTGGCTCTAAAACCCTCTTGCTCTCATTCCCTTGCAAATACCAGCGTACAGCAGAGTCAACCAAATAACAATATATAAGTTGGAAGTGTGGGAGCCAATAGAATTGTAAATAGTGAGTGTGTTTGTAACTTTGTATGGCTTGACCCCCAACTATGGCCTCTACTTGCTTGTCAAGTCCATTTTGTGGGTGTGAATGTGTCTCATGCTTAACTTGACTATTAAATCTTTTTGGGTCCACTTACTTCTAGTACTACCCTGCTTGTTAATTTCCAGTTTGTAATATATAAATACGACGACGATCGCTATAGGCAGTAAATATATAGCTGAGTGACTCATTTTGATCATACTTTAATTTTCTTGCTTTGACCGTGACTCCTGCTTTATTTGACTCTTGGGAGTTAGGACGCTAGCTCTTCTGTCCTAATTGTCTATCTCTGACTCTGCGCGGAAGGGTATGTTCCCCTTGTAATTATGACAATTAAATATATCAAATTATTAGGACATCGATCAACAAACTATAAAATTATTACAAAATCAACCCATATGACCTATAGTATTAAAACCTATTTCAGAATATACTAAGCAAATTAAATTTCAATTGGGGAAATGTCATTTAAATACCATGTGAACTTGTAAAATCCACAAAAGTTTGTTAACACTTGAAAATGATAGAATGTGACAGATATCAAATTGGAATTTTAAAGTCTTGACGAGTTTAACATTTTCCCCCTAATTTTTTTAAAGAAAAAGAAAAGTGCTCCTACCGGAGCTCCGGCCACCGGACCTTTAGCAGCCAGCTAGCCTGCACCCGTCGAGGGCCGAGGTCTTTTTTGGGGGGTTGCAGTTTTTTTTTTTTTAAAAAAAATGCTTGAAGAGGCTTAAGAGTGGGATCGAAGCCATCCCATCCCTTCATCAATGGCCACTAAAGCCCCTTTGATATATATGTGCGCGCGCGCATTATTATTTATATAAAATATAAATAGGGGTATAATGATTTTAATAAAATCAATAATATAAATAACAAAATGCATCATGGGATTGACTAAACGAGTGATATATATATATATATATATATATATATATATATATATATATATATATATATATATATATATATATATATATATATATATATATATATATGTATATATGTATGTATGTATAATATAAATAAAGGCATAGTGATTTTAACAAAATTAATAATGGAAAACAAAAAAATGCGTAATGAGATTGACAAAACGAGTAATATCTTTATATATATGTATAATATAAATAAAGACATGATGGGTTTAATAAAATCAGTAATGAAAATAACAAAATGCGTAACGGTATTAGCCAGAGAACAAAAAACCGAACTGGACCAGCCAGTTCGACCGAGAACCGGTCCATGGTCCGATCTGGTTTGTTGATTCAACCGTCAAACCGATTGAACCGGTCTGAAACCGGTTGGACCGATCAGAGTCGGTTAAAACCGGTAAAACCAGTGGTCGAACCGGTTTCATTTTTTTAAAATTTTCTAAATTTTTATTTTGTGCTTTTTAGGGGAAAATGTAAGGTTGAAGACTAAAATGAAGAGAAAAATATGTAAAGAAAGAACAAATTTAAAAAAAATGAAGAAGATAGTGAAAAAAATTATTTAAAAAGATATAATAATTATAGGAAAGGAGATATAATTGCATAAAATATAGGCATTATAACTAATACTAATAGATTTTAAGCTTTTTTTTTTCTAAAAATCTTTATTTTTATTTATAGAAGTTTAAAAATATATTAATATATATTATCACTAATAAATCATAATATTTTAATATGACCGGTTCAACTACCGGTTAGACCCCAGTTAACCCATTAACCCTTGAACCTGTGCTGTGACCGGTTCATTGCCCAGTCCGGTTTTTCGTTCCTTGGTATTAACTAAATGAGTAATATATATACACACATTAATATATATTTGTATAATATAAATAAAGGCATAACGGCTTTAACAAAATCACTAATGAGAATAACAAAATGCGTAATGGTATTGACGAAATAAGTAATATATATACATTAATATATATGTGTATAATATAAATAAATAAAGGCACAATAGCTTTAACAAAATCAATAATAGAAATAACAAAATTTGTAATGGTATTGACTAAATGTGTAATGGGATTAACAAAATGCATAATGCTCAATGGTATTAATGTGTATATATATTACTCGTTTAGTCAATATCATTATGCATTTTGTCATTTACATTATTAATTTTGTTAAAGTCATAAGCCTTTATTTATATTATATATAGATATATTAATGTGTGTGTATTACTCTTTTAGTCATTTCCATTATTGATTTTGTTAAAGTCATTATGCCTTTATTTATATATTATATATATATATATATATATTAATGTGTATATATATTACTCATTTAGTCATTCTCATTACTCGTTTAATCAATATCATTACAGATTTTGTCATTTCCGTTACTGATTTTGTTAAAATGATTATGCCTTCATTTTTATTATACACATATATTAATGCACATATATATCAAAGGAACTTGATGGCCTAAGGTATGGGGGTGGAGTGGTTTCGATCCCACCCCTTGCCCCCTCAAATCATTTTTTCAAAAAAAAAAAAAAATTCCCCCACCCAAAAATGGCCCCAAGCGTCGGAACTCTGATAGTCGAAGAGTCTAGGGCGGTGGTGGTGCTTCAACAAGGGGCACCTTTTCTTTTTGGCTAAAGTATACGTTTATTCCTTTATATTTACATCAAGATTCATTTTTATCCCTTAAGTTTATAAAGTGCACTTTTGGTCATTTAATTCTAACATCGTTAGTGTTCTCTAACGGAAAATGCTGACTCATCAAACTTAAATAATAATTATGCAATTAAACGTTGACAAAGCGTACTCTATCCAATAAGAATGCTATAAACACAAATGGTTATAATCTCACATGTCATCACGCTATTTTTATTATTTTATTGATTTAAAAATTACAAATCCCCCCACCCCCCACCCAAAATTCATTCTTTCAGTCTGAGACCCCTACTGAAGCCACATCAATCTCTGTCAATTTTTCTCAAACAGCAAAAGGGAGAAATCCTGTTACAAGCCTTTTAAACTCCAGGCTTGGTGTTTTGCGAAAGATACTAACTTTAAATTACAAGTTATGGGGTTTGATTTGCTATCATGCTTCACTAATGGCTCGGAAATATGAAAAAATCCACTTACAAATTAACAACAATTATTTTGAATAGATTTCCTTTTTACGAAATAACAGTAATTATTTTCTCGTGTCTCTACCTTCGATTGCCTAATTTGGTGACAAAGAACCAAGTAATTAACAAAGAACAAAAAAAATTATGGATGAGATGGAAATAAATAATTTGAAGCAAGTATCTCTGATTTTCTACAACTAATACCATGCCGTAATCAACCCCAGGTTTGCAACAGAAGCATGGAAAAACTTGAAAATTCTTCTAAACAAGTACAATCACTTTTGCTTCAACGGTGGTTATTGAAGAAAGATCGTCGACGTACGGAGAAAGTGAGTGAGGAAATATGAGACTGAACGAACAAAAGAGGGATCGAAGGGTTCAGGACTCAGGAGAGAGGGAATCAGGGAAGAGAAGGGCAACTGAGAAATTTATCAAACCCTAGTATTTTTAATTTTTAAAACAATAAAATAATAAAAATAGTTGGATATCAGGTGAGATTATAACAAAGTATACTTTGTCAGCATTTAGTGGCATAATCATTATTTAAGTTTGATGAATCAGCATTTTCCGTTAGAAGAGACTAATGATATTAGGATTGAAGGACTAAAAATGCATTTTATAAACTTAAGGGACTAAAATGAACCTTGATATAAATATAAAGGATTAAATGTATACTTTAGCCTTTTTTTAAAAAAAAAAATTGAGGGGCAGAATGGTAAAAATAGCAAGACTTTAAAATCCTAATTTGATTCATATCGTTTTCAAGTGTTAACAGACTTTTGTGGGTTTTACAAGTTCTTTTGGTATTTAAATGGGATTTTCCCATTTCAATTTTGTTAATTCATTACAAATCATTTTTTTTACTTTTTTAGAATTTAAGTTAAATTCAGCATTTTATCATAAAAATTTGTAACGTTTTATTGAATATATATATATATATATAGTAAAGCTCGTTTCAAATAAATATGGTGTCATAAATAAAATATCTCGATTCTTTTCAAAATTTTTATATATGTTTAAACATTATGTTATCATTTTAAAATATTGTATACTTACATTTTCTTCAATATATACATATATTTTTTATGCATTATGAGATGTAAATTTTTAAATCATTATGGCTAGTAAAAAGGTGAGAGCAAGCAAATGGGAAGCCGCATTCAATTCCTTGTCCAATTAATGTGAAGAAAACCCAAGTACCCTTTCGACCAATCCACCACGTGGTTTTCTCTTATGGGTCTGTTTGGTGTGAGGGATTCGGAGGAGGAAGAAGGGGAAAAAAAATTTTATGAATTGAATTTTAAAAGATTGAAGAAGTGTGATAATAAAATTTTAATAAAGAGAATATATAAGATAAAAAAGTAAGACAAATTAATTAAAAAATTTTACCCCCACTTCTCTAATTCTTTTAACTTCAATCCAAAAAAATTTTTCCTCCGCTCGCTTTCCTTCCCCTCCTCTCAGACCAAACAAGCTCTACGTGTCTCACAAGGTCGGCCCACATACACACCTAAGGGAAATAATTTTTTTAGATAAAAGATAAATGAATATCATTTAAATTTTAAATTTTAAATCAATAATTTTTTAAAAATTTGAGTTATCAATTATTATATTCTGTTTTTCAATCCCATTACTTCTATTATCAATAAAATTAATTTAGAATTTTAAAATTTAAATGATATATAAATATCTATTACTTCCTTTCTTTTTTTTTTTTTACTTTCCTTTCAACATTCCCCAGCTCTATTTAGAGCCAGCAGCTCTCTCCCTTTGTCCCTCAAACCTTCCTTCCCCTTCTCTCTCTCTCTTCTCTCCTTCTCTCCTTCTCTGTCTCTTTGACAAAACAAACAAACAGGACGCGTCTTCGACTCTAGCCTGAGACGGCCTAAAACCTCCATGATCATGGCACGAGCAACCCCAAGCTCTAGTTCTTCATGGGCTAAACCTCAAATCTCTCCTCAGTTCTCTTCGTCTTCCTCATCATTTATGGACTTGGGCTTTTCCCTCAGGTCCATCCCCTTCACCAAGAAGCCCATAAGTAGCCGAAGAGCAAATGTTCAGTGCGCTTTAAACTCTCCTTCCATATATCATCCCTTCCCCAACAATCACCCAGTCATCGCCGCCGATAATTCCCATGCACCTCCTGCATCTAATCCCAGCACTCACCAATCTCCTCCATGGAATCCCTTCCAGAAGGCCGCTTCAATGGCTTTCAACTTGGTTGAGAGCGCGTTGCTCTCACGCGAACTCCAACATCCTCTTCCCAAAACCGCCGACCCACGCGTCCAGATATCCGGAAATTTCGCTCCCGTCCCTGAACACCCCGTCCACCACTCCCTCCCCGTCGTCGGCACCATTCCTGATTGCGTCAGTGGGGTCTATCTCCGAAATGGCGCCAACCCGTTATTTGAACCTGTTGCAGGTCATCATTTCTTTGACGGTGACGGCATGGTTCATGCCGTTACCATCAATGGTGGGGGAGCTAGTTACGCTTGCCGGTTCACTGAAACGGAGAGACTGGTTCAGGAACGGAAGCTCGGCCGTCCGATGTTCCCTAAAGCCATTGGAGAGCTTCACGGGCATTCGGGTATTGCCCGACTTCTTCTCTTCTACGCCAGAGGACTCTTCGGCCTCGTCGACCACCATCACGGCACCGGAGTTGCCAACGCTGGCTTGGTTTACTTCAATGGCCACCTTCTTGCCATGTCGGAAGACGACCTCCCCTACCAAGTCCGTATAACTCCCTCCGGTGATCTGCAGACAGTAGGCCGTTATAGTTTCGATGACCAGCTCAAATCCAACATGATTGCCCACCCGAAGGTCGACCCGGAATCCGGCGAGCTCTTTGCTCTCAGCTACGATGTTATTTCCAAGCCGTACCTCAGGTACTTCCGATTCTCACCGGACGGGAAGAAATCACCCGACGTCGAAATCCCCTTACCGGCTCCGACAATGATGCACGACTTCGCAGTCACGGAGAATTTCGTGGTCATACCGGACCAGCAAGTAGTCTTCAAGCTCCAAGAAATGGTCACCGGCGGTTCTCCGGTGATCTACGACAAAAAGAAGAAATCGCGTTTCGGAATTCTCGCGAAGAATGCCCAAAACGCCTCCGACATCATATGGGTGGAATCGCCCGATACCTTCTGCTTCCATCTATGGAATGCCTGGGAGGAACCCGAGACGAACGAGGTCGTGGTTATCGGGTCGTGCATGACGCCGGCGGACTCGATTTTCAACGAATGTGACCAGAATTTGGAAAGCGTATTGTCGGAAATCAGGTTGAACTTGAGTACGGGAATGTCCACGCGCAGCCCCATAATCTCGGAATCAGTGAACTTGGAAGCCGGTATGGTGAACCGGAGCCGACTCGGGAGGAAAACCCGGTTCGCATATCTCGCCATTGCGGAGCCGTGGCCGAAGGTGTCGGGTTTTGCGAAAGTAGACCTGTCGACAGGTGAGGTGGAGAAGTATTACTACGGCGACAGAAGATACGGCGGTGAGCCATTCTTCTTGCCAAAAGGCAAAGACGGAGAAGAAGATGAGGGTTACATTATGGCATTTGTGCACGACGAGAGGACATGGAAGTCGGAGTTCCAGATAGTGAACGCGAAGGATTTGCAGGCGGAGGCGACGGTGAAGTTGCCGTCACGGGTACCGTATGGTTTTCATGGGACATTTGTGGACGCGAAGGATTTGGCAAAACAAGCATAGCTGTGAGGGTCCAAGGACAATTGTGAAAAGTAATGGGTTCATAATTCTGTTTTATATAATTTTTTTTTGTTGAGGTTTGGGTGGGACGGGGGGTAATATATAAAAAGGAGGATTTTATTTTAACCGGAGGGAGCTGGATGGGTAGAGAGACAGGTCCCCGGATTCTCCTGGAATAGAAGATAAACCCCAGAACTCAAATATTTTTATTCGGTTTTGTGCTTTTCTCTCTTGGGATATCCTATTTGGGAACCAGTTTGCAGCTTTTCCTCTGTAGGTAAATCTAGCTCAGCTGGTTTCTGCTTTCTTTTCTACCACTTGTATCTACACTCTTTCACGAATCCACGGTTTTTTCTTTTGTGTCCTATTTTTTTTTAATTTGTATTCCATGCAAATTTCTTTGCTTACCCGATGCTCTATCATTCAAAAAGTGCCGACCCTAACTGAAAAAATATAACACTCACCTCTCTTGTCCTCTCTGTATATATATTTTTATATTTAAAATATTTGGATTCTGAACATTTACTTGCATAGCTAAATAAATTTTACTTTCTTTGTAGTATAAAAAAGGTTAAATTTATTGACACAACGTAAATTGGTGAGGAAACAAATGTATATTTCGAAAAAGTATATAATATATATAATTATATTGATTATTTTAAAAAGGTGATCCCCGATCGGACACACTCATTGTAATAAATTCGCCAATTCATAAGAATTTGGTTCTACCTTTTGAGGACGGCGGTTGAAAGTATGGATCAGTGCATCTTTGATCACGTCCATCACTATAGAACTCTCCGTGATAGGAGGGACTCGTAATGGACATTTTGATGGTCACATCAAATTTTAATTTTTTTTCATGCCATGAGAATGTTTAATTTTGCTACTTATTAATTTAACATAATAGAAACAATTTAGAAAAAAATTACTGAAAAATCTCCCTTACGAAGTTTATCATCTAAAGTACTTGAACTTGTTTAGATACACACACACACAACCTATTTTTAACTAGGTGCAAAACAAAATATACTTGCATATAAATAAATATACACTTGTTGCACACCGTTGAAAAAGTGTTGTGGCAGCTTGCTGACTAAGTCCATAGACACATTAGGGTAAGAATTTTTTAATGTGCGATTTTTTAATAATTTTCATATAGAAATATATTTATAATTTTTCAACAAAATCAAATAGTCATTTATAAAACATGACGATGTAGAATACAACAAAAGGTGCCAATGTCCTTGTATGTGACTTAGGGACGTCATCCTGCCCTGTAAATGGGAAGGAGTGGGTTCCATCCTGTTTATAACCCGTGTTATTAGTGTTAGCTACTTTAATTAAAAATACAAAAAGATTTTATTATGAAGTTCAACTCCTAATTAAGTCTGAATAAACTTAAAAACAACTAAATTATAGTACTCAAGTTTGAATAAACTTAAAAACAACTTAATAATAGTACTCTCTCCTGTGCTTAATATCAAGGTTCATAAATTCGAACCAGGTATTAAATCAATCGGGGTATTGGGTTAAGGGTCAGTGGGTCAAATTAGGGTTAAACCGGAGTTAATCCGTGATCAAATTAATGAGAAATTCAAGATTTTAGGTTTATTAATATAAAATTTAAATTTTTCTTTTTAAAAATAGTGACATTGACCGAATGCCGAACCCGACTAGTTAACCGGCCAATTCGCCGGTTTTTGGGCTGGACCTGTCGGTCCAGTCCTGGTTCATGAACACTGCTTAATATAAGACATATTTACCTAATTTAATGAGATTAAGGGCCTGTTTGATTTGACGTACGCTCACGCAATTCGAGACACAATTTCTCCCACATACTTACCCCGTACACCGTAAATCAAGTTGGAAAAGTAGCTTCTAATAAACACTAAAGAAGTTAGTTGAGTTAGTTAATATGATATATATTTCTTAAAACACCATACTCATCTTTTTTTAATTCCATCATTTCCTTTTCTCTTTGATTATTATTGAGAGAATATCAATGAAGGCAAATTATGAAATGATTAACAAATATAAAAACTATATCTTATAATGAAAACTA
Organism: Inga laurina; assembly: GCA_963855925.1. NCBI lineage: Eukaryota > Viridiplantae > Streptophyta > Magnoliopsida > Fabales > Fabaceae > Inga > Inga laurina. Next base: position 15,128,801 of record OY979708.1, on the reverse strand, counting down.
ACATCAACTTTTTAAATATATTTTATATTAAATACGAGAGGAGTATTACGTATCAAAGTATACATGAATGCATTATATTACGAGAAAACATTTTCCTCTGACTTTTATCCAGAGTCCGACGCCTATGAGATTGATAAAATGAGATAATCTATGATCTAAATCTATGTGCTTTTCTAGTTTTTGACTTCCATGCTTGATTAATTAGGCTGAATATCATAAGTAAAACAATTTCATTTTGTTTTAGCGTTTTCAACTTTTCATCATACATGAGAATTTGGTTGCAATACATTTGAGAATAATGGGTATATAATATAACAAGTCATCGACATTTCATGAAATTGTTTAGGGAAAATTCCAAAAAAAAATATATCTAAAAATGGGAAAAGATAAATTGGTACTATGAATTTATAAAATCTCAAGTCAGAATTTGAAGTAGGAATCTAAGATTTTCAGTTCCAACCAAATGACCAAATTGCCCTTAGTTTAGTTGTAAAATATGAAAGTGAAGTCGTTAATATAAAATATGATGTTGTTAATATAGATACAGGTATTGTTATTGACTCCTAAAACTTTTGCTCTCAAAATTATCCCTGATTTTTTGGATATAAAGTTGTGAAATATGGAAGTAAAGTCGTTAATGTAAAATATGATGTTAATATAGATGCAGATGTTGTTATTGACCCTGAAAAGTTGTGCCCCAAAAATTATCCATGATTTTTAGGATATAAAGTCGTTAAACATGAAAGTAAAATCGTTAATGTAAAATATGATGTTAATATAGATACAGATGTTGTTATTGACCCTGAAAACTTGTGCCCCAAAAATTATCCTTGATTTTTAGGATATGAAGTCGTTAAACATGAAAGTAAAATCGTTAATGTAAAATATGATGTTAATATATATACAGATGTTGTTATTGACCCTGAAAACTTGTGCCCCAAAAATTATCCTTGATTTTTAGGATATGAAGTCGTCAAACATAAAAGTAAAGTCGTTAATGTAAAATCTGATGTTGTTAATATAGATATATATGTTGTTATTGACTCCTGAAACTTGTGAATTGAACTAAGGACATTTTAGTCATTTGTTAAGAATTGAAAATCCCATATTCCTATTTTAGCTCTAATTTAAAATTTGATAAATTTATAATATTAATTTATCTTTTCTCATTATTAATTATATTTGTCTGGAATTTTCCCAATTGTTATTAATTTGCACACAGCCTTTCATTGTCAAACTGTAACCTGCATAAATAATTAGTAAGTAAATATCTTATTAAAATATCTATTATTTTTGACATGTTTGCCCAAAATTAATAAAATAATTATATTTTTGCCTGAGCATCCACAAAACCACTGGTGTATGATGTCAGGAGGAGGCCCAGTGGAGTTAAACGAGGAGGCAAGGGGCCATGGGAGGAAGAAGTTGACATGTAGAAGACTCGTTTAAAATATGAGCTCGTTTTACACATCTTTATTGTTATTTCTTTATAATATAAATACATCCGGACTCAAATATAAGGCATCAATATTCTATAACCACCTCTAAGCACATACTAAAAATTAGTTAAATCTAATTAATCGCACTCATTAAATTTGTAGTATTTTATATTATAAACCATGTCATGTGTTTAGGATTAGTAAAAGATTGTAATAAGTGATTCATTTTTTTTTTTGGGCCCATATAAGAACTTTTTATTATAAAGATATATACGTTGTTTAATATATGAGACAACATACTGACAATTCACGTGACAGTGCCTCTCTCTAGTCTATATGTGTTCGTTTGGGATAGTTTATTTTTGGGTAATAAGTACTTATAAATCGTGATTTACGGTATACGAGGTAAGTATGTGAGAGGAGTTTTGTCTCAACTTACGTAATAAGAACTTATTATCCTAAAATAAGTGATATCAAACACTCACTATATAATTCCTCCTGACAGAATGGTTATCAAGTATTTGCCCGGGCAATTAATATCTTGAGGTTAAACTTTAGCCAAAAAGAAATGGCAATTGACACCAAATTCCTCCTTTAGAGAGATATATATATATATATATATATATATATATATATATATTATTTTTTAAACATGAGGCGTGCGATTTTATAATGGGTGCTTGAGTTATAAAAAAAAAGTTTTCATGTTTGATAAAATAAGTAAATAACCAAATTCCTTTGTGTAAAGAGAGGAGAAAAGGAGCTCCAAACTTAATTTTAGTATTTTTGACATGCTCCTATTAACCCCTAAAAATGTAAGAAAATTCTTTGGGTCCCTTATTAATTATAATTGAATTGGGTAAGGTGCTCATAAGTCAGTCAAGATCCCCCTGCTTAGGCACGTTATTCACCACACAAATTCAAGCTAGGAGTTACTAGAAATAAATTAAAATGATTTAATTTATCAAAGTAAAAAATTATATTACTATATATAAATATCATATAAACATAATTTCTGCTAATTTGCCGGAGAATGAATGCTGGCCATAACTTTGCAAAAGGTATATTAAGACATCTGACAGTTACTTGAGTAGAGAAGACAACAAGGAGGGAAAATGTGGTTCCCACTTGCTTCTTATCGCAGGTTGTTTTTTCCATTCTCTCACTTATTTTTCTTGTAAAAGTCCACTTCGGACATGGACTACAGTAAAAGTCCTCCTTTTTTAAAAAAAAGTCTTTCTGGTTATTTTTGTGCCCTTTCCTTTTAGGTAATTGCCTTGTTTTCCTTAATTCTTTTCAAGATCCGTTTATTCATTTATTGGTTGATACTACCTTGCTCACCAAGTCTTTGCCACTAGTTTCCAATCTACAAGACTAAAACGCTATGTTTTACGACTTTATCTCATCTAATTCAACGTTTTTCCGTGGAATATGAATTATATATACATCATAACGACGAGATAAAACACAAAAATAGAAAGAGGGAGAGAGAGAGCAGAGTCATCATCAAATTGTGCGTAAATAATGGTGTGTCAAATAAATTGTGAAGATGACTTAAACAGAATATTTTGAAATAATAGAGATATCTTATTACTATTATTGTCATAACATCATTATTTTATATTTGCTAGCTGCCTTATTATATTTGTCTATAGAAAGGATTACTAACCATTCTTTGCAACAAGAAAATAATAGGACGCTTCTAATATATATGGAAGAGACTAGAGAGGATCATGAAAGTGATTTTATACCAACCTTCGGATTCGAATCTTTATTTAAATAAAATTACCAGTGACTAAGTCTAAAATATAAAATCCATAATAAGTTGCAATAATTTAATATAAATTTTTATGATGGCAAAAAATTTGTAAATTTTAACTGTAAATAATACGGTTTATTGAAGATTCCTGTCATACACAAGTAAATCTGTCTAGTTATATATAGGAGTTTCTCTTAATTCAAGCGCAATAAAACTAACATACGTAATATTTTGACAAATTACATTTGGCAAAGAGAAAGAAAATTTATATAATTTTAACAGTACTTGACAGTAACTTATGTAATTATTTTTAAGTATGCTGAAAGAAAACATGAGTTTTTTTCTTAAAAAACTAAAGGAACATGTATGTCATTGAAACAAAATTAAGAAAACCTACATTATTTTGATTATATGATACACGCATTCTTTTTTTTTTTTTTTTTTTGTCAAGAAGGATAATTCATTGATATAAATAACATTGCAGTTCGGCTATATTACAATCAGGCAAGTAAATAACCGTGTACATCAACCTGGATCAATATCTTCATCTATCATATCCTTCCACAATAAATCCTGTAACACTAAAGGTGGTCTCAATTGCCAATCCATCGGGCATGACCCCTTTAAGTAGGCTTTAGCTACCCAATCGGCAACCAAATTCACCTCTCTAGAGACCCATACAAATGTAGGGTTCCGACACACGCATTCATGATTCATCACACGCACATAATTTTTTTTCGATACATCACATTTTTTTTTTCCGATTTGATAAAGGGTTTTCCCTTTAAGGCTTAAAGGGTAAAGAGTTCTCACCTCTACCAATAAATGCGCTTTCCAGAACTCGAACTTATATCTTTCTCTTTATGGGGATGAGAGCTCTTATCACCTCAACCAATAGCTTGTTGGTATCACAAGATTTTTTTTTTCTCACTCTTGGCTTTACTCCTTAGCTTTGGGCGGTTGGACCTTGCCTTTTTTTAAATCAATGTTGGACCTTGCCTTTATAGCTTATATATACAACATTTTCCCAATATTAATCGAGCAAATTTATATAGGGAAGAATTAATTACAGAAAACAATCTCTATTCTACTACTACAAAAAAATAAAACTGTGGCGTTTAGTAAGTGTCACATATCAAGACGCCACCAAAAAAAGTTAAGCGCCACATCATGTATAAAAAAAAATTATTTTCATATTTTTCTTTTAGAACCCTATAATTATTTTTTTTATCAAAAGAACCCCATAATTGTAGTTGATAACAAACTTTAAACGCATTTTCATATCCACAACAAAATGAAAAAAAATTACCAAATAACTAATTAACAAAATCACTACTAAGTAAAATACAAGTGTTAAAATAAATAATTATTTTACTTATGCAAATCATCAATGTTAACAATTACTACAACAACTAAAAATTATAACTACTAAATAAATATAACTTATATATAATAACATTTAATTTTATCTCATTTATTTTTTAGCATAGAAAAATGAGAATAATTTTTTCAGGAATAAAATGAGAAAAGGAATTTCAGAAGCATTCTTCATCAAGGAAAATTAAAACAATTAAAAATAGGAAACTTGAAAGTAAATATGAACGTTCTTTACCAACGCTGCAATTGATAAAATAATACGAACACCATTCCCTCTGTTATAAAAAATCAAAGATTTCTTCTCCTGTAGAAACATATACAACATAATAGTAAGAAACTATTATTCAAAATAAACTGGTAAGATATATATGTGATATAATGCAGCTAAAATAGCAATTAGACTAAATAAACTTACTACTTCATGGCTAATGTTAAGTTGGATGATGTAGATCTAAAATTCGAAGCTTAATATAAAAATAATGGAAGAAGAAATAAGTGAAAAGAGAAAGAGTGTGCATGTGTGAAGGAAGGAAGTGTCACCATCTTCATAAGATCCAGGGAAGGGCAAGCGATTGAAGATCTATTATTTATAGATGTAAAAGTCTGGCAGATCACAAATTTTTCAAAAGAAAATCCTCACAAAGGTGATGAGTGACAAAGGAATAAGGAGAAAGTAGCGATCGAAGTGGAGACGGTGATGAATGACAAAAAGAAGAGAAGGAGAAAATGTGGGGACTAGGAGGATAAGGAGTGATGACACGTGTTAGATGGGGAGTGGAGACTAAGAGGATAAATGTGATAGAATCAGATTGCAGAAGAGAGAATAATTTAAAAAAAATTAAGAAAAATTACTGTGTGATGCTTCCTAAACAAAGTGCCACACAAAATATATAGCAGTTGTGGCACTTCCTCAAACAAGCGCTACAACTCCTACCTCTTTTTTTTTTTTTAAAAACACCTTAGGTGGCACTTCTTCAAGGAAGCGCCACCTAATGTCACCAAGTAGTTGTGGCCTTCCTTAAGGAAGCGCCACCTCAAGTGTTTTTTTTTTCAAAAATAAAAATTTAAAAAAATCTAGAAAGAAGCTGTGACACTTTTTTAAAGAAGTGTTACAAAAGGTACACCACTAATCTCTATTTTTGTAGTAGCGCTATCTCTCTCTTCCCCTCTTCTCCTCTAGATCTCTACGATATTTTCAAATGCACTTTTTAAAATTGACTCATAAAGGAGATATATATCTTCTCTCATGCCAATCATTTCTCAAACACAGGGGAAAGTATAGACCCCCATATTAGTCATTTAAAAGATTTATACATTAATAGATTAATAATGAATAACATCTTCACCCCACATCATACAGTATTTTTTTGTTTTTACCTCTTTTTTTTTTTAATACAAAGGCAAGCAATGCTTGAAGTTTACAAAAACCTATGACTAGGTATTACATACAGACCCTGAGATGTCTGAGTACAGTCTAGTTCAAAAAGGTGGATGCATTCCCTAGGTGCTATTTCAATCTCTGAGTAATCTGGAATGCTCATGAGAGCATTTTTCGCTAAGAAATCAGCACATATAAGATTTTCCCTATACAAACGGGAAATTTCTATGTCCCAATCACCATAAATAATGGACCTAGTATCTATAATGACATCATATAGATGATGATTGATTGCACACTCTACCGATAGAAGCTGGATAGCCTGTAATGAATCCGTAAAGAGCTTGATCCTGTTGAATCCCATATGCCTGCATAGTCGGAGTCCTCTGTTGATTCCATGGATTTCCGCAGCAGTTGGGAAAGTGTATCCTAACTTTTGTTGAAATCCACGGATCCAGTTACCTTGATGGTCCTTGATAACTCCTCCGTAAGCTACTTGGCCTTCAAAAGCTCCCGAACCGTCAACATCAACACGCACGAACCCTGGTTCAGTTGGTTCCCAACGACTTGACCCCCTCTCCGAAATTTGGAAGATCTGATGCCAAACTCTGCCGTTTACCACACTTTCAGATAGATTATACAATCATTTATGAATTATCCCTTTTGTATTGTCCGCTCGTCCTTCAAATGCTTGGCTGCATCTATTTTTCCATAGAAGCCAACACACGGTGCTGAACACTCTATGCCATGGCCACCTGGCAACCCTCCCAGTTCCCGGACAACGCTGTATGTTCCATGTAAGCCATTCCTGCAAATTACTAGAGAAAAACATAGGATAATATATATGGTTAATTAAAGTAAACCACACTCTCTTAGCCTGCTCACAATCTCTCAGGACATGGATAATACTCTCCTCACACTCACACTGAAAGGGACAGGTGTTTAGGATGGTCAAATTATGTCTCGCTCTTATCTGGTTCATAGGAAGTCTCTCATGGAAAACTTGTCACAAAAAGAGCTTAACTCTTTCTAGAATATCCCAGTGCCATAACCGCCGCCAGTGATTATAATGCCTTTGTTCGTGCTGATGAAAAACCATGTCATATGCCGACTTCACACTGAAGTTTCCATCTGACCCATTCCTCCAACAAAAGACATCGTCTCCTGAACCCGTAGGAGGAGTCACTCGCATAATCCTATCCACAACCCAATGAGGAAGAAACATTCCCCACTTAGCACTATCTCATTGACCTGTTTGGGTGACAAATGAGTCTACCTGTGCTTCCATGTCAACTAACTGAGCATTCTTGTCAACATAGCATTTCAGAGGTCTATCAAATGGCGCCCAATGTTCCTCCCAAGCCTGAGTATTTCTGCCACTTCTTAACTTCTTCCCGATTCCACCCATAAAGACCTCCTAGACTGCCACAATGCCGCTCCACACCGCCGATTGACTGTGATGTCTATGCACTTGAGGTAGTTTATCCTCCACGCATGAGTATTTTGCTCTTAAACACTTCACCCACAGAGCTTCCAATTGAGTAATCATTCTCCAACATAGTTTCATGAGGAAAGCTTTATTTTGACAATGAAGATCCTTTATTCCCAACCCTCCTTCATTCTTTCTGTTCTTTAAAATATCCTAGGCTAACAAATGCATTTTCCTGGATTCTTCATGCTGATTCTAAAAGAAATCCTTACTCAATTTTTCAATTACTACTAGTACCCCTTTCGGGATTAGGGATGATTGCATCTGGTATTGAGGGATCGCTGTTAGTACTGACTTGATTAAGATTGTCCTGCTTGCCATACTCAAATAGCGTCCTTTCCATTTCGACATCTTCGATCTTACCTTCTGGATAAGTGGCGCAATGGTCATGTTAACCATTCGTTTATGTAAGAGTGGGACTCCTAAATATTTCCCTAAGTTTGCTATCAATCCAATCCCTACTGCCTGACTTAACTCGTAGGCTCTATTGAAATGGACATTCCTTGACATTAATATTTTTTATTTATTCAGATTGATCCTGTTCCCCGAGACTCGACAAAATAGCTCCATTACACTCTTTATCTCCTCCATTTGCTCGTTAGAGGCCTCATAGAATAAAACCAGATCATCAGCAAAAAACAGGTGTGAAATCCTTGGACCCGAAATACCCATCTTGAGAGGTCGCCAATTTCCCGAATCTACTTCCTGGTGAATAAGTTGGCCCAATAGCTCCATACAAAGATCAAACAAGTACAGGCTTAAAGGATCACCCTGTTTTACACCCCTCGACGGTGTGAAGCTCTTTGAGGCATCACCATTCCAGAAAACCCTCATAGCTGAAGATGAAACACATGACATAATCAGCTTAACAAACTCCCCACCCAATCCTAACTGTGTAAAACAAATTCCAAGAAACGCCAGTCCAGTCTGTCAAACGCCTTCTCCATGTCAACCTTCACTGCCACATACCCCTTCCTACCCTTTTTAGTTCTCAAGGTATGGATTGCCTCCTGAGCAATAATAATGTTGTCAACCCCTTCTCTGCCGGCTATGAAACTGCATTGGTTATCGGCCAATAGATGATTCATGACACATTTAAAACGATTAGCTATAACCTTGGTGACAATCTTGAAGCTAACATTGCATAGAGAAATGGGTCTAAAGTCCCTCAAAGATGCGGGTTGGTCAATCTTCGGAATCAGGAAAATATTAGTCTGATTTATTTCATGGACATCCTCCAGACTATCAAATATTTTAGAAACCAGGTCACAGATCTTGACACCCACTAGCTCCCATTGTGTGTGAAAGAAATGTGGATTTAATCCATCCGGTCCCAGTACTTTGAACGCACCCATCTCAAAAGCTGCATTTTTAATCTCAATTGAAGAAGTGGATCTCTGAAGGATTTGAATCTGGCTTGTTTCCAAAGAGGGAAAATTAGCTGGCCATGGCGAAAATGGACATGAGGGATTCTCTGTCGTAAATAGCTTCTTAAAATAATCAACAGCCATATTTCTCAAAAGCCTCTCATCAGTAATCCAGTTACCGTGTTCATCCTGTAGAGCCTCAATTTTGTTTCTCTTTCTATTGGCTATGGTACTAGCATGAAAAAACTTCGAATTCCTATCCCCTCCATCAAGCCATTTGCATCTTGATTTCTGGTACCAGATCAATTCTTCCTATAAATTCAGCTTGTGATACTCATCCCATAATTGTTTCTCAATTCTGAAGAGTCCATTCTTGTTTCCCTTACAACTCCTAGCCTGGTCAATCCCTTCTAATCTTCGGATGACTACTCTTTTTTTCTTAGCCACATTTCCCACTACTCTGTCATTCTATGCTGACGCCTCTTTTCTAAACTGCTTATGCCCTTAGACCCAATCTTTCCCATGCCATGCTATTTCTACCACGTCACAAAATCCCTACACCACGCTGCTTGGTATTGAAATTTGGCCTTCCTACTAATTTTGGTCGATTTGTCTCCAACCACCACTACCTGATGGTCCGAATTGAATCTGAGGTAATGGTAGGATTTAGCCTGAGGATTCTTTATCTCCCATTCAAAATTACAAAAAGCCCAATCTAGCCTCTCCTTAACCCCAGCTTTCTCCCAAGTAAACCTGTCTCCCACAACCGGAATTTCCATAAGGTTACAATCTTGAATACCATATTGAAAATCAAGCATTGAGCTATTGATCGGTGCCGCCCCACCCACTTTATCCGTGGGACTCAGAAAGGTGTTAAAATCACCCAAGACCAACCATGGTGAGTTAATAGATTGGTTAATGAGACACAGAGCCGACCACATATCTCTTCTCTTCAAAATACTAGTATCCCCATATACAAATGTAACCAGAATTGGATTTTGGCCATTCTTTTCAAAAATTTTATAGTACAGCAATTGAGTATTAGAAAACACATATTCAATCATAAAATCATTACTATTCCATAAGACCCAAATCCCCCCGGCATAGCCTGTAGCTTCCATTCTTAACCAGTCGGTAAAACCCAACTTTCTCATCACCAAATCAGCTCTATTACCACTAATTCTAGGTTCAACAATGCCCATTACATCAATAGCATACTTTCTAATAACATCTTTAAAAATCCGAGGGGACGCTCTACCACCCGCCCCCCGACAGTTCCAACATGATATTATTATAAAAATCGTATTGACTGGGGAACAAAAATTCTTAGGTTACTTATCTGGCGGCTTCCCTCCCATCATGACTACCACCTCCAGTTGGGATACAGAATGACTCGTAGATCTGCACTGTTGCATGTCATGCTCTCTTTTGGGCGCCACTGGATGGCTTTGAGTGTCCGAAGGTATTTGAGTGCACTGCAGTTTTTCTGGTCTATTATCAATCCCCTGCCTGTCTGCTTCACCGATATGCACCACTGGGTTCTTGGCCTCCATATTACTTTTCTTGCCTTGAATCCGTCCGGCTTCACGTTTTGTTTTGGGCCATGCATGTCATTTATCACCAAACCACCTTTAACAACATTGTGGGCCCTATGTGGAATTTTCTTTGATGCTTTAGCTCCCTTTCTCCCTTCTAGATTCACGTCAGGACTTGGGCCCAAGTCCACAACATTACTTGGCCCACCAAAGTCACACTTCACCACGGTCTCATTATTTCCTTTTTTTGAAATCGCAGACTACCTTTTGTTTCCCACGTGGAGCCCCTTTCCATCTTTTTGTTGACCCACTCTGAACGTCATCTTGCCTTCCTGTATAGCCCGTGATTTACCCTATGCACCCCCATTCTTAGGTTGCACCGCCTCCCTCTCCCTCTCACTCCCTTGATTAAGATTTAAACCCAACTCAGGAATCGCTACCCCTTCTTCTTCTGTACCTTTGAGAACTGCAAATCTAGACTGATTAGCTCTGACCTTCGCCATACCTTCCGACAATTCTGCTTGTCTCCCATCGCCGCCCAAGTTCCTACTGTCACTAGATCTTGAGAATCGCGCCTTTGGGGGTCGCTGAACGAACATCCAAGGCCCAAATTGCTCCTCCTTCGCCGGAAATTTTTTCACCGTCGACAATGTCGACAACTTGGATTCCTCTGGCTTTTCCGGTGCTTGGTTCTCTACCATATTCGCTGATTGTTTCCCCACCATGTTCACTGAGTCGGTCCCTACCTTCTCTGGGCATTGTTCTTTCCTGTGTCCATACCTACCGCAGGTAAAGCAAACAAAACCCAACCCTTCAAACTCAATATTAAATTGGTTCAAAGCTGATATAATTCTGGGAACCAGCTTTTTCTGTAAATCCAACTCCACGCATAGCCTGGCATATCGTCCTCTGTTTACTTTCACTTCCTCCCCCTCCAGATCTTCAATGGTATTCATATCCACTTTTATAGTCTCCCCGATCATATCTCTAAGTCTCCACATGCATTCTTTGTTGTAGCACACAAGAGGTATATTTGGGATTCTAATCCATGTAGCTACCCTTCCCAGGGGATTTTGGAATGGGTCAAACTGTGGAGACCATCTCTGCACAAGGATAGTATGCTGAGCAATCGTCCATGGGCCACCCAAGAGGATTCTCTTATACTGCTGACCCCATTCTGCAGGATCCTTCAGTCTCACCACATAATAGTTGTTCAACAAATCAATTAGCTCAAAGCTCTTAATATTCCAGATTCAACTCAGATGCTCTTTAAGTCTGTAGAAGTTGATTCTTGCACCAAGGATTGTAATAATCAGTGAACTATTCCATGGTTTCGCCCATCTATTGTATTCCTCATGCGTCATGCTCATTGTTGGGTAGATTTCCATTAATTTTTTCAGTTCTTCTGATGGTTTAGGAATATCCCAAGATTGGTCTATAAGCTCCGAAAGCATGAAATCCTCCTCCACACTCGTATAACCATTAGCCATGCCATTGTACTCTGCTCCCTTGAAACGTAACAGGGAGTCTTTATAGGACCTGCCAGGCTCCGCTCTTCTCTGCATTTGATGTTTTGCAATAATCTCAGAATTATACCCTTTTGCCAGTTCCGAAGAGATGACAATGTCTGAGATCGATACACTCTGAATTTGCTCCTCTGCTATCTTAATATCCTTGCTCATCTCGTCTTCCCCTGTAATATTCCTTTTAATCACATTTGTCACAGACCTTTCTTTTCCAGCATTCCCACTTGCTTCAGTAATTCTCACCGCCGGCGTTACCCGGACGTCGGGATCGACCATTGGAGAAAACACTCTTTCCGGCTCGTTTTCCAAGAGAGAGAAAGTTTTTTCCTTAGAGGTTACCGATACAGTTATTGACAATCATCGCAAATTCTTGTTTTGACCTCTTTAATCCATTCCATTCTCATCCTTTTCAGCAACCAAAATGGCTCACAAGTATTTTTTTTATAACCGTTCTTCAAGCCGTGAGACTTGTCTTATTAATAGCTTATGAACCTTAAGACCCAAGTCAACCAGATAACTATTTTGTTAAAGAAAGTCGGACGGGTTATATATGAAGACATTGACAATACTAAGAAGTAAACTCGAAAGCATATATATATATATATAAACAATCCTCTGGTTCTTAATATAAGATATATTTAGAGAGTTGATGTTGGTCCAAAAAATAAGACATAATTTTCATATTTGTCAATATTTTCTTAATTTACCCCTATTGATGTTCCCTCAACAATAATTAAGAAGGAGAGGCAATGAGGGAATTAAGGAGAATGACTAGGGTGTTTTAGAAAATACATATCATGTTAATTAACTCAAATAACTTCCTTAATCTAATCAAATTAAATAAATATATTTTATATTAAGAATGGCGGGAGTATATATATTGCTATGCCATATGTATAATCTAGATGTATGAGTGGACAATAATAAACTTTTGAACTTAATTAAGAAAGCGGCGATACAAGAGCATTATGGGACTAAGTGGTCGTCTGCTCTGTGGTTTGCGTTTGTGCGCCATATATAATTCTATCTCAAATATACACTTTCTCTTTGCCACTAATACAGCCATCGATATGGATGTTTAGGTTTTGACCCTAAACCATTTCTTCACTCTTAAAAATCCACGTAACACCTACGAACGTTCTGCTTCCAAGAACTTGGCACTAATTTTATTTCACTAATTATTCACCTCCTTTTTAATTCCAACTTTTAACACACTTTCTGGGATTTTGACTCCATTCAAATATATATATATATCTTGATACGTCGCCCTCACGTATATATTTAATATATATCTAGAAAGCGCCATGTGTGTGTGTGGAATCCAAAATATTTGTGGCCATATAAAAGATTAACTGGATCTTGTTCATGCATCTGGACCCCAAGAAAAAGAAATCCACCACACTAGTTTTGATCATGAATGAGCCAGAAAGAAATTATGAAAAGGTAAACGATCTTTTAAATTTCATCAGTGAGAATATATAGTGGGGTTCGAGAAATTGTGAGATGTCAATTAGGTGGAGAGTTCAGAAGCACTATTTTTGTTTTGGTTCGGTAACTAATAATAAGTGCTACTTCAACTTAGGGGTAGTAATGTGCAAGCTTCAAAAAGAAATTGAAAATTGCGAGGTACTTACAAAAGGGATGATTTTATAGATCCACGTGATATATTTCAAATACATGCACATATGAATTGAAGGAAAACGATTGATCAATAGCAATAAAGCTCTCAAAATACAGCCCTGTTTTGAATTGACCAATCAGCGCTTATAACTTAATAAAGTTTCCATGATGATTTAATTAATTTCTTGAAATACCAACAACATGATATTATCACGTCGGCCCTAATAAATGTGTTTGCTTTGCTTGATATTTAGACAATAATAACATTGATTATATTATTGAGCGAGAACATTTAAATCTAATCAATAGTAAATGATACCGCAAATGCAACACAATCTGATATACATTATATATAATTATCAAAAGGCAGTGTAGATTATATTGAGATATGACAAAGTTGTCTTGGAACATTTGCATAGAGCGTGCGCAACCAAACACAATCTGCACAAAACTCTCTGTTCCTCTCTGAACTTTTTGACTAGCTAGTGTTTTCTTAATAAACATCTTACTACATACGTACCTTTTGGCAAAGACATAACTTTCAAACCTTATTATTGAATTTATATGTTGATGCCTGTGTCTGTGTGTACATCTGTGTGAATGAACTTGACCCTCTTTTCGACAAATGCATGCACATTGATAAGAATACGAAGGGCTTAATTCATATAGAGAAGGAAAAAAACATAAGAAACAAAGAACATGATGAGAGTGAGAAAATAAAAGAGGCCTAATTAATCTTTTTGAACAAAGACAACATTTTTGCTTTAACGGCACTTGCAACTTTTTTCATTGGCTCCATTCGTTTAGTGGATCTTGGGTAGTTGGTAATTAGTTCTCCTTTTTTAATTGATGCAAAAGTGTCAGTTAGGGTCTTAATTAGGGAATCTTCAAATTATTTTATATGTTTATCTTCTGCACCTAAAAAAACATGATGGTTAAAAGAAAAGTGAATGGGCCACATGATTTGCACCCCAGTACCCATACAGTAATAAGACATTTTTATATATATGTATTGCAGCATGAGAAAAAATTGGTTTGTAGTCTGCGGATCAGGAGAAGTATGAAGACACAAAATGGAAAAGAAAAGTTCACTACATTTCTTACTTTTAATAGCCACCATACAATTGTTGGATTTTTAAATACCTTTGCCGAATAGGATTATACGTTTCATCCTATGCCTAGCTATCCTTATTATCATAAATCATTCGCTATCAAATTTCAAAAAAAAATTAATATATCATTATATATAATATAAATTTTTAAAAAAATTATAGTATTTATAAGTCATCATGAGTGTGATATGTGATGTGTTCTCCCTTATGTCCTTAATATAAGACATAGTTGGGAGTTGATTTTTGTCCTAAATATAAGATATGGTTTTCATATTTATCTATCTTTTCCTGATTTACCCCATTGATACCCTCTCAACAATAATTAAGAAGAAGAGAGAATTAAGGAAGCTAATTGAGGTATTTTAGAAAGTACATGTTATATTAACTAGATTAACTAACTTCATTATTCTAATCAAATTAAGTAAATATGTCTTATATTAAGGACCGGACCGGGATTATTTATCAAACTATATGTAATTAACTCACAAAAAAAGCGTTTAGGTTATTTTAAATCTTACCATAATCAAATCTTCACTGTATATATAATGATGATTCAAAATATGTAAGCGTTTTGCAAAACTGGACTTATGAGAGCAAATAAAATATAAACCGGGGAATAATGTAAAGTTCAAATGATGTCATGGTAAACATAAGATCCCACTCTTGTATATGTGTGGCTTTTCTAGTAGTGTGTAAATATATATTAATTATCATCATCGATCAACACACTAAAAAGCAGATATACTAATAATTAATAATTATATATAAGCGCACCCAATTTCAGAGCTGCAAAGGTACACTTAGATCATCAGCCTCTCGGATTATCAACTTTAATCATTCGGAAAATTTGGATTAATTAATGTATAACTGGGATATTATTGAATGCATATTAAACTTGTGCTGATGGGAGCTCCTTTTGATGTGCCAACTACTACCAATCAGCATGGTAAACGTCCTTTTTTAAGGAAAGAAGTTAATTATTTAATTGTGATTATATAAGCTACTCTGTGATCATTCACGAACCAGTTAATTACTTGTAACTATATAATGGGCTTAGTTTTTGGCTGATTTTAGTGCTTGTCATGTGATTAATCGAAATCACATCATCAGTTACTTATATTTTAAACTACAAGGTAATGGCCAACCCACTTGATCATATAATCAATAAACGCCAATTCCAAAAGCCTTATCTTACTTATAGTGGTTACCATATCGATCATTAGAATATGGTTTAATTTTCAGGTCTAACTAATTAATTGTCAACAGGAAAGAAAAAAATCACATAGATTAGAAAAAAGAACAAAACAACAAGAGCACAGTGGATACATATATGTATATAATAGAGAAGTCAAAGCCGATAAAGAAATCCTAATTTGGATTATTTATTAGTTGTTGGGATAGGTATGAACGATATGAACACACATCCGATCCATTACCCCTTGGCCTGTTTCGTCACAGTTAATCTAATCAAACACAAATATAATGGCGAGGGAAAATATTTTAAATACATGTTTCCTTAATTATTATAAATACATGATAGAAGAGGGCAGGTATAACTGTAAAAGTGATGCAAAAAGTCCTCTTGGTTTTTATTTAATTAAATAAAAAGGGGTGTCCCGGCGGTTTCATGCTTTCTGGAAAAAGGTCTGTTATCTGACTGTCTATTTATCGAAATAGGGCATCTATAAACTACAATTTTTACTAAAGATAACAGAGGAATCAACAAACGACTTAGCTCGGCTAAAAGAAAATCTAAACAGAAACCCTGATTTAGAAGAAAGTTTAAAAAAAAAGTAGGGCAAGCTTGACTGAAACTTCTCTCCTAGGTGAATCCGGCCCTGATAGAGACTTATGTGTTAAGTGAATCCTATCGCTTTCTTTACCTCTTCTTTCATTGAGATTGAATTTTGTAGTTTTTATGAAAGATTCAGACTGTCAAAATATATATTTATAGATTCAAGAGATCCTTTTACAATTTTTTAATTAATTATCAGAACTTACTTTTAACGTTTTATAATTAATTAATTTTTATTTATAGACAGTAGTTGAACAGTGTCCATCTCTTATGATCAATGTTTGGTTTATGAATAAATACCTCTTATCAACGTGCACAGATTCAAATATGGTTACTAATACTGCCTTTGGTCTTTAATATAAAAGCTACTTTATAGTTCAATTTTATTCATTAAAGTGGGTCTATAGCAAGGTTCAGAGATAGTATAAGAATATTATTGTACTTTGTAAGCATATCCATAGATATTTTTTAAAGTTGTAGAGCCGGTGATTAAGCTTGACTCAAATGAGTCCTCTAATTAAACCCAACAAATATTATAATTTGTTAGGGAGAATCACTATGATATCTGAACAATTAAAAAAAAAACGTAATCATCACCAAAAAAAATCTTAATAGCATGGTGAGCAATGTTATGTCCCACATCGGCCGGGGAAAGGAACAAAATATGCTTTTTAAGGATCTGAATACCTCCCCTTTCGAGACGTTTTAAAGCCGCGAGGGGTGACGGCGCCCCAAGGCGGACAATAATGAGAGCAAGGCACTGAGATGTTATAATGGTATCAGAGCCAGGCTCGGATCAATGTGGGCCAACGTGCTAGCGAGGACGATAGACTCAAATGTAGGTAGAGTGTTATGTCCCACATCGGCTGGGTACGTAGGTGAACTAAAGACCTACTATAAGGGCATGTATACCTCCATCTCTCAACGCATTTTAAAGCCATGCGGGGGTGATAGGCCTCAAAGCAGACAAGCAACATAAATATGTTGTCATTTTCTATACTAAAACTCGTCATTACATGTCATTTACTTCTTGTGGGACTTTTCTTCCTTGGAGCTTTATGATTATTATATTCTCCCTGACTTTTAAAAAGAAAGAAGACAATATCACCAGTAAGTTGTAACGTAGCTATGCCCATGTGCCGAACTGATGAAAGCTATCTAGTCATGTCTTGTTGAGTGCAAGTGGGTTATAATTGTTTTTGGCTGAGCATGCAACTAGGGCTAAGAAGAACTGGGTAAGGGTATGCATCAATGTGGGCATACCGGCTAAAAAAGAAAAAAAAAAATTGAAAGAAATTATGCATATGGCTGGGGAGTCAAAAAAACTTGACCAATATTGAGCAAGTTGATTGTGTTGCATATTTATGTCTCTGACAAGATCGAAGATGGCCAATCCCATGACTGGGGAGTAAATGTGGTTAGTAGGTTTCTTTCTCAAACCTGCAAGTGGCAAGCTAGGTGGGGTTGAATATGCACTTTACGACCATCCCGAACTCTAAACTTGTAATTATTGGATTTTAGTTTGATCGTGAGCACCCAATTCTAATATAATCAACCACTTGCCTTGAATTAACATCGTCCACATCCTTAGGAGTTATTAGGATTATTTACCTGGAATTAGGAGTCGCTTTTTCTTTTTCTTCCCTACTTCTCCCTCCTAAATTAGCATTATTATTGCTCACTTTTGTGAAGAGTGGGTCTAACTAATCATCTGTAAAATAATCAATTCATATGGTTAACTTGTTACCACTTGTGCATCCACTTGTCACTTATTAATAACCCTATCACTCCTGTTACTATTATAAGTCACGTCCAGACACTTAACAGGACGAGGATAGGTAGTGAAGTCTATTATCCTTATTTAATATCAAGAACTGCATATTGAAAAGCAAAAAAGGAAAATTGTATCCAACTTTAAATAGAGGCAATATCATAAAACAGTGTGAATACACCACTTGGTGATCATAGTAGCTCGAGGACCAGATGTAGATGTATAGTTAATTTTACATAAGACCTTGATTTTATTTTGATAAAAGTGTAATTTTGGATTAGGATTGTGATGAAGCTCCCAACAGTAGCCTAAACGCACTGGTGGTGCGAAGATGGAAATGTTAATATTATTATTAAAATTCTAAAAAGGGGAAGCCCATCCTTCATTTTAATTTGATAACAATTCCTACTGGCCTTATCATCAACTTCCTCATCCGTCCGTGGGTTCTTTTTATTCTTTAATAATAATTTCCCCTCCAAATAACGGTATAAACGAACTGCAACTACCAAAATTGATGTATGTGCGCCCCGGTCACTATCAACTTAATTACCACTACGTACCCCCCTAATGCTAGCTTCTCATCATTATATAATTACATGATTAATCACCCTAATTTCTCATCCTTATCTCACTCGTGGTTAAGTTCAGATATATTGTATATACACTAATCTACTCAGTTAATTTTACATCAGCTGGGTAAGAGAATAAAAGATAAAAGATCTCCTTCTATTTAATGACTAGATCAGATGTCTAGATTGCACAATCATTTAAGTGTCTGTTTGAGTTGGCATTCAAGAAGCACGTTTACGTAATTCGATATAAAACTTTTCTCATATATTTATCTCATACGCTTTAAATCATATTGGAAAAACAGTTTCTACTACTAACCCAAATATGCACTAATTTTCTAAATAGCTATTGATCTCACGGCCAATTATATTGATATTGGAAGTCCTGTATGGGGCTATTCAGTAATTTCAATCCATTTTCAGAAACTATATATGGCCTTTCAATTCAATCTCATAATTTCACAGGAAAATCATTCCTAGATCTCAAGCAAGCAACATATTATCAGAAAGGTTCCTATTTACAACTGTTCTATATGTATTTGCAATATGTTGAGTGTGTTTTACAACCTCCAGGGACCTTTCTGATAATATGCTGCTTGCTTGAGACCTAGAAATGATTTTCCCTAATTTCACCCAAAAGGACTGGACAAGACGATGAAGCAGATAGATGCAACTATATATGCAGATAATGATCTTATCTAACATGACAATTTCTGCTACTTGCACAAACATTAATTGGTCTTTTCCTACTACATATCCTTCTCTTTTCTACTCATATATATTGCATAGAAAAAAAAAAAGAAATAACTGAACAAGTTTTACTATTTATAATTTATAAATACCACCACTCATTTTTTCTAAATATTCCACAACTGATATTAAAAAACTTTTTCCAGAGCTTACGAAATTCGTTATTAATGTAAAATAAAACAACATGCGCCTTCTCTCCATATACTATCATTAGCAAAATCTATCTCTCTCTCTCTCTCTCTCTCTCTCTCTCTCTCTCTCTCTCTCTCTCTCTCTCTCTCTCTCTCTCTCTCTCTCTCTCTCTCTCTCTCTCTCTCTCTCTCTCTCTCTCTCTCTCACACACACACACATATATGTATGTATGTATATATGGGCTGCCTGATAAAGAGGGTATATGAAAATGGAAACTCACTAAAAGACGTGGGATTCACGTGAAGTTCACGTGACATGTGGGCTACAAGCCGAAAAACCAAAGAGATAGACTCAAATTAAATGCTACTCTATATACTCTAAGAAATATATAGTGAGACCTTAATATAAATAATACAGCGAAAACCCCACAAAAAATTGACACTGTCTCTTCTCCAACTATCTTTTTCCAAAACGTCACCAAAAGCCTTTATACTTGCCCTATTCTCAAATTTAGCAGACATTATTGTTATAAACAAAGTCTAACTTTTTAAATAATTATCGTTATAAATCATCATGATAGATTTTAATTTGCATTTTACTATTTTGATAGATATGATTTGAAGACCGAAAGTTATTGTATTTAGTGATCATTATTAATCCATTACCCTATGCATTAAACTTATCATGGAAGTTTAGAGGTTGCAAAATTCTTAAAAGTGCAGAAAGTGGACACTCTTTTTTAATTTGTGTCCACTTGTACTGTATGTGGTTGGATAGATTAATTAACAGTTTCTTTTAAGTCTGAGCTGCTGAAAAGGGAAGTCCCAGAACCTTATAAACATATTTATGCCTAGGTTAGTGGGCATTAACAAAAAATCAAAGGATTAATTTAACCAAAAAGAAATCCCAAAAGTGTGCTTGGCTTGTGGTCGGTCAAATAATAATACTATTATATTGATCGATCCTCATCGACCTAACTTTAAGTGACTCGTCTCAGAATGGTTTATAAATAACTATAAGTTGTATAAATAAAAATTATCATTTTGATCCTACTATGTGCTTAATAAGACGATCTGAAAAACTTTTGGAGGTTTTAATTAATTGTTAGTATTGTCACACTTGCTTCTTTAATTTTGCTGCCATATATCCACTTTGACATTCTTTAAGTTGTTCTTTTAATTTATTCAATCACATTTAATTCTTTTTGCTATTTTTGTGCGCGATTGTGACCTGATTAATTTATGTGTTTCAACGAATGTGATAATTCTAAACGTCATATTGGAGTAGTGGGAAAAATCGCGTTACGCTATGCTTGGCTCATGAATACTAAAAAGACAGAGTAAGTTAAATAATTTATAATTTTTTAAAAAATATTAAGGACCAAAGGTAGTATTTAATTCAAGTTGAGGATGATCTCTTAAATTATACTTTCTTTAATCCTTAATATAAGACCAGTTAGTTTGTTTTAGAAAGATTAAAGAAGTGAGAAGTATATATTTTATGATTAATTAAAAGTTATATTTGATTACATTTATCAAGATTTTATACCTATTTAATTATTCTTTATATACGTTTATATCCTTTAATTAATTATAAAACAAAAAAGGAATTGTAATATAAAATCTACTTATATCTTTTTTATTTTTGCAGGAGATTTAGAGAGAGAAGAAGATGGATGCAATCCAACAAATGATATATGTTGGAAATTAAGGAAAAATAAATATATAGAAGAGTTACATCATAAAGAATTGGCAAGGGCTCACACAAAAAATTGAAGATCAAATAAAGGAGATATGCATAGCACGCATAACTGAAAATACCTTTTCAATCTTTTGTATATTATATTATATATATCTAAAGAAAAGAAAAGGATAAGACAAGAATCAAAAAATAAATATTTGGATTAGAATTTGAGAGATCCAACGCATATAGCCCACGGAAGAAATCTATACAAAGGAGAGAGAGCGAAGAACATGAGGGGTAGTCTTGACGGCTGCAAAAAATAAATCCAAGAACAGAGGAGCGATTTTGACAGTAAAGAAAGCGAGCAACAATAGTCGGGCTTTCTTTAACCTGTGACGGCAACAAGAAAGAAGAGGATGATTAGGATCTTTTCTTATTGCGACAACAGCAAATATTTTTGCTCTCTTCTCTTTTCTTCCACCTATTTATTGACTTTAGATTTTATCTTTGTTTCTTTATGAATTTTATTATAGCCATGTGTGGCTAGCTAATTCTTTTATTGAACCTAAAGTAGTTATGAATTAATTCTTGGATTAAAGCTTATTTGAACCATTAAATTATACTTAATGTTATCTTATTTACTTAGTCTTGTTATGTCTTATTTATTTAGTGTTTGATCACTACTAAGTATGAAATTGGAGAATTTTGATTACACTTGGAAAAGGGATCTTAATTGAACCATAGGATAAAGTAATGAGGGATTGAAATTTATTCTAATTTTCTAATAGGATAGGAATATATATACCTATTGGACCCATATAGTCATATTAGAGTGAATTTAAATATTTATTACCTCTTGAATAGATTGTTAGAAATAATAATTTTAATTTGAGAGAGGGATGTAAGTGATCGGGAGATACATATATCTATTAAAATTAACAAGTTAACATTAAGTGAATTTATTTGGTAATTATATGCTCTAAAACTTAAAGAAAGAATTAGCCGCTCTTGGTTGTTTTTCTTGATTGAAATATTTGAAGCACTGGTTTACTATTTTTTATTCTTATCTTTAAATTGCTTGTTAATCTCATTATCTTTTATTTACTCGACTTAAATGAACCTAGAAAATCTAATGTCTAGTCATTAATTATGTTTGAGTCTCTATGGGACGATCGTGGTTTGCCGGTTTACTATTTTACGGCCCTGTACACCTACGGTGCCTACTTAAAATTTGGTAGCATCAGGAAGTCAAATAAATTATTTTAAATCTTAATATTTATCATTTTTTAAAACTAATTTACATAACTTATAAATTTATATATAATCTAATGATACATAAGGTAATGGGGTATATTATGATTAAGTAATTTTTTTAGCTTCTTTAATATTTCTAAAAAGATCAACTAAATCTTATATTAAGTACCGAAAGTAGCAATTTATAATCCATACCATAACTCCTCGTATATCCACATGGCACCGAAAAGGGATCCAGTTTAGACTCCAAGCGAAACGATATCCAAATTCACTGTACTACGTACACTACATGTTTCTTTAATTTCTTCAAACAGACATATAAGAGATTTTACACATGAGATCATCAAGCCACGTGAGCCCATGAAATTACTGCATACGTTGGTTAACATAATTCAGCATCTCACTACCGTACGTAGCTACCTCACTCGAGCTAGTTTGCCCCCTCAAGACTTCACAAGCTAGCTACCTACCTCTTTCTTTCTCTCTCTAAATAAATTCAATCTCAAACGATATAATAGATTTTTTTTTAAAAAAAAATTACATATATAGTATAAGTACACACTTAGGTTTAATTTGCTTCGTTATGTACAATCTCATTCTCATATATACGTGAAGGAAACGAGTAGGTCATTAAAGACTCTGGCACTAAATGTCTTATCCTTCATGCATCTTCATTGTCAATTCAACTTATGTCATACAGAGAGCAGGGGGCACATACATCACCGTGCTACTATGCCACGTTGCAAGCCATGGTGGAGCTAACTCCCACTGCTTCGAAGAGTGAAACATGTGGACTATATGCATTATACGACACCAACAAGTGCGTGTCCACCAACAGTAAAGCCACGTGTAGTCTCATTCATGAATGCAAATCAAATCTTCAAACTAGCTAACTAGGGTTCATTAATTTTTTATCGTGTAAGAGTATATATGCCATCAGAAATATGGCTGGCCATGTCGTCATTTATTGCTAATGTTGTGACTTATATATTTCATAAAGTATTTTTTACTAGTTCCCTATTATTCGGTCCACGTACAGAAATTGTTTTCTTGTTTTCCCCCCTCCCCTATACAATCTCATTCTCTAATCTCAAACGGCGTCAGTATTCATGCGTAATCACCTTTCTACTTCTTCATAAGTTCCGAAGCATATGTATGCTACGTTTGGATGGCCGAAATCTACCTAAACAGGTCCACATACGAAGGAGCTAAGGAACCGAGATCTACGTACAGATGTCGAGGTTTAAAAAGGAAGTGAAAGACACGTAATGATGAAATGTGTTCGATGAAATCTCATTAAATAAACTATAAATTGTTCCATAACAAAGACAATTCAAATATATTGTGTGTATGTAGCAGGACACTCATAATTTATGGTGCAGGAAGAAATATGATATCATTGCATATGGTTCGATTCGCATCGCTTCGTCAACTTCTCAGCTATATATTTTGGTCAAATTATTCTAGAGAGATGATGAGTACTTAATATACGCACCCTTATAATTGCGTCACAGTACATGGCTACATGCGTGAATTAATGAGGTATTAGAAGATATTTCCAATTAAGTCGTAATTGTGAGATGAAGAGATGAGATAAAGCTTAATCCGCTGGTCAAAAAAAAAAAAAAAAAAAAGCTTAATCCAATGCTTGACTTACGTATTGATCTCATGGGTTAGTGGGATATGCATATGGTTACGTTGAAAGGACCGTATAGGATGCGATGGGTCGAAGAAGCATTTATAGAGTAAGATTGTGTTGCGTGAGCAGAATTATGTTGAGGGTTAAGTGACAGGTCCAACATGGAACAAAGGTATACCAAGCAAGCAGCACCTAGCATCGATCGTATAGTACTGATGGGAGCAGTGACGATAGACGACCATGTGTTTCCAGAAAGTTTAGATATGAAGGCACACGCTTTCCTCAATCAATGTAAATTTGCAAATGTAATGTGGTAAACTAGCTAGCTATAGCTCATGTGTATTAATTAATTACATGGAGTCTGGTAAATAAGTTATACTTGCATGCCTTAAGAACAACCACAACAAGAAATTTTATTTCACTTTGTTAAGTTGGCTACATGCTTCACATTACACTATTGTATTCTATCAATTGACTCTTCAAATAAATTGTTCATCAGAATGTCATACTCAATAATTTTTTTAAATGTTCCTTTTGGTCTTCGTTTACTTCTTTACACCAAACTTAAGACAATCTTGTCAAATCTCTCCGCCTCTATTAGTGCTTTTTCTTTGTGCATGTCTTAAACCATTGTAGACGGTTTTCTATTATCTTCTCCTCAATAGATGTCACCCCTACGTTTCCTCGTATGGTTGTTATAAATCTCAGTTTTTATTATATGATTACGCATTCATCTCAACATCTTCATCTTCGTTACTCTAACTATTTGTTCATGTTTTCTCTTTATTATCCTGCATTCCCTGTAGCATTGCTGGTTTATAGCAATTTGATAGAACTTTGCTTTCAACTTATCTAGTAACATTTGATAAAAGCTAGTAATAGTTGGTACGTATATATATGGTCATTACTATTTTTTTTTTTTTTTTACAAATTATATATATTGATAACTTTGGTTTTCACATTGATTCTTTCTAGATGTGAATCATGAATTCGTCAAGACAGTCTCACATAAATATAGGATGAAAACTTGTATTTTTATGTCATAGTTTATAAGATTTGATCATGTTGGAATTAGTATATAGTTAGATATGTGTCTATATCTAATAACTTGGAATTTTTGTGTATTTCTCTCTCTCTACACACACACACACACATATGGGGACATTTCTTGAATGCCACAATATATATATTGCATCAACTAGAGGGAAATTGTGAAACCCAAATGAAGAGATATGTGGGACACAGAAAGAATAGCGAATACAAAGGGAATTGACGAAAACACGTGGTAGTTAATCAGTGCCAAAAAGTTTAGGCGCAAATCTATTTTTTCGTATACGACAATATCGCATCATCCCAATATCTAAAACCAAGTTGCCATATGAAGCCACAAGTATTCCAATGGGAAGATTTTGATATTCAAATTAAGTTAGGCTGCCAAAAAGTGTGGAACGTTATGAACCAGTCCTTAGTATCCAATGGAATTTCCACCCTGGACCATGCCTTTTCCACCAACAAAAAAAGATTACAACTCAGAAAGCAACTTGACATATATTAATTAAGTTGCTCATATATGACTCTTGGTCACAGCAATAAATAAAAGTCTTCTTGTTTCAAATGACTTGAACATTCATATTATTATTAATATGCTCGTTAATTAATTTGGTGACAGAAACGAAACTACCAAATTTTTGCAAAACGTGACAGTTCGGGGCATACCTACGCCACAAATTTTAGGAATGGGACGACCTGTTCTGTGCATAAACTTGAGAACCAAAAGGACAAGAACAGAGACAAATCATATCTGAAAGGATTTTCTGCTGAATGTGCAATACATATATAATAAGTATCCTAGATAGCCTAGTTAATTATCTATAAATATACTCTTCATGATTGTATAGGTTCATGCATTTAATTATTTTAATCAGTGAACATTTTATATATTAACTTATCTTGAAGGGCCAAACACTTGCACTTTGTTTTGCTGATTAATTAAATTCAGCATAAGCCTCATGCAACTGATACAGCAAGAGGCACATGCAAAAGAATTTTTCAGTTTAGCTTTACAGTCTTGTACATGCATGCATCTTATAACTTCGGGGAATCGTTTATTGAGTTTATCAAGCATCAATTCAAGCATGTAAGCGCGAGCTCCGGAAAATATATTACTCTTTCGAGTCTTTAATATAAGACATATTTAAGGAGTTGATCTTGATTTTAAATATAAAATATAGTTTTCATATTTGTCAATATTTTTCTAATTTATTTCTATTGACGCTCCCTCAACAATATTCAATGAGGAGAGGGAATGGGGGAATTAAGAAAAATGACTACGATGTTTTAGAAAATACATGAGATATTAACTAACTCAACTAATTTCTTTAATCTAATCAAATTAGGTAAATATGTCTTATATTAAGGACTGGAGGGAGTACGTTATTTATATTTCCTCATATGTTGGAGGATTATATTTATTATTCAAAATACATATCACTCGTATAGTGTGTGTGTGTATAAAATATTTGATGCCATTGTGGCCCTGCTATAGCTGTGCAGTATATTAATGCCTTCCGAAGAAAAGAAAATATATTACATTATTTATATCTTGCGTGAGAGTTTTCTTTCATGCATGCAGAGAAAGGGCTTAACCCCTTTTGGAGAACGCATGATAACTCGTATAATATAAAAATTATATAACGTATATATTGCACTATTCATGAACCATGCATATGAACTTATATTTTTTTTTTTTAATATCCATGCATATCAACTCAGTTAATCAAAATTTGAAATTATTATTCTTCCACATGATGAGAAGATTTGATTGCTCATTAATTCAGCATCGCGAAAGATAGCCCGAATAAATTGGAAAGGGACCCTTCTTCACCACTTGGCCACCAATTTTCAACGTTAAATGGGGGAAATCAGATCAAAGTCTGCGATTAACTGTTGGATTATTCCGAGAACACATGCACATTGAAAGACATGTTCAAGCATGTCTTGCCTGCCATGACCTGTAACCTCACTCTGGTTTTGTTCAATCTTACTTGCGCTCTTGCCTCTTCACATGCTTCACAAAAAATCTCCAACTTTCTTGTCTTCGTCAATATGTTGATTGCAATTTAAATATAAAAAAATTAAGAATGAATTTCCTGAATGGACTTATTAATCACGAAGGAATGAGTTTTCTACCACCAAAAATGTTTTAATTATCATTAAAAATTGTAAAATCCTAATCCTAGATCACTACTCTGTTAAAATAATACTCCCTTCAGTCTTTAATATGGGACATGTTTGAGGAGTTGATATTGGTTCTAAAATATAAGACATATTATTTATATTTGTCAATCTTTTTCCTAATTTACCCCTTATTGGTGCTCCTTCAACAATAATCCCAGAGGAGAGGGAATAAAGGAATTAAAAAAAATGACTAGGGTGTTTTAAAAAATATATGTCATATTAACGAACTTAATAAATTTTCCTAATATAATTAAATTAGATAAATATATCTTATATTAAGAATCAAAGGGAGTATCATTTTTAAAATTTAAGGATATATAATTTAATGAATTCTTAATTATTTCATTTTTTAATATTTCATCTTAGTTATTAGACTAGCTTCTTCTTCTTCTTCTTTTGCTAGGTACATGTATTGTCCTATTGGGGGTGATCTTGTTCGAAGTATTGTCGGACACTAAATATGGACATCTTTCTCAACAGAGATTTAGACCTTGGTTTATCACATTATAAGAGGCTAATCCTTTCCGCTAGAACCAACCCTCGTTGGTTGGACTAGCTTGGTTGATTTCTTACATCTAACCAATTACAACAAAAAAATGAAAATAAAAAAATATTGGCCCACTCTCCGGATTATGAGCCCATTAATGAAATTAGTGGCATTTCTAAGCCTCATGGTTTTTTTTGGGTATAACCCTCATAGTTAAAAGAAATAATCAATGGATGTATCGAACAAAAGAGATGATAAATGGGCCCAAGTCCTTTGGATTTGACTTTTCTTAGGCCGCGAGTTCTGGCCTGTATAAATATGTATGCCTGCTTTTGAATGTGTCCGTTTTTTTTTTTCGCTTGGGTGTACAAACATCAAGACGAGCTTGAGATGAATAAAAATAATAGTTAAAGAGTAAATTTACCAACGAAGTTTTGTTTGAGGAGTGTATGACACAAATATGTTTTAGAATGAGTAAAAATACCAATGAACAATTAAAAGGGGGCATCCAACACAAAAACCTTTAAATCCGTACTAATGGTGTTAAATTATAAGAGAAGAAAACCCCTAACGGCGTTAGTATGGATTTAACGTTTTTTGTACTTGATGTATCTTTTTAATTGTTCATTGGTATTTTTGCCCCTTCTAAAACATATTTGTGCCAGTCCCTCCTCAGACAAAACTTCATTGGTAAATTTGCTCCTTAAACCTAAAACCAAGCTAAAACATGGAAGAGGCGAGTCCCTCACAACGTGACGAATAAGGTTTGAGTTCTCACTGGAAGAAGTTTAGTGCCCGACAGTACCTCGAACATAATTGCCTTTAATAAGAGGATACTTGTGCTTAGCAAAAAAAAAAAAAAAACAAGCTAGGGCATCTCCTAGTGACACCACTCAAGGCAATCAAAACTGCTCATAGAACCAACAAGCTGTTGGTTGAAGTGGTGAGCGGCCTCACTTTCACAAGGAGAATAATACAAATTCGAATTCTAAGAAGCACACTTACTAGGAGAAATAAAAACTCTTTACGCTTTAAACCTTGCAAAGAGAAACCCTTGATTTCTACCCAAAACAAAACATTAGCCCATAGCGAAAATTAGGGGGGGAAACGCCATTAAAAATTTAATTGGTGAGAATACCCTAAAAAAACCCCCCCATTAAGTAATCCACAATATTTGCATTAATCCCAAACATTGTATGAAAATACCGAATGAACTAAACACAATATAGAGAAATTTTCTGGGAAAGTAAACTTTTTTTAACAAAGTAACAATTAACATTATTAACATTAACACCAAACTTCCCAAATGACCAACATGTCCTTAGTATTAAAATTAAAATTCCCAAATTACCAAATACATTCTTACTGTCATAAAAGACGAAGGGCAAGGTTTTGACTTTTGGGACACTGGGGATATTTTCTGTGCATGGAGCATTTTTGGAACTGGCATGCCCGAAAAAACTCGAAAGGTGTCGCCCTATCAAATAACTGAGTGTGCAAGAACTTTAACTACGTTGGTCAATACTACCGGGCCTTTGTCTGTGAATGTGAACCTTTGAATTAAAAGCAAAAGCACTCAAATACGTGCGCATTTGTAAATCAATACAGTTTACACAGGCACATTTGCAGAAAAAAAATATCAAGGGTTGTAGGCAATTAAAAAATATTGTGCTTACCAAGTTCTTACGCACTATATATCAATGATGCAGAAGAACTAAATGAAACTCCATTAAACTAACAGTATCAGAAAATCAAAATGAGTTGCCCCAAAAAAAAAAAAAACAAAACAAAACACAGAAGAAAAGGAAAATGAAGGCTTTAGCTTGATCAACTTGAAAAGCTTCAGCAGAACCACGTATATTTGTAGCAATTACTGGCAGAGCTTCTCAACTGCCGTCACAATCTGTGCAGGCTGAACTACAGTCCATTCCTCCAATGGACCAGCATATGGGGTTGGCACATCCTGAGAGGATAAACACACAACAGGAGCATCCAAATAATCATGGAAATTTTCGTTAATGGCGGCTGTCAAACTAGCACCGATTCCACCGGTCCTCATGCACTCTTCCACAATGAGCACACGGTGCGTCTTCTTGATTGAATTCCCAATTGTGTGAAGATCAAATGGTTTCAAAGACCTGATATCAATTACTTCAGGGTCATACCCCTTGTTCACCAATATCTTGGCAGCCTGCATTACATGATACCTCATCCTGGAATAGGTCAGTATGGTTATATGCTCCCCAGGCCTAACCATCTCAGCTTCTTCAAGTGACAATACATACTCTTCATCTGGAATTCTCTCCTTGAGGTTATAAAGCAGAACATGCTCAAACAGTATAACGGGATTCTCACTACGAATTGCAGCCTTCATCAAGCCCTTGGCATTGTAAGGGGTTGAGCAAGCCACCATCTGAATTCCAGGGATTGATTGAAAATATGACTCCAACCTCTGGGAGTGTTCTGCCCCCAATTGCCGTCCCACTCCACCAGGTCCACGGATAACTATAGGTATTTTGAACTGCCCTCCAGAAGTGTAATGGAGCATGCCACAATTGTTGGAGATCTGGTTAAATGCCAGAAGCAGAAATCCCATGTTCATGCCCTCAACAACTGTTCTCAGACCAGTCATGGCAGCCCCAATACCCATCCCTGTGAACGAGTTCTCAGCAATAGGGGTGTCAAGAACCCTGAGGTCACCAAACTTTTTGGCCAGGTCTTTAGTCACCTTGTAAGATCCCCCATAGTCACCTACGTCCTCACCCATGATGCATACAGTAGGATCCCTTTCCATTTCTTCTTCCAAACCTTCACGTAAGGCTTCAAAAAGGAGAAGTTCATGCCTGAAAACAAAAATGCATCTGGTTAATTGAAGAAAATAGGCCCTGCCTCCAATATCAGATACATAGACAAGTATTATGATAAAATTTGGCATCGGAGGATGCTTGATTATCATTTGTTTTATATTAACTGACAAAAAAGTTGAAATTTTTTTATGAAGCAGATCAGGACATAGTAGAAGCCTGAAATAATAGGCCAGACAACTGGACAAAATAAATGCATCCGAGATTTTCCTATCAGATGTGTTTTCTTTATGGCCAAGGTACTACTCTAAACAATAACAAGAAGGATAACAACAACAAACAGTATCATATTTGACTTTTGAGCTTTTTTAAAAACAGCAACTATAAATATGTTAGTTTGCATGTACGCGGTTCCAGTCACGCCAGAATATGTACTGAGCCTGATGTTCACACAAGGCATTTGCACAAAATAGTACTTATTTGTTGCAGTACTTTATTTTCTAACAAAGTAGGTTATTGGTTGAACAGAAAGCCTTCAACTAAAGACAATAATCCCTGCACCAACACAAAGTTGGTTTAACGGTGTAAGGTCCGACTAAATTCTTTTGGTCTCGAGTTTAAGTCTTAGAGAATACACCTATGTTGGGAGGAGCAGCCACGAACCCCAAACTGGTTACCGGATGATAATATTAAAAAAAAAGACACTAATCCCTGCTTCTTTGTTTTTTGTCCCTTTTTCTAAAAATAAGTTTTTTCTAACCCAAAGATACCGGAAGAAGGACAATAATATTATGTAGACTGTGAATCCATGTAAATGCATTTTTTAAGTGCACTAGCATTCTGCAGGTAACGGGGCATTAGAGCCCAAATTAGGCATCAAGAAGAGATGTCATTCATTTCAAAAGCAATATGGAAAATCACACCAAGATCCCAACCAAGAAAAATAACATTAGAAAAGTTTTATAGCCTTTCAATGACAAGTGAAAGAGTAATCATCAACAGGTGAAAGAGCCACTATTGACAAGTTATGGAATTTTTCTAATATTATTTTCCTTAATTGGGACTTTAGTGTGATTTTCCCAAAGCAATAATCCTTAGTATCAGAGTAAAATCTCCCCCCACAGAAGGAAAATTCATTTACAGCATATTATCAATAAGCATGTAATTTGCTGATCAGTATTGAATACTTGTGGCTAGATATGCACAACAATTAGTACATTTGTATCCCAACAAATAGAAATTCCAAAAGTGAACGATACTTTATTACATCTTATTTAAAATCAAATAAAATACGTCATACAGATTTTGTGATGCTGTTCATTTCAGAGAAATAATTTTCACTACACCTCGAGGGTATATAACCTCTGCCATCACTTCCGATATGTCATTGTTATTGCCATTCGAATTTTAACTTCCTCACATATGATGATTTATTGCACCAGGAGAAGGCTATTGCAAGGGCTTCTGTGCTGAGCTTAGTTGTGATACAGAAACTAAAATTTTAATAGGTGCTTCAGGGTTGACAATAACATTTCTTATCAGAAGTGTATAAGACAAGTTTATATGGGAAGGTTTGCGTAGCCTGTTCTTCACAGTTATGCCTTTTTTCTTTCTGCAAGCTTGTATTGTTGCCTTCTAATAAAAATATATTAAATACATTTTTTGGTTCCTTAACAAACAAACAAAAAACAATATATGCTGCTCCAACTGTTTCATGCTTTCAGGTACTATTTCCAAGCAGACAGAAAATATGCTGCTAAAAGCACAAGTTTCTTTAAACAATATATTTCAAGGGTTAAACTATAATTTGAAGTTATTTACGTTTTAATTTCAATTTCAATTATGGAAGGGGGAAAAAAACATTCAAGGATTGATAAGGTAACTAGTTTCCCTCCTCCTTTACTCTTACACAAGGAAGTCTAAGCTGATTTGCGCTTTTTACATTTTTCCTTACTAATATTTTCTTTTTCAATTGATAATCCAATCATTCTAAGTGCACTGTGTGCATACATCTATAACTAAAAGTACTATGCAAACACAAACATAGCTTCCGTCTCCTAGTTTATATTAGCAGATATCATTGATTAAAAACGATCGAGCAGGAACACGAAAGACAAAGTTGAAGCCAGATATACAGAGATAGATAGCAGTGGATGAGATAGAACAGAAAGTTATTAAGGTAAGAAACCTACCCAGGTTTAGATGATGTAGAAGCAGCAGAGCTGTCTCCTTTAGCCTGCAGAAAAACCATGGTGGAATTAGGAACGCGATGCCCGCAATAAGACCCATTCCCGTTGGTCCAATAACAGATTTGGAACAGAGGAGAAGAAAACCAAACTCGGAAAGTAATGGGAGACAGGTAACTTACTGCAACTGCATTGGTAATCAAGCGTCCAGCCTTACGAGCTCCCGCACTGAGGTTCAAACTCGCATCAGATCTGACTACATATATGCCAGCTTTCCTCCCTGAATCGGGAGCACGTTAAACCAAAGTGTAAGAACCAACGTTAGAGTCAACGACACGATGCATGCCCAAAGAAAGACTGAATTTAGAAACGAGAAAAAAGTAACAACAATTTGAATCATAATCCTAGAATTCGAAAGATTTATGTGTATGCCTCTGTCACGCTGCAAAGGAGAGTCTAATGGAACCAATAACTAAATCGAAAATAAAGGCATGAGAGGAATCAAAGAAGAGATAGGAAGTAAACCCGAGAGGGATCTGAGCTGAAGTTTCTTGGAGTCAAATGAGGTGGAGGCAGAGAAAGCGGAAGCAACTCCCACACCCTGAACAAGGGTCGCCATTGAACCAGAAAAGGAGATCGTAGCAGGAAAAGCCGAGCTCCCAAGAAAGACGGAAATGAAGAAGGAGAGGAGGGATAGGAATTTTATACGAGGGAGCAGAGAATGGGCGGAGAAATTGAGGAGTGGATCGATATTGCTGAGCTGTGGCTCTCTCTGGTCTCGTAACGTTGGGCGATTTATTTCACAAAAAAAGTTGCAACTTCTCTCTTCCGCCCACTTGTCTGTGACAAACAAACCCGCATAGGTTCCATCGCCTAACCAAATTGCTACACCCTTTATCATGGAGTCTGTTTGTTATTATCAAGTTTTATCTTATGATGATTGAGAAATAAAACAAAAATGTGCATCAATAGCATAATTATAAGATGAATAAAATTGAATATTTTCATCTGACGAAAGGTGATTTATACAATAAAAACACATGTTTATTTTAAAGGTGTTTTATCATTCATTTCGAACATAAAAATGAAATAATGTAAAATTTGTTTTTTCTTCCGTTCATTAATATTATTTTATTTTTACTTGTTCATTTTAAAGGTGTTTCATTATTTATTTCCTCTGAGATACTCATAATAATTGAGTGCCCAAAGGACAGGAAGTTGGTTAGGGGTTTGGTCATTTAGGCCAACAAGACGACAACGACAAAGCATCTCTACATCGTAATTGAATCTAAGGAAGATGTTAAGTAGAGGCTTGAAATAAGGATTTAGGATGTGAGTTTAAATTAAAGAAAGTGCAGTTACCACCAAAAAAATAATAATAAAGAAAGGGCTGAATTTGCAATTTGGTTTGGCGGAGAACGAGTACGTGCTGGAGTAATGTGCCAAATTTGCATCCCCATGATTAACTTTCTATTTGATGAAGAGAAAAATGAGGGAGAAATAAGGAGAGGGGATACTAGAAAGAAAAACTCCAAAAAATAGTAAAAAATGTATTCCCTCTTATCCTAAATATAAGATAAAGCTGCTTTTTTTTTTTTTTTTTGAAGAGATTAAGGAAGAAAATTAAATTACTTTAGAGTATTTATATTTATACTTTTTTCTCCAAGTTAATTAGTTTGACTAATAAACCGATATATAATCTAAAGATACACAACATATGATATGATTAAGTAACTTATTTAGCTTCTTTAATTTCTCCAAATAAAATCAATTTAATCTTATATTTAGGACAGGAGGGAATACTATTTTTTTGGAGTTTTCTCCCTTAGTTTTCTTTTAGTGTCTCCACTTTCCTTTGTATTGTTGAGTGGTATTCAATGTTTGGCATAGAAAATGGATCCCTCCAGGTCCAGGACACCAATTTGGCTGGGTCACTTCACAAAGACAACAAAGTTCCAAATTAGCTTTTGCTTTTTGAGTCTGAAGTATATCTTGTCCAAGCATTTCAGTGTCTCCTAATGTATTAAAGTTCCAAATCTCTGTCAACTAATTTGCGCAGGAGATGGGATTTGTCAGAATCATAGTGGAATGCGATTCTTGTGTAGCCATTCAAATGCTGTGTGGTAAGGTACATAACAGAATTTTATGTTCTTGGTTGAGAGATATTAACAGAAGCCCTCAGATACGTTTTATTCACACTTTTAACTTGTGGCAGATTGACTTGCTAACTATATCTTGTCTTTTGGAGAGGATTTATGTAAAGTTCATGTTCCGCCTTCAAGATTAACTGAGTTTTTTTCTTTCTTTCTTTTTTTTTTTTGGTAAAACTTTTTATGAAACTTTACTTTTCTAATACATTGAGTTATCCACAAGATCTGCATTCATCCCAAACAATGTATGAAAATCTTGACTGAACGAAACACACAAAGTATAGAGTAATATTCTGGGAAAGTTAAAAACTAAGTAACTGATTCTACATTAGAATCAAAATTCCCAAATCACTAAACATATCCTCCATGCAAGAAAAACCGAAGGACAATTCAGATAATTAAAAGAGCATACTAGCATAATAGTCAACAAAACTATGTAAGACGGAGCAGTTTGACTTTTGAGACATTGGGGATGACTCTGAGTGTGCTAGAACTTCAACTGTAAAAAAGAAGAAAAGAAAATCAGAACCACATTCTAACAGCTCGTATATTTGTTCACCAATGTCTTGGCAGCCTGCATTGCATGATACCTCATCCTGGAATAGGTCAATATGGTTACATGCTCCCCAAGCCTAACTAACCATCTCAGCTACTTCAAGTGGCAATACATACTCTTCATCCGGAATTCTCTCCTTGATGTTATAAAGCAGAACATGCTCAAATAGCATCACAGGATTCTTGCTACGAATTGCGGCTTCGATCAAGCCCTTGGCATTGTAAGGAGTTGAGGAAGCCACCATGTGGATTGCAGGGATTGAACTGACCTCCAGAAGTGTAATGGAGCATGCCACAATTGTTGGAGATCTGGTTAAATGCCGGAAGCAGAAATCCCATGTTCATGCCATCAACAACTGTTCTTGTTGATGCTTGATTACTATTCGTTTTTATTTTAAGAAAATAGCTGACATTCTTTGAGTGAAGCATGTAAACGCACAGAATGAAACACCTCAAGACACAGTAGAAGCTTGAAATAATAGGCCAGATAAATGGACTAAATAAATGAAATTGATTTTTTTTTTTTTCTATCGGTTGCCAAGGGAATACTCTAAACCATAACTACAAGAATAACAACAATAAACAGTATCATATATGACTTTGAAACTTTTCTGAAAACAGACAGCTGAAAATAGGTTAGTTTGCATATATGCAGATCCAGTCATGCCAGAATATATACTGAGCCTGATGTTTAAACAAGGCATTGGCTCAAAATAGTCATTATTTGTTGCCGTACTTTATCTTCTAACTAGGTAGGTTATTGGTTGAACAAACAAAAAGTGTAAATTAAGAAATAACATTGTTCTACGCCAGAACCATTTCATACTTTCAGGTAGTATTCCAAGCAGACAGAAAATATGCTGCTAAGCACTAGTTCCTTCAAACAATACATTTCAAGGGGTAAACTATAATCTTAAGTTATTTACATTTTCTGGCCAAAAAAATAAAAAGGAGTTATTTACATTTCAATTTCAATTATGGAAGGGGAAAAACAAAATTTTGAAGGATTGTGAAGGCAGCTAGTTTCCCTCCTCCTTTACTCTTCTCTTCCACAAGGAAGTCAAAGCTGATTTGCACTTTTTTACATCTTTTCTGACCAATGTTTTCTTTTTTCTTTGATAATCCAATCATTCTAAGTGCGCTGTGTGCATACTTTTATCACTACAAGTACTCTGCAAACACAAACATAGCTTCCATCTAATAATTTATACTACAAGATCTCATTGATTAAAATGATCAAGCAGGAACGAGAAAGACAAAGTTGAAGCCAGATATACAGAGATAGACAGCAGAGGATGGGATAGAACAAAGTAAGAAACCTACCCAGATTTAGATGATGTAGAAGCAGCAGAGCTATCTCCTTTAGGCTACAGAAAACCCAGGAAAAAAAAACAATTTAGGGACGATGTGCCAGCAATAAAACCCATTCCGGTTGGTCCAAGAACAGATTTGGAACAGAGGAGAAGAAAATCGAACTCACAAAGTAATGGGAGATAGATAGCTTACTGCAACTGCATTGATAATCCCAGTCACAAAAGACTAGCTATTGTGAGGAAAAACCCTTGAACTTGTAAAGCCCACTACACTCACCTGTGAGGACACTCTACAGAGGAGAGACTAGTGGAACCAGTAACTAAATCGAAAATAGAGGCCAGAGAGGAATTAGAAGAGATAGGAAGCAAACCTGAGCGGGATCTGAGATGAAATTTCTTGGAGTCAAGTGAGGTGGAGGCTGAGAAAGCAAGAGCAACTCCCACACGAAGAACCATAGAAAAGCCGAGAGAGAAAGGAGTTGTAGGAATCAATATCAATCATCAATAATATACAAGGAGGCACAGGAATGAGTATCAATCAGACAATCACCATCAATATACGCCTCCAAAAACGGATTGGGATTGATCCTCATTTAAAACAATAGAAACAGCTAAAATATTCTAATTATCTTTCTTTCTATAAATACATAAATCATTATTTATCTTATAAGTCACTTATATTTTATTTCAGAATAAATTTTTCTTTTACAAGTAATTTATATTAAGGACCCAGTGCTATGGAAGATGGATCTCAAGACACCAATTTGGCTGCGTTCACAGATGCCAAAGTCCCAAATTAGTTAAGATTACAAAGACTCAATATTATTAGAATTAGAATGCGTTGAGAGAAGTCCTGCACCTCAATCTATACATGTATCTAAAATTCAACATAATATCAATAGTCATTGATGGTTCATGTGGGAAAAAAAGAAGAAGAAGAAGAAGGAATATTGCAAAAAAAAACAAAGAAAGGAAAAAAAATATTTTATACCTTAAACCCCTTAGACTTTAAAAAAAAAGTAATATATCAAAAGAAGTCTTACACTGATTAGTTCAACATTGAAAGTATATAAGGTAACAAATAGTACTTGCTTCTGTTTTTGTGGGTCATGACAAGTGTTAGTCGCATAATAATAATGATAATAAGTTCACTCTTCTCACTTGTTAGAAAGATAAAATTTTCATTTAATAAAATCAAAGAATCCTTAATTTTGTTTCTATCATGCTTCGAATTATCTAATAATCAGAATTATAATAGGATGAGAGATTAGAATTTCCCAGATCCAACTTATCTTCCTCAAGTCGCTTCCTTTTTCTCACTTCTCCACCTCAACACCTTTCGGTTGGTATTACGCCCTTCACGGCCTCCTGCTTTAATGGGCTTACCATAATGCTGGCAGACCTTCGAGAATTAGAAAACTATTTACTTGAAAACTTTATTGTCCGGTTATCCGGGTAATTGTCTCAACTCATCCTCTCTCCTCTCGAATATTAGTTTAGAAGCATAATTTTCTGAAACAAGGAATAAGGATTCCTTGGATTTTATTTACTCGGAAAGGATGTACATGACTTGGGGAAACACAAAGTACATTAGAGAGTGAGGTGCTAATTGTGTGCTTTGTGAAAAAACCCCAATCAGTTTATATAGAAACTCAACTAGCAGGTAACCATGGTTTTATAACTTAACCATAATTTCTTTACACAACCCTAGTTACAAAAAGTAAATCACAGGTGGTGTCCTTTCTTTCTTTTCATGGCTGACAACTTTATCTTAGTGGCCTTGTCTCGTCCCTTTCTCAGACCCCTTTTAGAAAAGCTTCTAAGTGGCCGACATGCTTATCGTCTGCTTTCCTGTCGTTTTTGGCGACGATGGTTGGCAAATTAGACAGTTGTGCTACTTTTCTTCTTTTCTACGCATAATTGTACAAAGATTCTTTTTTACTTTGTCGCTTGCGCAGATTTGATTCAATCTTATCTTTCGGCTATAGGCGTTGAGCTGGTTAAGCACTCCTTGTCTCATTGGATTCTTTTTCAGACAGTATACTACTGCTGATTCTGCCACATGGTAGATCAAAGCCTCTCCATCTCTCAACATGTCATCAATCTCGAGGAGATAAGGAACATATCATACTGCTCTTCGAAGACTAATATAATCTTCATTAAAATCAGCTTTCAAATCTAGCTGACTTTTCTTGATTTTTAAATTTATTTGGCTTCCTTGGTTAACAGTTCCTACTTGACAAATGTACGGTCCCGTAAAACCATACTCTGAAGGAACTATTCCAAACTTGGCAAATTTTAACTTGGTTGGTCCAATCTTATCTAACTCTTTGATGGCTAAATAGATTGGTCTAGGCAATTCTTCAGCCTGGATGCAATTTTCAAAATAGGCTAAAGAAACATATCCATAATTAAACGAAGTTTAATCACTTCTTTAGGCGCTCCACTCAATGCTGAGACTTTAGGATAAAAACTCCCATAATCTATGGTAAAGGTTTTGGAAGACTTTTGGTTATTTCCTGAATAAATCAAGGTTAATACTCGGTTATATTCCAAAAGGAATTGGTCTCTGGTTTTTGTGTTTTCAGGTAATTCTAGAAACTGTTTAGAATGAGGGGTGTAATTGTTTAGCTTTTTCTGCAAAGGTAAACCCCAATTGGACAGTTTTCTTTGGTACCTACACAAAGTTTTGACCAAGTAACTCATGGGTTAATCTTTCCAATTCAGAATTATCTTCCTTGACTTCACAAACTTTAGCCTCAACTATTGTCTCAGTCTTGGATTCTGAACTGTTGAGTTTTAAGGCTTTTTGCCTTTGTTCTTTGGATAATTCATCGGGAATCTTAATTGATTCTTTCTCTTTATCCCTCTTTCTTGGATTCATCGGAATTTAATCTCTTAGAGTTTTTAAATTCCTCTTTCGTCTTGGCTATTGCAGAAAATACTTCCGACTTTCTCGCTTCCAGTATTCTACCAGGAAGACTTTTTTCACTTATACCAGAAGAATTGGCCAATTCTTTCTCATATTCTTCGCTCAAAGGACTAGAATTCCTTATGAACTATTTCAAATAAGTTCTGAGCCGAAGTAATATACTTCTTTGAAGTATAACTTGGCTTTGAAGCTTTATTAGCTCCTCATATATCTTACTTTGAGAGTCTAAAAGAGACTCCAACTTGGCTTCTTCTTCTTGAATCTTTTAATTTGATCCATTAGGTTAGTCATGGAATTGAGTTCCATATCGACTAAGGAAATCTGCAAAAATATTGTGAGTCCCTTTAATAGTAATAACTTTAAAGGAATACATATTAAACCATACAGATAATTTGGCTCTTCTTTAGTTGGCGATCGAATCTGGACATTTATTATTAATAAATGCTCTTACTTGGGTATTATCTATTTCAACAGTAAATTCTTTACTGAAAATCCAGATTTCAGACTTTTTAATGTCATACTTAACAGCAAACAACTCTTTCTCATTTATATCATAATTTATCTCTGCTCCTTTGAAAGTTCCTGAAGCAAAAGATAATATCGAATTGACCGGTTCATCTCTTTTTCTTAAAACTACTCCCCAATAATAATTAGAGGCATCTATTTGTAAGAATAGTTTGTCTTCATCCTTAGGTAAAGGCAAAGGCTTTACTTCTTTCTTGACATATTCTTTAATTTTTTTTATTTCTTGGATCTCGGTTTCACCCCATTCAAAGGGTTTATTCTTTCTAAGCATCTTCTATAATTTTCCTCGAACTAATGCTCCATAAGGAATAAAGTTCATGGCATAATTCAGATGACCTAAGAAAGACATTAATTGCTTTTTATCCTTTATTTCATCCAAAAATGTTAAAATCGTCCGAATGATGTTTGGTTGAAGTTCAACAACCCCTTTCTACTTTATTTTCAAACCCAAATATTCTATTTGAGTTTTTCTAATTTCTGATTTTTTTCTTTTTTTTTTTTTTGATAGACATAACATGACAACAACAGAAAACAAATACAAACAAAACGAATAAACAAATAAATGTTTTCTATGCTCTTCCAGGCTTTTAGAGAATATTAGTACATCATCTATATAAACTAGAATGAAAGATCTGTATGGATTAAAAATCTAATCCATCCTTTCTTGAAAAATGACTGGACTTGTTTTTAAACCCATCGGCAAAACATTCCATTCATAATGACCATTTGGTACACTAAAAGCAGTGCACTCTCTTGATCCTTCTTCTAATTCTATTTGATAAAATCCAGACTTACAATCAAACTTTGAAAATATTTCAGAGTCTTTAATTTTATCAAAAAGAATATCCTTTCTTGGGAGTGGATACGTATTAAATTTTACAACCTTATTTAAAGGCTTATAATCCTAGTACGAATATAGGTTCTCCTCTTTTTTGTTCTGGGTAAAATTTCTTACTAAAAATCCCGGACAATTCCATGAACTTTTAAAAGGTCTTATCAAATTTAAATTTATGATTTTTCCCATAACTTTAGGAAAATCTTCTAAACCTAATATCGAATACCTTCTTAGCTTTTCATAAACTGGTTTATCAGTTTTCAATTCTATTTTTGCAATATAGTTTTTTCTATTTGCAAAAGCTCTTGGATTTTCTTCAAAACATTGATCTAATAATTTCTGAGTTTCTTTTGTAATTTGAAATTCCCTTAAGTTCTCGACTAAATCACCACAGTGAGCTTTAAACTCTGAGTATAATGATGAATATTTGGATATGGTATTAATGTAGTTTTAAAACTCGTATCACAATGAGTGATAAAATATGCATTTTTTCTCGTAAGACTAAATAATTTAAATGCTTGTCTTATGGCTCGGATTTCTAGAATAAAATCACTTCCAATTTCAGAATATTGATAAAATGTATCTATTCTGAATTTTATATTTCCTATTTGTAAATAAAGGTGTCTATATCCTTTATCATACCTTATTTCTTGATTATGAATATCAAGTGCTCTTACTAGTGTAATATTTATTAATTTTTCTTGGCTTAACTTATGTTTTACCAAATTAATGGTACAACCTGTATCTAAAAGACAATCATATCGTTTGGCTTGATATTGTATTCGGATATAAGGAGTTT
The DNA here is from genome assembly GCA_963855925.1 of Inga laurina. NCBI lineage: Eukaryota > Viridiplantae > Streptophyta > Magnoliopsida > Fabales > Fabaceae > Inga > Inga laurina. Next base: position 15,086,783 of record OY979708.1, on the reverse strand, counting down.
CTCTATCTTGCTTTTGGGATCTTGTATCCATTTATTTCTAGATGGTTCAGATGTATTATTACTTGGTTACTAGTGATAAAATCCTCTCCCAATAAAATTGGTGATTGTGGATTAGTCATTAATTCAAATTTTTGAATTATTACTAACTCTTGGTTTTCATTAGTAAATAAAGTTAATGCTAACTCTACTTCTTCTACAATCTCTAAAGGATTGTATCGTGTAGCATTTACTAGTCTGGTTGGTATAGCTTGTGACATTAAGGAATCCTTAATATGAGAATATTGTACCGCTGTGTTTATTACACAATTTTGTGCAATTCTTTCATTCTTAATTACTATTGGAATGAAGTAAACATTTCTTTCCATAGTAATTTCTTGTCTTGTAGACTCTTGTCTTACTGATTCCAAATTGATTACTCTATTGGATGATTCACTGATTACTCTTGGTTGTCTTATTATTATATTACCATTATCAAATGACAATCTTGGAATTATTGGGTTCTGTATTAAAGGTCTTTGCCTAGAGGCTTCTAATACAATCTCGGTTGGAATTAACCTATCATCTGTAAGTATAGGTTCATTTCTTGAAATAGAACTAAATATAGAGGGAATAATTACTCTATCTTTAGTTCTTCTTTTAATGTTATGATCTTCTGTAAATGCATACAGAATCTTGGATTCAATAGTCATGACATCACTTCCTGATATCATGTTTATTCTTGATAATTTATAGCATAGTTTTAATGCTCTTTGCTTATTAGGTTCTCGTCTAATTAAACTAAAGTTTGGTTGTATTACAAACTTTAATTTCTGATAGATTAAATCTCCTAAAACAACTCCTATTGTAGCGTGTTTTAGATTAGATATAATCCTATCATCCATTAGATAAACTTGAATTGGTGTACTAATTCCATACCTAAAACAGACCTTTACTAGAATTTGTACTGCTTTTATATAAATATTCTGTACTCTCGGATTATTTATCTTTACTAATTCTTCTTCAGCAATTTCATTGGTTAATAAAGGTATTTCAGGTATCCTTGACGTAGCTTGATCTACTCTTATTGGCTCTTAAATTTTTCTTATGACAAAATAATGTGACTTATTTTTCTTAAAAATATTCTTCATAATCTCGGATTTAAAGATATTTGATGATTCAAGATCAAATTATTCTCTTTCTATTCTAGCTGCCAACTGACTATTGAAAATATGAGTTTCACTAGTCATAATTAACATTTTCTATATCGGATTCACTTTCACTTGTAATTTCATACAATGAACAATCATTTTCTGAAATTGAATATTCACTTTCTTCATAAAGATGAAAACCTTGTTCGTCTAAAGTTTCAAAAACTTTAGTTTCTTTCTTTCTCTTTTCTTTATTTGGGCATTCATTAGTATAATGTCCCTTTTCTTGACAAATATAACAGGTACACTGTTTTTTCGGCTTGTATTTACTTGTCTTTTTTCTCCAATATCCATATTTTAGATATTTCTTCTTTTTATATTTTTTAGACACTTTCCTAGATTTCCATTTCTTCTTTCTAAAAATTGTGGTTTACAATCCCACTTTTTCTCGAGTAATTGGTCGCAACATAATCCTTTAGTTTGCTTCCATTTTTCTATATTTTTACTCATTAAATGCTTAATGCATACTTCTTTAAACCATTTTCAACTAAATTTTATCTTTTGTCCTAAAGTATCATTTTCTTGAGTATTATACTTATTACTATAAGAGGTATAATAATCCTTTTATATCTGAGATCCCCATGGCTCAAATATATTTTGGAAAAATAGTCTCGAATATATATCATATTCTTGAACTCCTGGGTTTCCAAATCTTCCTTCATAGAAGATATCTTGGAAATTACAAATATATTGCTCCAAATAACATAGAGAACACATTGCTAATTGATTTAGTCTTCTAATAGACCCTTGAGTTTTTCTCTGAGTCCATTCGGCTACTATTTCTTGTTTTGGGTCTCCTACCCATTCTCAAAGTATCAGATTTTCTAATTTTGTTGCTAACTCTTGGATATTAGCTGATGATCTAAGATCATTTTTTACCTTTGGATTAACTGATTGAAAAAATTTATCAATTTGCCCTCGGGTTGTCATCATTAAATAATCTAATGCCTGTGAAACATTAAGTTGTTTAGACATTGCTATTTCTGAGTTTTCTTTTATCCATGCTTGGATTTTGGCTTCTGGGTCTATTTCACTATCTAAATTTAAGATAACTCCATTAGATCTAACAAATTTCATTGGGTTATTACTCGGTTCATATCGATAATATCTATAATCTCTGTCTGGGAGATTATAACTATATCTTTCTTGATTTCTATTACCATATACTCATCTTCTTTCAGCTCTAGCTGAATTAGAAGTTTGACCTTCTATTTTTACTTCATTTGCTTGGGTTTCAATTAAGTGATTAGTTAATTCTTGACTTATCTTTTTTTCTTTTAAACTTAAAAAAGATTCCTTCTCTAAATATTCTTCTAAAGCCATCTCAAAACTTTTTGTTTCTATCATCGCTTTTTCTTCTTTAAAACTAGTTGATGAATATGATCCTTCTGATTCATCATCACTTTCTTTTTCAATTTTAGCTCTTAATTCTTCTAAACTTTTTCTTTTCTTTTACTTTCATCTCTCGTTTTTTCTTTCTTTTAGCTTTCTTTTTTTTTTTCTTCCAAAAGAATTTTTAATTCTACTATTTCTTTATCTATAGTATTATATATGGCTAAAGAAAAAGGATAAATTTCTCTTGTCTTAGATGTTATTTTTACTTTTTTACTACTAGACGCTTCTTCATTTATTTTCTCTTTGGTTAATTCAGTTTCTATTTGAATTTGTTCACTTTTAAATGTAATTCTTGTTTTAAAATCTTTATTTGGTTATGAATCGGCTTTAAATTAACATGTGACCCTTGATTAATTATCTCTAACTTTTTAATCTTGGATAATTCTTTTTCAATTTCAATTTTCTTATTAGTTAAACTAATTATTTAAAGATAAGGATATTGGATTACTTACTTTACATACACGGTAACTTTCTTCGTCTATGGTCTTCTTTCTCATAAGATAAAGAAGCAGAACTTCTTGAATAGCATATCTTTCTTCAGGCTCTTATATCACTGGAATTCGGCGGTGCTCCTGAATCTTTAGAAGTTCCGACTGTATCCTATTCCAACTAGCGAGAAGAAGTGAGAGGAGAAAAAGAGTAGAAGGAAAACGAGGTGGCTCTGATTTTATATCCGCGGCTGCCCTCACTCGCGCGCGAAAGCTCTCCTCAGCCTGGTAGTTCCGTGTGCGCGCGCCAGTTCTCTCGCTGTCGCCTCTTTCAGTTTTCGCAGTCGCTCTCTTCTTCAGGTTAGGTCGTCGTCCCCTCTGTTATGTTGTCTTGCTTCACTCCCTCCCTCCTGCTGAACCCTAACACATCTGCACGACACCGTGACCTGTCATCATCTTCTCCTTCTCGAAGGTTGGCCCTGTCATCTGCTCCTCCCCCGCCACCTCTCTTCCAAAGATTGTATGGCTCAAACGCTGACGTCCCGTTCATCACTCTCTCCACCACTGTGTTCGCTACACCCTCATTGGCCTTAACCACACCCTGACCATCTCTCCCCGTGTAATTACACTTTCTCTTTCTTGGTTATGTCATACCCGTGTAAAGTTTCACCTCGAGTCTGTTTTAGACTTCTTTTGGAATGCCCATGACTTTTTTTTTTGGTAGCTGTTTCTATGCCGCCCTGAAATGACGAATTCATTAACTATTTTAAGGTTTTAATTTGCAATTCCTTACCTTGAATTAATTCATGCAATTTTCTCCTCGCGATACTGCCCAAGTGTGGGGTATGAACAGCCCTGACTTTATATTAGTGTTATGATGCTGTAGATTTTTTCTAGACATGAAGGAGCGCATTGCTGAGGCGTGCGCTTAAGATGCCCTCTTTCTCAATTTTGAAGACTTTGTCTAATTCAGTTTCGAGTTTTTTACTCAATCATTAATACTTATGCTGTGAGGACTATCCTTGACTAATGGTGTTCTGGGTTCCTTGAAAAATGTGATATATTTTGTCAGTTAATTGGTAGAAAAGTACGTTAAATATATACAAGTTTATAACTATTCAATCTAGTGCTACCATTCCCTTTCGCTTTTTAGTTCTCCTAGTTGTGAGATACATTTTTTAGAGTTATCCAAATTGTATCGGTTGAGACACTCTAGCCTGAGCTTACCTACTATACCGCAAAAAATGAAGTCATTTAATCGAATGTGTATGGCTTGAGCCTATTCTACTCATGATCTCACTTATCAGAATATGATAAATTGAAGAGGTTGTATTAATTGCCATTCACAAATTATCACCAGGGTCATGCTTTGTTGACAGCAATGCCTGTGTCTTGTTTCAGGTTACAAACATGTCATGGGGGGAGGGAGTATCTCTTATTATTAGTCTAGAGTTCAATCTAGTGGTCTCAGCCTTACATGCCGTTCCATTAATGGTATTCTTTTTATCAACTACTCTATCCTTTCCAGGTCATGGAAGTGAAGTCTTTTCTCAACTCTTTGCGCCCCATCTGCCCTATATCAACGGCAAAATCAAGTCATTTACTGGTTTCCTCTCTTAGAAAAGATTCTGAGGGTGCTCCTGAGCGCAAAGTATTCTTCCTCTACTGTTTGTACATGTGCTTGAGATTAATGGTTTCATTTCATCTTTTAGCATTGCCAAATATTAGAGCATATGTCCATCCCTTGCTAAGCCTGTTTATTTTTCAAGATGAAAACATCTGAGGACTGGTGATCACTATGTATTAGCTTTACCTGAATAGAAAGTATCTTGACTCTAATTTTTGGTCATTTAAAATTTGTATTTGATTAAGATTTTTCTAATCACTGATTGCCTCTCTGTGAGTCCTGATGTTTGGTACTGACACAATCCAGTTATATGATAGTTGTTGCTCTTCCGGTCTTTAATATAAGGCATATTTGAGGAGTTGATCCTGGTCCTAAAATTTAAGACATAGTTTTTATATTTGTTAGTGTTTTCCTAATTTATCATTATTGATGCTACTTCAACCATAATTAAGGAGGAAAGGGAAGGAAGGAATTAAGGAAGATGACTAGTGTTTTAGAAAACACATATTATATTAACTAACTTAAACAACTTCCTTAATCTAATCAAATTAGGTAAATATATCTTATATTAAGGACCAGAGGGAGTACTTCAATAATATGTTCCATTGGGGGGAAATTGCAAATTTTTTCTGTAATCGTTTATGGAAGGACTTTATTTATACTTGACTTTGCAGAGCCAGAAAAGGGGCAAAAAATTGGGTCTTGCAATTGTTTATGGGAAAAAAGTTGCCCCTGTTTCTATAAAACTGGTTACGTCCCTGTTTGAGAGTTTGTTTCCTGCTGTTAGACTTGTATTAACAACCATTGTTTGGTATTTATGCTAATGTCATTTCAGGTTATCCACCGGCGGAAGCAACCAGGTCGTTTCAGGAGCAGGGATAGCAATGTAGATTGCCCTTCGCTGGAGAAGTCAAGTATGAAGAGAATGTCTCAGCAACTTGAAGGGCTTTCAGTTGAAATGGCTGTTGATGGTTTTCAGCCTAAAACGCATATCCTATGTGCGTTAATGCTTTATTATGCAGATAATGGCCTCTTTCCTCAAGCACAGACCATATGGGACCAGCTCATCAATAGTTCTTTTGTCCCCAGTCTTGAATTAATTTCAAAATTATATGACGCCTATGGGAAACATGGGCATTTTGATGAAGTGATGAAAATACTGCGATACACCAATTCAAGGAATTTTGATATACTACCAGATGTTTACTCATTGGCCGTCACTTGCTTTGGAAAAGGAGGGCAACTGAAACTGATGGACGACGCATTGAAGGACATGGTTTCAAGGGGCTTCCATATTGATTCTTTGACCGGTAATACCTTTCTGAAGTATTATAGTATCTTTGGCTCTTTGGAAGAGATGGAAAATGCATATGGCCGTCTCAAGAGATCTAGAGTTTTAATAGAGAAGGAAGCAATTAGATCAATGGCGTTGGCATATACGAAGGAGAAGAAGTTCTATGAATTGGGTGAGTTCGTGAGGGATGTTGGTCTTGGCAGGAAAAATGTGGGGAACCTTTTATGGAACCTTCTATTACTTTCTTATGCTGCTAATTTTAAAATGAAAAGCTTGCAGAGAGAATTTTTGAGAATGGTTGAAGCTGGATTCTGCCCGGACGTGACAACTTTTAATATTCGTGCTCTGGCCTTTTCAAGAATGCAATTATTCTGGGACCTCCACCTTAGTATCGAACATATGATGCATGAAAATGTCGTTCCTGATTTAGTGACTCATGGCTGTGTTGTTGACGCATACTTGGACAGAAGGATTGGAAAAAACTTGGACTTTGCTCTGAATAAGATGAACCCAGATGATTTTCCACAAGTATCGACAGATCCCATTGTGTTTGAGGCCTTGGGTAAAGGAGACTTTCACTTGAGCTCTGAAGCATTTTTGGAATTCAAGACACACAAGCAGTGGACTTACAGGGATCTCATATTAAAATATCTTAGGAAACACTATAGAAGAAATCAGATATTTTGGAACTACTGACTGATCAGCAAAATGATTGTAGTTGTTTGTATATACTTGTACCATGCTCCCGCAGTCTCTTAGTATAAAAGAGTCTCTCAATCAAGTCGTGAGTTAAATGTAATTATATAAGATTCTAAAAAAATAGTTAAAAGTAGTTAAATCTAATAATTATGTAGGAAATTTATTTATTTTTCAAAAATGCCCTTATTTATTAGTGGGTGAGAGAGAAAGTAATAATGAAAAAAATGATAAAAGGGAATATATATAGTATAATAATTAATTAAGGGTAAAATAAAAAAATATTTATTATTGAATCGAACTGAAATGATATCCTATATTTAAGGATTAGTTAGTTAAAAAAAAAAGTTTTTATATATAGAGACGGAAGGAGTATTTTGTAGAATTGTGGGAAAATCACACTCAGCTTTGAAGGACCAAAAAAATTATTAAAGAAGTCTTAGAAGTCTTAGTGTAGATTCTCTTACCTAAAAACTCTCCAAGTAGAAAAAACTCAAATTATGCATGTAAGCTGGAAAATATTTCGACATACATTCGGGAATGAAATGGAAAAAGAAATATAATAAAAATTGGCATGGATGGTTGGATAAGGATATTATTATTTTGTTAGTGGTTATTCAATATATTGAATTGATATTGAATATTTTGATGGTATGATAAATATTTAAATTAATTTTTTATTTTCCATCGGTTTAATCTTAGAGTTGACTTCGAGCTAACCTATTGAATCTTGACCCACTGCTTTAACTAGTTCAAAGGCCGGTGTGGATTTAATAACCTTGATTAGGTCAGTTACTTATATATCTTTAGTTTTGTAGTAATCTCAATTTTTAGTGTATCAACTTTACCTTCATTTTAGTTTTATTCCCTCATATTTTAAACCGTTTTGGTTCTTCTATTTTCATCCCCTTTTAAACATTTGTCCATATTTTAATAAAAACATGTACTATTTTATCTATTGAAATACTAAAATTTATGATTTAAAACTTTAGAAATCAAAACAAACGAAAATAAAGTTCACGCATCAAAGATGGTATTAGCTTTATAATTTTTTTCTTTATTTTTTTTAAAAAATATTTTAATGGATAAAAAATATAAAAATGATTTTTTTTGAAAAAAATGATTTTTTTTGAAAAAAATCATTTTTTTTAAAAAAACTAATAATCTCTTAGTGTGTTCGAATTAAAAAAATGATCTGTATCATTTTTTTAATAATCTCTCAAACTAATATTTTTGAAAAAAATGATTTTTTTAAAAAAACACTAATTTAAAAAAAAATTAAATCTGTATTATTTAGTGTGTTCAAATTAACTTTTAGAAAATATTTTTTACTGTCTACGAGATAAATGAGTATGTAAGAGGACGATTTACAAAAAAAACATTATTTGAGATGCTGCCGAGAAAAGCTCTCCATACTCATGCTGAGTTGGGTAACTGGTTCCGGCATAGGGTGGGGTGGATGAACACTGAATCGTGAAGAAATGGAAATGCTTTATCTCTTGTGCTCTATCTTCTGCACTCTCCTCACATCTCTCCTTTTCTCTATTCTCCTTCCCTTTCTGACATTACTGCGCCGGCTCCGGCACTCTTCCGCTACCACTGCTCTATCTCCACCCGTTTCTCTCTACCAAGGTACTGTCTGGCACCAACGCCGGCGTCCCGTCCACCACTCCTTCCACTACAATGTTCGCTACGCTCTAATTGACCTTGACCGTTCCCCTCACTCGCCGCCCGACCATCTCTCTGCCGACGAAGCCCGCCAAATTACAGATACGAATGGCCCCGTGTAATTGCTCTCTGTCTCTGACTCTATGGGTTATATCAGGCCCATACAAAGTTTCATTTTACATTACCAACTTAGGATTGATCTAGTGTCCACTAGATTCCTAGATTCCTAGATTCCTTTAGATCTCGAGTTCGAGTATCTGAAGAGACATTTGTTGGGAGAGACAGCCACGAATCCAAACTGGATACGGGGATACTATCAAAAAAAGTTTCATGTTACATTCAATTTGTTTTCAATTTCTTTTTGAAATGCTTATACTTTGTTTTTCTCGCAGTGGTTAGCTCACTTTGGATGAACGAATTTAATTAACTATTTTGAGGTTTTAATTTGCAATTACTTCTTGCTGAATCAATTCATGCAGTCTGCTCTTGACAATACCTCCGAGCGTCGGATATGAACAAAATCCCCTGAGTTTGTATTATTGTTATGATGTTGAAGGTTCATTTAGACGTTTGAAGAAGTGCATTGCTGAGGTGTGCCCTTAAGATGCTCTCTTTCTCATTTTGAAAGACTTTTCTATGCTATGCTTTGGGGTTTTTAATTACTCAAATTATTTGTATAGTTAATTATCTTGTTAGAGAATGTACATGAAAAGTTGACAACATATACCCGTTATATATAACATCATGATAGAACGAATTTATGTTGCGTGGACTGTCCTTACATCTTAACATAGTACCGTGGGTTCCTTGGAAATGTGGTATAATTATCAATTAATTGCTAGAAAAGTAGTTTTGTAAAATATGTTGAATATATATTAGTTATACAATCTAGAGCTCCCTTTGCCTCTTGCATTTTAGTTCTGCAATTTGTAGAGATGACCACAATGGATCGTTCAAAACTCACTTATCCGAGGTTACATTTACTGTACATCCAAAAAAGATCTATCATCTCATATGATAAACTATAAATAAGTATGGCTTTAACATACTCTATTCATGTTTTTACTCTTTGTAGTATGTACCGATGAGGCTGTATTAATTGCAGATCATTAATTATCTCCTAGGTCATACTTTGTTGACAGCAATGCTTGTTTCTTGTTTCAGGTTACCAACACGCCATGGGGGGAGAGAGTTTCTTTTACTTTTAATCCAGAGTCTGATCTAGTGGCCAAAGCCCTACATGTCAGCCCATTTATGGTATGCTTTCTGTCTATGCTCTTGTATTTGCAATTTCAATTTGCATGGTAGTTCTCAGGTGGATTTGGACATTGTTGGCTACTATCTTGTTATCTCATTATCTCAGTAACTTTTGTTTGCAGTTGTCAATCTTCCCAAACTGAAACTATGTAGTATGTAGTCTGCTGATATCCACATTCTTTTTCCATTGATAAATTACAAGAGGAAAAACCTCTCTTCGTGTTTCTTGAGACAGAATATTAACTTTCTACTTTTTGATTGAAGAATAAAAGGAAGATAACATTTATGTGTTGTAGCCTGCCACTCCAACTAAATGAGGAAGCCAAGAGAGAGAAAAGATGAAAGAAGAAAGTGAAATGGGAGTAGAACAAGTAGAACTGAGTTAATTCATTACTCAAGTAACAGAAGACATATAATACAAATTGAGATGCATAGCAAATTTATTTACAGACTTGGTTACAAACTAACTCAACGAATTTGAAGCTAAAGAAAACTAGCTGTTTTCTCTGTAATCTCCTGTCACAACATATCATGGCCAGTTAATCGGCTCAAGGTTATATATGAGGCTACAAGCATGATTGAACCCAAAATCTCCCACGTATAAGAGAGCTTCCATGCCGCCATGCCATAAGGGCATTGGCTATCATTAAGGTTTTGTAACGGACAAAATATTAATGATCTTTTCATCCAAGGATACCTAGAGCAGTCTCCAGAAGGTGTAGAGCATAAAGTTATGATTGATGATGTGGCTGAATATCTGATGTTAGGGAAAGATAGAGAAATAAGCTGCGGGAAGGAAGAATTCAGATTTATGAAATGAACCTTGGCATACATGCAGCAACTCATGGTTTGCCTGTTACATTAGCCAATATGGTTAAACTAATATCATAGTCTCTTTAGTTGCTCAATAATGTTTTCTGTCTTATTATTTATAAGCATCTCCCCAATTTTGTTGTAGGATATGCTTGGGAGTTGGAATATTATAGCAAGTGATCCTGGAGACAATTTAACTGTTGCAATCTCTGTTCATCACCCAGAGCTTGGGTGCTACTTTACGGCCTCTCTAAAAGCCAAAAAATTGAGCCACCTATCAGAGCCTGATCATTCAGTTTTCTTCTGGTTGATGCCTCATAAGGTTGCAGTGTGGATATATTGGCATGTAAGTCACATAACTCGTATCTTTCTGTTATTTAGCTTTCATGGATTTATTGCAAATCCAGTCTGCCTGGTTGTAGATCGTAAAATATTAAAAGAAATTGACAGCCGTGCTGTCAGAAAATTTCTGGAGAGGGTACTTTTGGGACTTGGGTTGGGAGAGGAATCAATGGATGAAATCTAAGGTAAGGGAAGAGAGGGAAGGAAATTGAGGTTAAATAATTGTACGCCTCCCATTATTGAAAATTTGAACATGTTCTTTTTTTAATTATTGAATTTCTTCCTCCACCAGGACAAAATGATCATCTCCTGAATGTTGCTTTGCGCAGGCTTTGAAACTGTGGTGGAAAAATGTGCGGTTTGTCCAGCATCCTCGGTATACCATTCCCACATACAGGGAAGAAGCTTTAATGCGTGACCAAAAACTTCAGTGCTGTGACACTCTGGGATTTAATAATGAAAATAAACACATACAACAGAGAGGAACAGAGCAGGTTAACTCAGCTGATATAAATTTTAGTAATCGGGGGTTCATATGGAGGGATGCTAAGTGGCCGTGGTCGTGAATATGGATGATGAACTTTCCCTGTCATTTATGTATATCAACATGGCGATTGAAAGAGCACAATAGCGGCCTGAGATTCGTGTAGCCGACCCACCTAATAGATAAGGCGTGTTGATGATGTCTGCATATTTGCATGGCCTTAGATATCTTGTGAATGCTTCAATTTGTTGCGTTTTCCTATTGTTCCTTGTGCTGCTAGGCTGGTAATAAGATTTGGTTGCGATGACAAACACATTTATGCTGTAACAATGTTGATGAAGATGATAATTTGTGCTAATGATTGAAATTTGAGAAGCAAGGTGTTGTTTATCTTGCTTTTAATTTTAGCCTTGCTACAATCTGATAGGAGCAGTAAGAAACCTTCTATTTGAATGTGAAAATAAGCAGTAAACATCAATTAGGACATGCACGACATATATTCCACATTTCATTAATTTTTTAAGTTGTTTTGCCTCCGTTTCTTCCACGGGTGAGGTAGCGCCACATAGCAGTGTTTCCTCATCAAAACTACTCACTTCATGTTCTGAGTGAATTTTATCTGTTGAACATCTTGCAGGTAAAGTTCATGGAATACAAGATAAATCATAAATTATAGTACATAAATTTTCTTATATCAATAGCAGAAGAATTATAAGAATTACCTCTCGTTATCTCTAAGCTTTGATTAGAGAGAGAACTCACAAATCCTGATGAAAGAGAGTTGCAAAAGAAAGCAAAGACAAAAGACAATTGTTAGGTTTCTTTTTGACTGGCTATGAGGCACAGCGATGGTAATTGGGTTAACAGCCGTCACTAGTCAGGTAACCTTAGGTGAGCAATTTAGGTTTCCTAACTCTCATTTTTCAATCGGCCGTAAAACTCAAGTGTGTTTTCGCACCATCAGATAGATCATATTAATGGCCAATAACCCTAATCTTGAATTGGGCCTAGATTTAATTTACGGGCTACACTCAGAATATTTTAATTAATTACCTAAATAATAACTAATAACAATTATAATATATTAATAAAATATCTTACATTCTCCTGACGTGTAACTATATATCAGTTGCCCTATCCATATTAATTAAGGCAATGCTACAAGAATCATGGCGATAAATCCTCTTAAGTCAAGTATTATCTTTCATGTATTACGTAGCAACACCCTTACTTAATAGGTTAAACTTGATGAATAAATCTTAAATGTTTATTTGGTTCCTACTTGAATGTTTGTCAATCTCAATAACTAGATACCAATATGAGACAACAAACTCTAACTTGAATTTTATCATTTCATAACACCTCATCTAGATCACTCAATGTGATCCATATCATAAGGTATTCTATCCTCTAATCTCTCTAAATGCATACAATTCTTTTAAGGATCTATATTTTATGTGTCTATGACCTATTGACTTTATGGTTATAAAACACCTTTAATGGTTTTAAATTAATTTAAAATCACATGATGAAATTCTTTAACCTGCAATATTATAACTTGCCTCCAAGAATGACTAGATTAAGCAATTTATGGTGGAACTAAGTAATTAGTGACTATTTAACAATCTTGTACTTCTCCATGATGCAATTTGTTCAGTAAACGTAAAGATGCATCATAATGTTAACTATTTTATAGTTAACACATCATACTAAACTAAACAAAGCTAATTATTCACCTATACTTAGAGCATGAGACTTAATCTACATTTTGCAATGTACTTCATGACCTGCAGCTTTTTAATTATTATTCAAACAAGAATATGCTTGATAATCCTCATAAAGCTTCCTTGCAATGGCATTGCTTGTTTGTGTGCACATTCATCTAAGTCTGCACCTAGGAAATTAAATTAAAAGGAATATAATTATATATATTAGAGACATATGGACAGTCTAAGTGTATTTTTATAACAACTACCATCTATCCATAGATGTTCAAATACTTATGATCGTATATTACTTATGACAGTCTCAAGTATTTTGAGAATAGTCTCTTTATGAATTCTAAAAGAATACTATACTTAACATTGTCATATCACCAATTTGAACAATGATGATTCAATTATGCGTAACATCTTATGTCAAAGTTCACAAGCAATGAGTGAGTCATCATTTTGTACAATATAGATGGCTCAACTCCCACTAATCTAATGCTATAAACAAAACTATAATGCTTTCAACGTTATCATGTATGCGATTGCATCATGACACCTTATTCATCACTAATGTGAGACATGCTTGTGAGGACAACTTCTCAATTTTGCTAACTAAATTCCCATCATAATTTATTTGACCCTTTCTTCTAATTCACATACATCTCTCCCTATGTCTATAATGGAAAGATGCCAATAATATTCCAAATCAAAATAAGCATTAAACATCATGAAGGCATTGAAGGATATATACATCAACAACTTTACAAATATCCATATGTTATTGTTTGCTTTAAGGTCTCACACATCTATCATGAACTAATGTCTTTATTTGGAATTTAGGGTCAAACTCAATATTTATATTCTAGTCAAATTACTTGAAGTATATGATGTATAGTTAGTAGCAATTGCCAGATTTGAATTGTCATTGAATTTAATCCAATATGTTGACAGATTGAAGTTGTATAATAAGAGCACTATCTATCAATTTGAAATATCCCTTGTTTGTTTCGGGATACTTTTCCTAATAATTGATAAAATTCTTGATGTTGGTAATTCTTATTTTATGCTTGACTAATTAAGAATTTCATAACTTCATTATGTTTCACTTTCACCTCAACGAGAGGAGTATCATGTAAAACCAAAGTTCTATCATAATTAGACGTTACAATCTGTCATGTGTGATTATCTTAAATGAGTTTGATCAGTCCCACTAATTATGTCATTTCTTAATAATTTGACATTTCAAAATGCTATATAACTTCTAAAATGAAATGGACAGTTCATTGGAATTCACAATCATATAAGAGGAAAAACTATGGGCCAAGTACTGTCCCCAATCATGTACCCATCATGTCATCCATCTCTTTCAATTGATTTCACTATATTAATCTATTTAACAGATTAAATTACCCACATTTGCTTTGTACACTCTAGAAGTGTCAAATGACACTACTTAATTATAAAGTAAAGGTGTTTAAGCATTGTGAAGAGCCAACTGTAAGCCAGACGAACTATTTCATCTGTTAAATCAAAATCAATGGCAAGTGCATATTCATTACTCCCTCCAATCAAGTCTCTAATTATAGACACATTAAACTTTTAAATGTCTATTACTTTATGGTTTTAGGGTTGATAGCTTCATTTAAAATCTCATGCTTTTCCGAATATGAGCAAAACCTGCATATACACACTTTCAATGAATACTTAATGTCCATGCATGTATTCATGAAAAGGAGAAACGACTCATGAGATAATAAGCTGAGGATCTGTTCCACCCAGGTTAATAGAGATATCTTACCTTATGATAGAGGATAACTTAATAGTCAACAAAACAATGCAATAACATTTATGAGAATTTCTAAATTTGTCTTTCAGCCTACAAACAACCATTGATTTTGTTCCATTCTTTATGTATTTATAATAACCAACTTTTAATTGAGATTACTTTATTAAGATAATAATGTTATCTCATTTCTCATGCTGTTATTATAAATATTAGAGATTTTCTTAATGCCAATTTTATTCTAATGGTAGGAGTTACATTTATCTCCTTACAGGCTTAACAATTGTCTCTAATAAATTATATCAAACTAAACAATTGAATAGATTATATCATGCTATAAAGTCAAAAATAAAATTTAATCATACTTACAAAATTGTTATAAGAGGCAAGCAACCATCTCATATAAGTGTATGTTTACCAATGTAGATCATACAATTATAAATTCATATCACAAAAGCTTATATGTGAGCAAAAACATTAGCATAGCATGAATTTATCTTTCATTGATGAAACTAGAATGCAGTTATATCTCCTAATACATGTGGACTACTTAGAAAATATAATATCGATCCATTCCACCCTAATTAAAACTATGATTATAATTATCTACCTTTTGGCAAAGATTAATTATAACCACACATTTAATTATAATTGATGTCTTTATAATTTCGTTGTGTGATGTATTTTGTTCAAACGAACAAAATAAAGTGTATGTACCTAGTGAGAATGTTGTGGCTACTCCTTGATTCTGCATACTCATCATAAAGATATCACATCATTATGTATACTAATTGTACATATGATCATAATTTGATATAGTAAAACATTATGTGATTAAATATGCATACAACATGTGTGTAAGGATGATGTAGCTATTCCTTAAACAAATTATGTATGCTAATTATTAATATCAAATATGTACAATTTAAATGTCATACATAGTGTCAATGAGAATCTTAATTTAGTTAATTTAATCAAATAAATCATTAATGTGAATAAAATAATATTTCCTCACCTTCAAAAGATTGATATTATAAAATCCATATGTGAGTATTTATGCATGTTGTAAGAGAGCGCTATAGCGACCACTCTAGCACACAAGTTAATAATAAATATCAATCATATATACTTAAATTATGTATATACACAACTTTATGGAGGACTTAATCAATTAATTTAATTAATATAAGTGACTAAATACAATCCTTCCACTTTGATTAAATTAATATTATCTATTGAATAGAGGTGATATTTTCAAACACATAAGTGATTATTTACATATGCAATAGAGGATGTTGTGGCTACTGTAATACCCCAAAATTTAGGATTTGAGGCTTGGGAATAAGCCTAAATTAAGTAGACTGCTAAGCCCCAATTTAGCAGGAGCCCAAATTTATCCCCTAATGATTCTTATATCTTTGGGGTATTAAAGAAAGTAAAATGGTGAATTTTGGAGAATATAATTGTGTTTTCGGTGAAATCGTCTATGAGGTAGTAATCTTGTCATGTGATTTTGAATGATCAAATAATGATAAAAAATTATCAAATTTTACAGCATGAAAGTAGACATCCTAAGCTTTAATTTGATAGGTCATATGACTCAATTAGAGCTATATACAAAAAGATATGAATTTTTGAAGTCAGCACAGAAAAACTGTGAAAGTTCTAGAACAATATATAAAGATTGAAATTCTGGGAATTTTGTGATTCCATTAAACAAAATTCTATATTTTTCCTTGAAACTAGACTCAATAAGGGTTCTATAGGCTTTGGAATCACTCTAATTCTATTTTTGTAGAATTAATTATGATTTTTCAAAGTTTGGGCAAAAATCTGCCAGAATTTCCAATTAATCCGAATTTTTGGAAAATGATTAAAATATGACATAAGCTATTATAAAAGCATATTCCTTCTTCTTCCTTCAGCTCAAACTGACGTGTTTCAGCAGCTGAACATAGAGAGAGCTTAGAGAGAGAAAAGGAGGAGGAAAAACTTACAAAGGTAAGTGATTTCTTCGGTAAATCGGTTCTTTATGCGTATAACTCCGTTCCTAAGCTTTTCTTCTATGTTATGTAAGGTGTTTGAAGCACAAATCTTGGTGTTTTGAAGTTAGGGTTTTCAGCCACAAGAAGCAAAAGCTAGTGGGAGCTTGAGGTAACTTTCAAACTCTTGCATATTGACTATTCTGGCTGTTATACACAATTTAATCGGTGAAATTTTGCCGGATTGTCTTTGTGTGTAAAAATGGAAAATGGGTTTTTCTAGGGATTATGCTGCCCAAATTGATACTAAATGGTAGTTTTAACCTAATAGAATAGTCAATAAAGTGGTTAGGAGTAGAAAGGAATGTGTTTACGGAGCTGAAATTGCAAAACCCCGATTTTCCCCTGAAAACCCATATATTTCAGCCAGAATTATAAATGGGCCTTAGAGTTGGATTTTCAATGATTTGATGGTTCTATTGGATTCAGGAGGGAAAATTAGATGGGGTTACAGTTGGGCACTTTTTCAGAAAAGGCCGAGAAAGCATAATTACGGAAACGCCCCTAAAACCCTAAAAGTAGGGATGCCAAGGGCAATTTCATAATTTGACATTGAATTTGATAATTCCGAGTCCGGAAATGGATTTTTTGGGTGAAAATATGTAAGAATAACACATGTCAAAATTTCGGAAAAAGTACACCCAGACCGGGTACAGCGGGGCCAGGCCGGGTCCCCAGGGGTATTTTAGTAATTTTTCAAGATAGACTCATATAACCCCCAAAAACACTATATAAGTGTATGAACGGTACATTTAGAATTGTAGGACCGAGCTGAGAGCCTGAGTTGCTAGCACGCAAATCGAGGAGAAAAGCTGGAGGTAGAGGACTTACCTTACTTGCATGTATTTGATATCTTTGCTTGTGTAATTATGTATGTGATTGCTTTACTTGATTGTGTAGAGCATATTTGAATAAATGAAGCTCTGTTTCTATTTTCGTTGTGGCCATAGTCTTGTTGTATGAAACATTGAGCATGCAGAAATGTCATTATGGGGCATACATCTTGGCCATAGTCTTGTTGTATGAAACATTGAGCATGCAGAAATGTCATTATGGGGCATACATCTAGATAAAGCTAACATGTCATGCGCATAGCATCAATCATGCATGCATTATGGTATCTGTTTCCTACTGAGATTCTCTCGAATCTCACTCTCCCCTACAACAATTTAGATAGGAGACGACTGAAGATATGCAAACAACAATGCAAAGTATCGTACAAGGGGATTACAATAGTGGAACGAAGACGGGAAGAAGTCTCCGTTTCACTGGGATGAGTTTAGACACCCTAGTAGCCTTGTGAGGTTACCTTAATCGTATGTATCATGTACAAACCTCTATGGGGAATTTATGTAATCATGCATATATTATCAATATAGTTACGCTATTCCTGTGTTGCCTACCGAACCGCATATCGTTTTCCGCAAATACTCTGAAAAATGTTGAAATTGAGATAAGGGCCTGACAACTGCTCCCCAAGATGTATGCTAATCATAAATATCAACTTTGTGCATTTAGATTCCAAATATGTACAAATCTTTAATGAGAATTTAATTGATTAATTTAATCAAAAAAATGTGATTAAATAATCATCTTAGACAAATTCTCCCATTATTTTGTGTATTCAAAATAAATTCAATATATAAATATCTTAATGGAGGGATTAAGGGTGATTATATAATCAAATTAAAAACCCTCCTTCTATTTTATGTATCCAAAAAATTTTTAAAGAATTGATTTTGGCATATTTCAATTTAAATTAATTTTTGCAAAAAAAAATTGAATAGTTAAATAATTGTCTAGAGTTAAATTTTCAAATATTTAGACAATTAAATAAATCATAAAATAATTTTTCACATTTATTAGAATATGAAA
Source organism: Inga laurina (assembly GCA_963855925.1). Lineage (NCBI taxonomy): Eukaryota > Viridiplantae > Streptophyta > Magnoliopsida > Fabales > Fabaceae > Inga > Inga laurina. The sequence goes on along the minus strand of OY979708.1, from coordinate 15,068,180 downwards.
ATTGCCAAAATCAATCATTTTTCTTAATTTAAACAATTCAAACATAATATTGTACATAAAACAGAATTTTTAATTTAATAATAAATGAGGAAGATGTTTATTTAATCCAAACACCTTTTCTGAAAATTAGATCTTTATAGCCCAGGAAAAAATGTAATAGGGCCCATACAATATTTTCCAGAAAAGAAATAACTTAATAAAAAGCCCAAAATTAGTCAAAAACGTCACGGTCTAGACCCGCGACCAGATTGCAAAATTAGTGTCAGCGCCCAGAGTTCATCTTGTTCATTTAAAACTCAAAACAAATTAAGTCCAGAACATAATAAAACTCAAAATATTGTTTGCTCTGGCCCATAATGTGTTTAATAGTTAAAAGGCAGGAAACCAAAATTTTACAAGCCCAGTGAAACGAGTCTAGACCAGATACATAAAGGTAGAAGAAGAAGAAATTCACAGGCCCAGAATTGAGCCCAAAATCGCGTCAGCCCACCCTACATGATAAGTGAAACGAAAAGTTTCACTAAGGACCAAAGCGACACGTCGTTTCCATGATGGGGAAGAGGCCCTTCTGAAATGCAAAAGGATGCACCGTTTTGACAAAATGGCCAAAACGCATGCTGTAGCGAGGATGCGATCACGGTGGGCATGGGTTGTGATAGGGCAGGTTGGTGTAGTCCGCCTGCTTAACGGGCTGGTCCAATTTTTTTTTTTTTAAATTTCAATATTTTTTAAGAAATTTTTGCTCTATTTCTCTTTCACCCACTCATATTACAATTCTTTTCTTTTATACATTTGTGTTATGAAGTTAATTTCATTCTTACTTTCTTTCTTTTTCATCTATTCATTTCACAAAACTATATAAACATATCTCTTTTAAATTTAATAATAGTAGAATAAATAAATATAATATGAAAATAAGTATTAAATAAAAAATATGGAAAATTAATTAAACACATCATAAAAAAAAAAAGAGATAAGGGATTAAGGATATTTAAGAAAAAAACTAAATAAATAAAATAAAGCGGGCAAGCCCGCATCAGTCTGCTTAACCTGAAATGAAACGAGCCACCATTTTGGCAACTTGAACCCAATTATTTTTTATAGACTGGTAGATTGGCCCGAATTACCGCCTGATGGCGAGTATGGCGAGCCATTAACGGAAAAAAAAAAATAGAAAGAAAAGAAAAGGAACACGAACAAGAAAATCGTTTCTCAGTTCCTTCAACTTCTCCAACGAAAAGAGTGAAGGCGATCCTTAAAATAAACATGAATCGAAAACAAATTTTGAAAACCCAGATCTCAAAAAAATCAAGCACATAACAAGATTAATCAAAATGATTTTGGAGATTGAAAGCAGGGATGATTCATCGAACAAATTAATCTTCCTCTCATTCCATCTCATCCGATAAGCAAATAAGGAATCTACCATAATATTTAAATCAAATTAAATAAGATTCAATCTCCAATCTAAGAGATGGAACCCGGATAAAATTGATACAGTAAACTTAATTCAATTCCATGCTTAGATCATCCCAGATCAAAGAGTAGAAGGCATATGATTAAAGAACCTGACTCTGACACGAAATATAGGACAAAATTCATTGAATACAAAATAAATTATAAATAATACGACACGAATTTTTCTATATCAATAGCGGAAGACTTATAAGAATTACCTTTCTCCATTGCTAAGCTTTGATTAGAGAGAAAACTCACAAATCCTGATAAATAAAAGTTATAAAAGAAAGTAAAGACATAAGACAATTGTCATATCTCTTTCTGACTGGTTGTAAGGCACAACAATGATAATTGATTTAAGAGTCATCGTCAATCAGGAAACCTCAGAGAAGCAGCCTAAGTTTCCTAACACCCATTTTTTAATTGGCCGTAAAACTTAAGTATGTTTTCTCACTATCAAAGATATCACATTAACAGTTAATAACCCTGATTTTAAATTAGGCCTGGATCTGATTTACAGACCTTACTCAAAATATTTTAATTAATTTTGTAAATAATAACTAATGATAATTATAATATATCAATAAAATATCTTACTCATCTGGTTACCGTAGGAACCAAGCAAAATTTGGAAGTAGGCGCAAAAAGAAGTGTGGATAAAATTTGCTAAATTGGTGAGTGAGTCACTTATATAAGGTGAGTGCCGAAAACCTGCGAGGGTGTCGTAATATGAAGAGAGGGTGAGTAGGTAAGCAGTAAATGAAGAAAACGTGTTTGAGTGAGCTTTTTGGAACGAGTGATTAGTTGAAGGATTTGGTGAGAAATTATGAGAAGGATAAAGAGGTGTGTGCCCAAAACCAAAATTAAGGAACCGGACAAAAAAGGGAATGAAATCAAAACAGAAGAAAAGGTGAAAGAATACAAGTGAGATTTGGAATTTGCTTTTGCAGCCAGCCAGCCAGCCATCGCCATGCACGATTCAAATTGAGTGACGCTTTAAGCGGCGCCGAATTCTTAATTTCTTATTTCGTACTGCTCATTGTCTGTGTGTTTTGGTTGCCCGCTCCCCTCACTCTCTCCCCCCACCCACATGCTTCTATTTTTCTGCCCAAATTCTCTTCACAGCTTAATTCTGTACAGTTTTAATTCACTTCTCTTAGTCCTTCAAATCAATCCACGATTCGATGGCCTTTTGACTGGATATGGATTAAATATATTTATTGAAAATAATTTTGTAAGAAATTATTTAAAATTTGTTTTTTAAATGGGTTGATAGGAGAGGGGTGGTGGGGACTGAGGAGCTGGGGCTTCGTATCCGAAGCCTTCTAGCCATTTCCTTTTAATTTCTGTGCATTTTCTAAACAAAGTTAGGACATCAGGTCACAGGATTTTCATGCAATAATTAAATAAAAACCAATGGACCATTAATGTACACGTGTAGTGACTGTGGTGGAGATGGTCAAGAAACGGTGCCCTAAAAGTAAAAAGAAGGAAAAAGATTTCAGCGGTGGATGGGTGGCTGAATGCGGCCACGTGTCTACTTTGTCTGCTGCCACGTGACTTTCGTCGCCTCTGAAGTATTTCTAGCTTACTGGTTCTTGTGGGCGCTAAGCGCTATCAACCACAAAATTTTCCGCATTGCTGACGAGTCTTATGGAATTTTTGGTCCGGTGACAGCAGCAAAATTAATAGCTTGGTTTAATTTTTAAACACGTCAATAATCAATGATTAATATATAAGTCCCGGTTAAACTCTTATCTTATCGTGCACTGACAAAGGGAGGGAGTGGGATCCACAATATTTTGGCATGCAGGGGAAATCCTCTATGCTTTGATTTTCCACCTAAAAAGTGGGTACAGTATGAGAGTTTGGTAGGATTAGCATGTGGTTAAAACTCGTGAGACGAAGGCATGGAATGATTGACAAATCACAAAAGAAGAAGAAGAAGAAGAAGAAAAACTTGCATGCATTGTTAATGTGCTCTATAATTCTTAAAATATCCTATTATTCTAGTTGAATGCATAAAAAAAAAAAAATCCAACGAAACTTACAAGGGATATATAAGATCTGTATTAAACTAGCTTTGCGTGTTGTTGGTAATGGCCGGGTAACTTGGGTTGATTAATTGGCGCATAAAAATTATCAAGTGGAGGACGTGGTCACGTGGCTTGCTTTATTTAATTGAATGAATCTGAGTGTAAATTTTAGGGTAATGATAATCAAGTCCCACACAAAAAAAATAAAATAAAATAAAGAAATGTTCTTTAAAACTGTTAACCACAAGTCGAATGAAATCTATTAATAAGTTGAGGGGTGTTTACAGATAATTTCAGAAATTATTTTTTTATTTTTTTTCTTTTGTATGAGATTTAAATTAATGTAATTATCCTTAAATTTTATTTAGAGCTAGAGCCTCGCCTGCAAAAATAAAAATACAGAATAGCCTCGAGTGGCGTGAGGTTTGGTGTGATAAATAATTAATATTTAAAACTATTTCCGTCATCCTCTCCGTTGCACCCGCACTGATATTTAATTAATTAAACACGATTATTGCATTTCTTGTTTGTTAAAACCGCGAATAGTAAGAGTATACTAAAACTGTCAAAAAGGATTGGCTCAGCCTTAAAGAGTTAGCCTTTGCCGGGCTCAAGCCTAAAGAGGTCGGGTTTAAAAAGCTTGCCTACCTAAAATCTAATTATTTTTTGAAGCCTAGCTTTCATATGTGTTTTAAGTTTCTTTTTTGAAATTCCATATTTTTTTTATTTTAAAATATCTAAAAATAAGAACATGTATTTTATGGAGTTTCTAGCTCAAATTATAAAATTTAAATAATTGTCAACAGCATTAATGTTAAAAACTATTGCCCTGACTTTAAAAAAAAAAACTATACAGCAAAAAATCAGACAAATAATATACTGAAAAACTAAAGAAAAACAAAAGTGAAACAACTTGTTTGCGTCTTGTTCAATGAATAAAAGAACTATTTTGATTAGTAATTACCACACAATATTTATATAAGCATTAACTTGTACGCATTCTAAAATCCGAATCAAAGAGTGGGAGGGGATACATGGAAAATGATAAGAAGCAGAACTTTGATATGTATGTCTACTTTAAACATCTTAGGGCCCGTTTGGTACGCTGGAATTGATTTTGATGAAAATAGATATGGATATGGATATGGAAATGGAAATGGATATGGAAATGGGGACTAAAAGTATGTTTGGTATGTCATGGAAATGAGATTTAATTTTTGTATAAAAATACCAAAATGTCCTTCAATTTTTTATTTTTTATTTTTTTTTGAAGGTAGTGGAGGGTAATAGATGGAAATGATCACATTGAATTGTAAATCTTAGGTATTTTGATGGAATTGATTGGGTGGAATTGAGCCTATTTGGCTTCCACATGGAATTGGAAATTTTTTTCCAATTCCATCATACCAAACAAGCATCATGATGGAATTGATCCTCAATTCCATTTCCATCACCCATAATTCCATCATACCAAACATGGCCTTAAGAATTCATATTCAATTTCCCTTCTTTTACTACTTAAACTTAAACTTCTCTAGATACTTTAATTTTCTCCCCTCATTTCTTTCCAAATTCCCAAATTCTGGAACCACATAATGCCAATAATAATAATAATAAAGAAGTCATCAGGTGGACATGAATCATCAAATAATTAAAATGTTTATTTTCTAATCTTGCATCAATAAATAATATTTTATTAAAAAAAATATTGAGAGCTTAAACAAGCTAGTTCTCGGCGCTTAAGGGTCGACTTTTTTAGTTGTGGACTCAAAAGGGCTAATCTTTTTAAGCCCGATTTTCCTTAAAAAGGCCGACTCGATGGGTTCAACTCGTTTTGATGGCTCTAGAGGAGACTGTAGAACTAAAACTCTAATCAGATTCCTTATGGCTCAGTTTCAACCTTTTAAATATATCTGGTAATCTTTTACACTTTTTCTATAGAATTATTTGATTATATATATATATATATATGCTAATCGAATTAGAGTCTAACCCAACTAGTTTTGATTCTGATTCATATGTTTTTCCCATTTTCTGTCAACTACGTATAAACAAGGAGCGGATGCTGTTGCTATAAATAATGAGCTTTATAGATATTAATATTATGTTAAATAATAAAAATACCACTAGTATATGAGATTTTAGTCTTGCTCGTCGCACTCCTGCCCGGCCGCTACTTAACACCAGTTTCTTTCATCTATATACTGTATAAATTTACTTGACGGTCTTTTATGCCAATTTTTTTTTTCTTTTGGGATATAAATAATACTACTCTCAGACCTTAATATAAGAGCTAATTAATTTTTTTGAAAAGATCATATAAGCTAAATAAATTATTTAATCATAACATATGTTGTTTATCATTAAATTATATATAAATTTATAAGTCAAGAAAATTAATTTAGAAAAAAATAATAAAAAATAAACACTTTAATTTAATACGCTGATTTAATTTTTCTAAATCAATTAAATTTTATATTAAAGATTTCCGTAAATATTTAGTTTGAGTGAATTGAGATGGGTGAGAAAGTCAGAATTCACAGATGACGGGGAATTGAAAATTGAACCTTGAACGCATCACTTCTATACAACAGCCAACCAAAGACATTTTACATGTATTCTTATTGGTTCAAATAACGTATTAATTTTTCCCCCCAGAGTTCAAATAACGTATTAAATATATACTATCTCCCATATTAAATATAAGACCTAATTTATAGTATAAATCATATTATAAATTAGGTCTTACATATATTTATGACAGTACTTTTTTTATTCAATTTCCACATATTGGATTTTTCTTAATAATTATATATATTTTTTATTCAATACAAAGAGTAATTTTAAAATTAAATTATAGTGAAAATCAATATGTGTGATCATGTTGGAGAGATGATAAAAAAAAATTAAGTGTTTATAAACATTTACGTATGCAAAAAATGAAAAAGAATAATAAAAAATGCACAAATGTAGCACGTAAATCATTTATAGGATTGATTTATACTGAGATTATGGATTGCGGGGATAACAAGTTGATTGGTAGGGCCCACATAGGGAACGAAAAGGGAAAGAAAATGAAGAACGTGAGAGATATGGAAAAGTGGGGAATTCAAAAGTGGACGAGGACGGACACCAATGTCACAATGTGGGAACTGGGAAAGACGTGGCGGTTTCGTATGGAGGTTACAGGAACACACACCTCCAAAACATGTGACTTAATTTTTTTAAATCCCAAAAAACAACATGTCCCACGTGCTTTTTCTTCATTCATTTTCACTCCATTTTCGTTCTCTTTCCGCTCTTACTATTTCCTAACTCTATTTCCCATCACCCATTCTCTCTCCTCTTTATATGTGTATATATATTTATATTCTTTCTCCCATCAAACTCCACCAACCTCTTATCACCACCGTCACTCTTCTTCTTCCTTTTCTTCTTCGCTCGCTCGCTCTGCAAAACCTTACCGAACTTATACAACATGAGGCGGAATCGCAACTTGGAGCTTCGTCTTTTTCCTTCCTTTGAAACCAGGTAATTAACCAGCCATTATTTCCCTTCTCATCTTTTCTTTTTGTTTGGTTTTTCCTTTTATGTATTTGGCTTCTTTGGGACTCAACCTTTTCTGTTGTAATTTCAGGTCGACGGAACAAGATAGTGGGAGCCCACAGCAAAATCTGCAGAAGCTCACCATTTTCTATGACGGCAAGATGTGTGTTTTCGATGTCACCGAGGTTCAGGTACACACACACACGCTCGTCTTAATTTCTTCACTTTATATCTCTTTAGCTTTGGATCTCTGTTTTTCTGGGTATATCTCGAAACTGATAAATACTAGTGTATATATCATTAAGAAACTCGCATGGGTAATCTTTTAATTCAAGATTGTGATCTTGTGGTTGGGTTACTTTGATTCATATATATTCATGCATTTCTCAACTTGTCCAGATATATTGAATGGCATTATCAATTAAGTTATTATTACTGTTTGAGTTGGATGGTGGTTATTGATCTATGTACCACTGTTTCGTTACTGGATTCGGTGCCGGAAGTCGGTAGATAAATCTATATATATATGTATGTATGACAGAGTTAGTGATTGAAAAGTATGGTAGCCGCGTAAGAGAATTATGATCGAAAGTTAGGGAAATACCAGTTTTGGAAAATAAAATAAGTTTTGCCGACAAGGTTTTTGGGTCAATTAATCCATTCAACAAAAAACGAAAGAGAGTACGAAGGCTTCATATACACATATATTTCCCTTATTGGTGTGAATTAGGCAAGTTACTTGGAAGCTTCAAGTTGGAATATCTAGACTCATTATTTGACCTTAAATATAATTAAAACGCATGCGACTGAGTCAATTTATCAATTCGTATCATGCTTTGATCTCAAGAGCCTTTACTTTTCATGTCAGCATCTTTATTATATACAAGTATTCTTCACGGAATTAATGGGCCCAAATGAACCACTGAACAAATAGATTACTGCTCATTTTTGGTGCGGAATATTCACACACATGCTCGAGGACAAGATTAGTCAGAAATTAAAATTAAATAAAAGCATGTACTAAGTTGATGATGTGAATTAATTATTGAATGAATATTGCAGGCTAGATGGATCTTGATGCTTGCAAATAGAGAAATGAAGGATAGAGCAAGGACGCCAAACGGGTCCGGGTCCGGGTCGGAGCCATCTTCACCAAATACCACGGTGCCATTGTATAGCCCAAATAGTGGTCTTTCTATGAAAAGATCACTCCAAAGTTTCCTTCAGAAGAGAAAGAATCGAATCCTTGAAGCTTCCCCCTACCATCACTAAGCCAACTCAATTTAAGGAGACATGATTTTTCATTTGTTGATGTCCCAGAGATATATAAAGAGTTTATCACTACTTTTTGTAAATTATCTGTATGGCCATATAATTTTGTCACTCAGTCGGGTGTTGAAAGTTACTGAATTTCTTGATTGACATCAAGTTTATCTCTTTCTTTGTCTTATTCTTTAATTTTGATTATTTGTCAAACACTACTCATTTCATCCTTTACTCTCTTGTGTCTTTAATATAATACTCTCTTATGTCTTTTTTATAAATAATTTTCTCTCTCTCTTTGGGTTTGTTTTAACATAAGCATTTTTTGTGTCTCAAAATTTAGACTACTTTTTTTTTTTTACCTTTATTGAATACATATTATTTTATTAATTATCTCCACTTACTACTAGTTCTCTTTCATTCAATTATTTAGTATTCATTCTCTCTCTTATGCTCTTTTTATAAATAGGGGTATATTTGGTAGAAACACAACAATTTTGGCACATTTATTGTTTTTAACTAATTTTAACAGCCAGTTCGTTTTATGAAATAAAGAAAATTTGCTTATAAAAAGGATCAAATGGAGTAGGGGTGGGCATGGGCAGGGCTGGACAGGGCAAGACCCCTTCCCGATGCCCTGCCCGAAGGATGAACGGGCTGCATTTTGCAGCCCTATGCCCGGCTTTGCCCGTTAAAAGCCCTAACCATTTTGGGCTGGAAAAGGGTGGGCTGGGTAGGGTGGGCTTCCCTGCCCAAGTGATAACACATTATCTTGTCCACTTATGAAAAAAATAATTCCTTGTGAATTTCATAAACGTTCATGTATACTAATACCATATATGTCTTAACTTCGCCTTAAATAATATAAACTTCAAATACATTCGATGATTTCATATCTTGGGATATTTCAAAATAAGTCTACAACTTGAGTTTTGAAATTTAAAAAATACCATATGTCTTAACAAATATCCATACTTTAAAAATTAAACAACATCCATAATCCATTATAAATAAGAAAACAAAATGATTGTAATTAAAGCCGTGAAGTTAAATTAGTTTGCATCAATTCAATGTCCCAAAAGTTGATCAAATGATAAAGCATCTGGAAAGAAAATAAAAGGCAACTATAATTTAATACATCACAAAGTAAAGAAGAAAAGAAGAAATCTACTTGTAAATAGTGTTTAGTGGTTAGGGCAAAAAAGAGAGGATCAGAAGAGTATTATACAATAGACAATATATATTTTAAATAAAAATTATATATGAAATAATATTTAATTGATATGAAATTTTATATTTTAAATAAATGAAAATAATTTTCAGGGCAAGGCCAAATGGGCAGGGTAGCACCCCTTGCCCGATGCCCGGCCCTGCCCGGTTATTAGCCCTCCCAAAGCTGCCCAAAATTTTTAGGGCCACTTTTTTAGGGCTGGGCTGGGCAATTTTTTGTAGGGTCAAGGTGGGCGCACCGGGCTACTGGGCACCATGCTCACCCCTAAAATGGAGTATCTATTTACCTAATTTGATTAAATTAAGGACGTTATTTAATATAATATGTTTTTTCTAAATCAATGAAATCATCTTCCTCAATTTCCTCCACCACTCTCTTACTTGATTGTTGTTAAGAGAATATCAATGCGGGTAAATTAGAAAAAAAAATTGATCAATAAGAGAAATATATTTTATATTTAGAAACAAGATCAACTCCTCGATTTAAATGCTCTTTTGGAATAGCTTATTTTTAGGCAATAAGTACTTATAAATCGTGATTCACAGTATACGAGATAAGTATGTGAGAAGAGTTTTATTTCAATTTACGTAATAAACACTTATATCTAAAAAATAAGTGTTACCAAACATACAAAATCTATATTGATATTATGATCCCAGCAAGTTTGAAATAACATCTGTTTGAATCACGTTTTCAGTTGCAATCCAGAATATAATAATTACTAATAAGACGTTGGTAATATGGAAGTTTGTTACGTGTGAAAACTAGCTGGCCCCACGAACCTTCGAGATCAGGCTAGTTACTTGGGGCTTAAACAACATTGAAATTACGTGTTATTTACAGTTTATAAATTGGTTTGCGCGTACCTGTGTGTTTTGCGCGCACACACGTTTTGTAAATAAGTGTGGACCTAGATGGATCCGGATCTCCTCCGCCGCGAAATTCTCAGCATCCCTCAGCGGCGTGAATTTTCAGTCATCCAGATCAATCTAACATCTCATAGTGTGTCATCTCATCATGCTTTTTAAAATTTAAAAAAATCTGAGCCATTTTTAGATAATTTTGGGTTAAGTTATGTGGGCTGAAGTATTTTTTCATGTATGTCAAATATCTTAAAGGAATTAATGGTGTGTCCAGTAAGTTGAAATATTTTTTCAGGTATGTCTAATATGCTAAAATAATTTGTGGTATGTTTAGTACTCTGAAGTATTTTTACAGGTACATCTAACACACCTTAAAGTAATTTGTGATGCGTTTAGCATCATACTGCTCATTTAAAATATTTTTTGGGAGTTAACTTGAAAAACATTTCTGCCTTTAGTTCTAAATATATGACTCAGTTAAATTTTTTGGGAAGATTAAAAAAGTTAATTAAATTATTTTAAAATATTTATATTTATCGTTTTTTTTTCAAATTAATTTGGCTGACTTATAAACTTATATATAATCTAATCATATATAACATATTATATGATTAAATAACTTATTTCTCCTCCTTAATCTCCTAAAAAAAATCAACTAGATCATATATTTAAGACCGGAGGCAATAATATTTATTTCGAAATTATCTAAAAATGGCTCGGATTTTTAAAATTTTTTAATTTTAAAAAGGATGATGAGGTGGCACACTAAGAAATGTTAGATTGATCTAGATGGCTGGAAATTCACGCCGCTAATTGACGCTGAGGATATCCGGATCCGGACCTATATAGGCCGTTCCATTATATTTCAGATTTATTATTTTGCACGAGTCTCGTTTTAATTTCTTAAGCAAATCCATTATATTATCCAGGATAATTATTATTATTCTGAAAAGTTTCTAAATGATGATTTGATACGGGGGTCAAAAAGAGAATGCGGATATAAATTAATTAAAGAGATTGTGGACCCACAGGATATACTGTATTCTGCAGTGGGACAACTAAAATTGTTGAGTGATTGCATTCATTAAAGACTTGTACAATATTCTCTTTTGGTAGTATATGCGCCGCTCCGTTAGGTAAAATAAAACATATCGACATTTTATTTTCTAGGAGAATATTCGTGACATGCATAAACTAATGCTAGTTCCAGTTCATATTACATGTATAAGAGAGATGGCTAAAATTACAGGAACAAAAGCTGAATGAAGCCCATGAGGAGGATGCAAAAAGAGAAGAGTGTCGTGTAAGAGACGTTTTAATCAACAAGACACGTGCACAGAAATTGTGCACATGTAAAATAATGTCCTGGTGATCCCTACATGTACTTGATATGTGACAAGTGTTGCGGTGGGATATATAGAGCGTAACCAATTATATTAAAAAAATCACAAATTAGAAATAAAGTCTCTAGACATAATTTAATAATATAATAAATTACAACTACTATATCTAATAACAGCTAATAAATAATAAATAGGACAATAATAAGGAAAATACCATAATCTAATTTCACTTTAAATAATTTACAAGTGAAATACTATAAGAGAAGAGGAGATACAAAATACCTTAAAGAGGAAATAGGCAAATTGAGAGGTGAGGTTAAAGGGAAGGAGGAGAGCTCCTTTTATAGCATAAGGAGCGCCTCCTCTCTTGCAATTTCAGCGATGTGGGACATATTTCCCACCCACATCCAACAAATCTCCACCTTGGGAAAATTCCCACATACAAATTCTATTTACAATTCAATAGTCAATGTTCAATAATGTTGATTAGATCCAAACAATGTTGAAATTTGACGGAAGTCACTACCTTTGTCAGCATATCAGCAGGATTCTCATTTGTCCGTATCTTCTGTATCATGACTCCACCTTCTTCTAAAATTTCTCAGATGAAGTGATATCGAACATCAATGTGCTTCGTCCTTACATGGTAAACTTGGTTCTTTGCTAATTGAATAGCACTTTGGCTATCACAAAATACTATGATATCTTCTTGACCAATACCAAGTTCTTTAAGCAATCCTTGAAGCCAAATTGCCTCCTTCACAGCCTCTGTAATTGCCATGTACTTTGCCTCTGTGGTAGACAAAGCAACTGTTGACTGCAAAGTCGACTTACAACTAACTGGTGCCTTTGCAAGAGTAAACACATAACCAGTAGTTGATCTTTGTTTGTCCAAATCACCTGTAAAATATGAGTCACAATACCCAACTAAAGATCGATCATCTTCCTGCTCAAAAACTAAACCAACATCCACAGTATTACACATATATATATATTGTAGAATCCATTTCACAGCTTGCCAATGCTCCTTTCCTGGATCATGCATATACCTACTCACAACTCCAACAGCCTGTGAAATGTCAGGTCTTATACAAACCATTACATACATCAAACTACCAACAACATTTGTGTATGGTACTCTTAACATATACTCTCGTTCATCTTTATCCTTTAGCGACATATCAGCACTAAGTTTAAATTGAGGGGCAAGTGGAGTGCTAACCGGCTTCGTTCTCTCATCCATACCAAATCGATTTAGCACTCTCTTCAAATACTCCTTCTGAGATAAAAAGAGTTTCTTTGATTGTCTATCTCTTGTTATCTCCATGCCGAGAATCTTCTTTGCCTCTCCCAAGTCCTTCATCTCAAATTCCCCTTTTAGTTGAACCTTCAACTTCTCAATTTCTGCCTGATTTTTCGAAGCTATCAACATATCATCAACATATAAGAGGAGATATATAAAGGATCCATCTTCAAGCTTTCGCAAATAAACACAATGATCATATCTGCTTCTTTTATACTTATGCCGCAACATAAACTTGTCAAATCGTTTATACCATTGTCTCGAAGATTGTTTCAATTCGTATAACGATTTTTCAAGTTTACACACCATATTCTCCTTTCCAGCATCTTTGAATCCTTCCGGCTGAGTCATGTAGATTTCCTCTTCCAAGTCTCCATTTAGAAATGCAGTTTTAACATCCATCTGAACTAGTTCCAAATCCAACTGTGCTACCAAAGCCAACAAAATTCTAATGGAGGAATGTTTCACAACTGGAGAAAATACCTCATTGTAATCAATTCCCTCCTTCTGAGCATAGCCTTTAGCTACCAATCTTGCTTTATAGCGTACATCACCTTGGTTAGGAAATCCTTCTTTCTTTGCATATACCCATTTGCAACCAATTGCCTTCTTACCCTTCGGGAGTTTGGCCAATTTCCACAAACCGTTCTGATGAAGGGACTGTATTTCTTCATTCATAGCATTCCTCCACTTGTCCTTCTCTAAGCTCTGGATAGCCTACTTGTAAGTTGAAGGAATATCATCAGCTGCAATTGAGGTTGCATAAGCCATCATGTTCTTGAAACGAGTAGGATTTCTTATTGTTCGTTTTGGCTTGCTGGTTGCTATTGATTCACGTTGCTGTTGAGGTTCATAAGTTGAAACCTCCCTTTCAACTGGCTCTTCATTTGCTATAGGAAAGTCTTCTGTTTCCCCGTCTGCACCTTGTATTGGGAAAATCAACTTTCCTTCAAACTCCACCTGCTTTGAAACACCATCACCTTGCTTAGTATCTTCAAATGTTACCTTTCTTACCATGGCAGATTCATCAAAGGTAACATCCCTATTGAATACAATCTTCTTTGTCTCTGGACACCATAAACGATATCCTTTGACTCCAGAAGTGATCCCCAGAAAAATGGCCTTCTTTGCTCTCGGATCCAATTTTGATTATTTCATATGGTAGTATGCAGTTGAGCCAAATACATGTAAAGAATCATAATCTATAGCAGGTTTTTCATACCACTGTTCCAATGGTGTCTTACCACTAATAGCAGAAGATGGTAGATGATTAATGAGGTGGCTCGCATATGTAATTGCCTCAGCCCAAAATTCTTTGTCCAAGCCAGCATTGGACAACATACACCGAACCTTCTCCAGCAAAGTCCGGTTCATACGTTCTGCCACTCCATTATGTTGTGGTGTGTGCCTGACGGTGGAGTGTCTGATGATGCCATATTCCTCACAAATCTCTTGGAAAGGATCATTCTTGCATTCTCCTCTGTTATCTGTATGAAGGCATTTAATCCTCCTGCTGGTTTGTGTTTCTATCATCGCCTTCCATTTGAGAAAGATTCCCAACACTTCATCCTTGGTCGTCATTGTATACACCCAGACTCTTCGGGAAAAATCATAAACAAAGGTTACAAAATAATGTTTTCCTCCCAATGACGGTGTTTTGGAGCCAATGACGGTGTTTTGGAAGGACCTCAAACATCAGAGTGAACATAATCCAAAATACCTTTTGTATTATGGATAGTTGTTCCGAACTTAACCCTTGTCTGCTTCCCCTTTACACAGTGCTCACAAAAATCCAAACTGCAATGCTTTAATCCTTTTAACAACCCTTGATCTGATTAAGGATTTACCTCCAACATGTCCCAAGTGCATGTGCCACAACCTCATTACTTCTACTTCCTTCTCATCACTGGATGTCACTGCTGCTGTTCCAATAACCGTACTACCTTGATAGTGGTACATGTTATTGTTCTTTCGTATAACCTTCATTACCACCAGTGCACCGGAAAGTATCTTCATTACTACACTTTCTATGGTGATTTTGAATCCCTTTGAATCCAAAGTTCCCACAGAAATGAGATTTTTCTTCAAATCTGGTACATATCGAACATCTGTCAATGTTCTAATCAATCCATCATGGTTCCTCAATCGAATTGAACCAATGCCATATGCGGTAAGTGAAGTATTGTCTGCTGTGTGGACAACTCCACATCCTCCTTCTTAGAAATCAGTGAACCAGTCTCGGTTGGGACACATATGATGGCTGCAAGCTGAGTCTAACAACCATACGCCTGACAATTTTGACAATATTGTTGTAGATAGTGAAAAATCTAAATTTTCATCATCACAGTCAGCTACATTTGAATCCATAGCAGCCTTCCCATTATTGTGTTTGGATTTGTTCTTCAATTTCGGAAAATCCTTCTTCCAGTAGCCTTTTTCTCGACAAAAGGCACATTCATCTTTACTAGGTCTGGACTTCGATTTGGATCTCCCTTTCCTTGATCTCACTATTTTTCAGTACGTCCTCTTGTGACTAGTGCCTTTGCTTCTCCACTTCTTTATTTCTCTTTCTTTCTTTCTTTGTTCATAGCTGTATAGTGCAGAACAAACATCTCTAAGAGATACTTCCTCTTTGCCATGAAGTAGAGTAGTCTCCAAGTGCTCGTACTCATCAGGAAGTGATCCCAACAACATCAAAGCCAGATCTTCATCTTCAAAGGTCACGTTCAGATTTTGCAAATTTATTACCAACTTATTGAAGCTGGTAATATGATCATTCATTGTGGTACCAGGTACATAGGTGAAGCGAAATAGTCTTTTCTTCATATGAAGTTTATTCTGAGTGCTTTTCTTCAAAAATTTGTCCTCCAGTGTCTTCCACTATCTATATCCAGAAGTTTCCTTTGTGTGTGGATACTTCTATTCTCTTGAAAGGAACGATCGAATGTTACCACAAGCAACACGATTGATTCTCCTCCAATCTTCCTCCCCCATGCTATCTGGTTTTCTCTCTTCAATAGAAAAGTCTAGTGCTTGTTGCAAAAGGACATCAAAAACTTCACTCTGCCACATCCGAAAATGTCCAGATCTATCAAATATTTCAACTGCAACCTTCGCATTTGACACAATTCTTGTCATAAGTGAAGATGTCAACGACGAGTTGTCGACATTTGATGTGGATTCTTCAATCTTCTTGTCCGCCATTTCTGCTCCAGATACTATTTAATAGTTGTCACTACAAAGGGCCAAAGTAATTCTTTTCTAATGTGGAAGTTCATATTACACTGCAACCACAGAGCATACTCAGACAGAACCTTGGCTCTAATACCAATTGTTGCGGAAGCGTGATATATAGAGCTTAACCAATTATACTAAAAAATCACAAACTAGAAACAAAGTCTCTAGACGTAATTTAATAATATAATAAATTACAACTATTATATCTAATAACAGCTAATAAATAATAAATAGGACAATAATAAGGAAAATACCAGAATCTAATTTCACTTTAAATAATTTACAAGTGAAATACTATAAGAGAAGAGGAGATACAAAATACCTTAAAGAGGAAATAGGCAAGTTGAGAGGTGAGGTTAAAGGGAAGGAGGAGAGCTCCTTTTATAGCATAAGGAGCGCCTCCTTCCTTGCAATTTAAGCGATGCGGGACATATTTCCCACCCATATCCAACAACAAGAACCTTTCTAACTTGGCCAAACTACATGACGATGACTAGACCTTCTTATGAAGGAATCAGACTCAAGCCAATTTTGATATATAGCAGATGAGCCATTTTCAAATTATTACAAGTATCACCCAGTGAATTTATATAGTCACGGTACGTAAAAATCGAGCATGATAGGCCTACTGCGATAAATATAACATGTACACGGCTTATGATTAAGAAGCACGTACGCAAGCAACTAGCTACTTCATTTGTATGGCAATGACACACTGGCTTATTATTCCACTTGGATAGTTGGCACACCCTTCAAATCTAGCTATGTACCACTCAATAATTACTTCATATATACTCCATCAGTCCCTAATATAAGACATATTTATCTAATTTTATTAGATCAAGAAAATTAGTTAAGTTGATTAATATGACATGTATTTTTAAAACATCCTAGTTAGTTTAGAATATCACTAAAAAAATGGTATTCTGTAGCGGTGACATTGTAGCGGTTATACCAAACCGCTACAAATATTAACATTTGTAACAGTTTTAACCTAAACCGCTATAAATTTGTAGTGGCAAGCTATGCGCTAAGTGGCGTGACAGATTAGCAGCATTTTTTGTAACGGTTAGGTAGAAAAAATCGCTACAAATTTGGTGCGAAATTCCGGCTAAAACTTGTAGCGGTTCAATTGTAGCGGTTAATAAACAAAAACCGCTACAATATTCCCGCCACTTAACGCGACTAAGACCCGCCAACAGTGTAGCGGTTATAGCAACAAATCCGCTACAAAATCCCAAATGTCGCGTATTTGTAGCTGTTATAAGGATATAACCGCTACAGAATTTCAGGAGTCTCCAAGTTTGTAGCGGTTCTGGATCATAACCGCTATAGAATTTCAAAGGTTTTTGTACTTTGTAGTCGTTATTATAAAACCGCTACAAATTTAAGTTGCCCTTAGTGATTTGTAGCGGTTTACGTAGTGGTTATTGGGATAACCGCTACAAATTGCTAGCCTATTTAAGGGCGCCGCCTCCCTCCTTTTTTTCGTTTGCTCATTTTGTTTCCTGAAGTTTCTCTGAGTGTTTTCTTTTAGATTTGAGCGTTCAGACATCTGTGAAGGAGTTTTTGCTGTAGTATTTCTCAGTATTTACACTTGAGATATGGATATAAGACGTATTTTATTTGTATTTTTATTTTTATTATATTTTTACATAATAATGTTACTAAAATATTTTTTTTTGAATTTTTACAATTGATATGGCTTCAAGAGAGGATAGGGGGAAGGCCCCTGAGGTCCCCAGACCGATTTTGCGGGGTAACAGCAGCTGAGCAGGTGGCAGAGGGAGGGGGCAGCGTAGAGGCAGGGCGATCGCGGCATTTCAGCCCATCCCCCCACAGGAGTCGGCCTTACCACAGGCACCACAGATGATTCCACAGGAGATGACCGCACCAGAGGTGCCTGAGTTTGGGGGGGCAGATATCAGCGTCGAGGACTACAACGAGGAGGACTTCGAGATGCCGATTGGGATCAAGGAGATAGAGCAGTTCCTCGATGAGGAGGAGGCTTGGGAGCAGAACAACCCACGAGGGTCGTCTTCGCGGTCCACTGGGTTTGAGGTGCAGGTCCAAGGTAAATAAAATTTTTTATTTAATAAATTATTTATTTAAATTTGAAATGTTAAATTTGAATTACAGTTTATCTAACGTGCGGTAAACTGTACAGATGAGCAGGGGAACGTGTCGACGAGGAGGCTGGACGTGGCCGGTTTGAACAACATGGACCGAACCCTGCGAGTTATAGTGCCCTGGAATGAGGGCACTGATCAGCCCATCGACAATGGGGGGTCACCTGTTCAACCGCTTCCTGAACGAGTTGGGCACGAATTGGATTCGGTCCCCCCTTTCCTTCAGGATGTAGAGGCACGTTCCGAAGGGGCCGAAGGACCAGGCTTGGAATGAGGTGGTTCAGGAAATTAATAGTATTTAATTAATATTTTTTTGTAATTAATTATATTTAATCAATATTTTTTAATATAATTTTTGTAATTATTGATATTTAAATAATTTTTTTGCAGCTGCGGTTTGCCGTCCGGGCCAACCGGAAGAGGTACACCTTCTTGAAGATGGGTGACGGTTGGAGGAACAGGAGGAACCATCTCTTCCACAGGGTGGATAAGGATGGGATGATGCCTCTCGAGCAGCTGATCGAGAGCGTCCCGGACAGCGTGCCGTCTAACGACTAGGCGAGTTCGTCCAGTTCAGGAGGAGCCCTGAGGGGCAGGTAATGTATTTATTATATTCTTTATATATAATTTTGTAATTGTTAATTCTTAAATTATAATTTCAATTTAATTATTTTTAATTTGAACTTTATTAATTTTAAATGTTTTTTATTTTTTTTAATACATTTAATATTGTTTTTTTCCAGGAGCTTTCTTAGAGGAACACCAGGATCTGTGGGCAGCAGATGATCCACCACATAGCAGGATCGAAGACCTTTGCTGTCACCTACAGCGAGCTGGTAACTTTTCAAAATATCACTGACTTTTAACTGGTTATTTCATAATACTAATTGAATTTTGTAATTGTTTTAGGAGAAGAAGGCACAGCAGGAGAACCGTCAGACGGACTATGAGGGAGTTGTACACTATCACACACAGACACCGTAACGGGACTGCGACCTCTCAGCAGGCAGAGGCGGCCATTGTAAGTAATTTTATTATTATAATTTTTATAAAACCAACTTAATAATGAAAAATGCTAATTAGTAATTGTTTCATAAAATGGCAGGAGCGGATGCAGCAGTCGCAGGCTGAGCTGCGAGAGACCCAGGCCGAGGAGTCACAGGGGTCAGTGGATCCGACGACTCCTTTGAAGGCGGGTCTGGGTCAGGCTAAGCACCCCGGACACGTGCGAGGGATGGGGATAGGCGCCAAATCTAGCATGGTCTACGGCAGGAGCGCCGCCTCTGAGGCTGGCAGCTCTAGAGGGGCCAGATGTCCGAGGGACGAGTCTATTGAGCAGCTGCGGTCAGATTTGGAGCAGCAGATGGCATAGCAACAGCAGCAGCAGATGCACCAGCTGCATCTGCAGCAGATGCAACTGCAGGCTGATTTGATCTACGCTTAGCAGACGCAGTGGCATAATATCGCGAACAACATGCTCGAGCGGTTATAGAGTCGCCTGTTCCTGGACAAGCAACATCCACATGTTCCCTCTGTCCCTCGGTACGTCGTCCAGACTACTACTCCTCCTCTTCCTCCTCCTCCTGCTGATGATGATGGTATGGTTCACTCTGCCCAGCGGCCTGATCTAGTAGCGCCTGAGGGAGCCCCACCTGAGGGAGCACCAGATAATCAGCCCCCAGCTACTTAGTTTAGATCATCTTTTTTTTTATTTGTTGTTAAAACATTTGTAAATAAATATATATAATTTTGTATTTCAGAACTTAAATTCTTATTGTGTTTACCATAATTATATTTATATTATTAGACCGCGTTGTTGAATTTGTGAATTAATTGCAACAATATTATTTATATTTCTAAAATAAAAAAATAAAGCATATATGTATTTGTAGCGGTTTTATAATAAAAACCACTACAAATATATATGGTTGTAGCGGTTCTACAATAAAAATACAAATATACATAATATTTGTAGCGGTTTAACAATACAAATCGCTACAAATACTTAACATTTGAATTTTGAAATTTGCTGCCTTTGTGCACATTTGTAACGGTTATTTTATATATAACCGCTACAAATTAAAAATAATTTTTCCATTTGATGTCTAACGGCTTTAATATTAGTAGCAGTTGTATATATATAACCGCTACAAATACTCAAATTTTAAATTTTGAATTTCCCACCACTGTGTGTAAAATTCCAACGGCTTGAAAATTAATAGCGGTTATATACATATAACCACTACTAATTTTTTAGAATTGTAACGTTTAGTGTAACGGTTTTTGAACCGCTACAAAATTTTAAACGTTGGAATTTCAGAATATAAGGTTCTTGGCATTCATCATTCTCTAATCACTCATCCTTTTCTCTATACTTTCTTCTCTCTCACTAGTAGCTATGGATAAATCATGGATCAGGTTGTCACACAATTCTCTGAATTATTTCTACGGATTAAACAATTTCTTGGATTTCGCATTCACTCATGGCAGTTGTAACGGTAAGATCGTCTGTCCGTGTCAGAGATGCAAGTTCAAGGAGTGGCATGCATGAAATGTTGTGAAGGAATATTTGCTTCTGAAGCCTTTCCCTGAGGACTATACGTTCTGGGCAATTCATGGTGAGAAGGCCGGCATTAGATATGATGATGCTCTTCCTCAAAGTTCTCAAGTAGGCCTTCAAGTAGATGAAGATGATCCTGTGAATGATGATGTGCGTGATGTGTTTGGATTTCAAGGCGACAACTTCAACGAAGAAGTGCACGGTTCTGAGCCGGTTTTTATGAGGAATGAAGCAGCTCTGGATTTTTTCAGCTTGATGGATGAAGCAAATCGTCCTTTATATCAAGGTTGTCAAAAATATTCTAAATTATCTTTCTTGATCAAATTGTATTATATCAAGTGCTTGTGTGGAATCACAGATAAGGGAATGTCGATGTTGCTCGAATTATTACAGGATGCATTCCCCGACGCTAAGATTCCCATAACATTCTACGAGACCAAGAAGATTATCAACAGGTTAGGGTTGAACTATCAAAAGATTGATGCATGCCCAAACGATTGTATGATGTATTGGGGAGACGATTCCAGTAGGGAGACTTGTAAGAGATGTCACACATCGAGGTACATGATAATTCGGAAGGGGAAAATATAGAAGAAGAAACCTGCAAAGATTCTCAGATACTTCCCTTTGAAACCTCGCCCATAAAGATTATTTATTTCGTCTAAAACTGCGGAGCACATGAGGTGACATGCCGTTGATAACAATGAAGATGGTAAATTAAGACATCCCCGGGATGCAGATATTTGGAAAACGTTTGACAACGACTTTCCAGATTTTGCGATTGACCCCAGAAATGTTTGACTTGCATTAGCGATCGATGATTTCAATCCTTTCGGGAATCTTAGCACAAGTTACAGTATTTGACCGATAGTCTTAGTTCCCTACAACTTACCCCCTGGATGTATATGAAACAAAGCTCTTTTATTATGTCTATGATCATTCTAGGCAAAAAGGCACCGGGCAATGACATCGATGTGTATCTCCAACCACTTATTATGGAATTGCTTGACCTGTGGAATGTCAGCTTGGAGACGTACGATGCTTACGGCAAGACTTTGTTCAACTTGCGTACAACCTTGATGTGGATGATTAGTGACTTTCCTGGCCTTGGAATATTATCTGGTTGGAATGTGCATACTGGGTTGGCGTGTCCAGCTTGCAATTTTGACTCTGACGCAGTGCGCCTTCCACACAGCCAAAAGTGGTGCTTTATGGGGCATCGGAGGTTTATCAACGGAAGGCATGTTATTCTCTGGAAATTCTTATATTTCATCACATTTTTCTTATATATTTGTGGTTTTAAACTAAAATTGTGCATAAATTTTATACATATGAAGAAAAATGTGATGTGTTGAAAATACTTGAAAAAGTGCAAATTTTGAGCCAAATGTATAGGGTTTTAGATTAAATTGAAGAATTGAAAAACTCATAAAATCCTTCTCTTTATAGGAGGATAATGACAAGAAATGGAAGCTTACATGGATCCTTGGAGGTGAAGAAAAGAAGAACAAAAGCCAAAAAGGAAGATCAAAGTAGCTTGAAGGTGTCCCCGGTTGCTTTTGCTACGCCACAGCGAAGCAAAGGCGAAAACACATCAAAAATAGGCCCTTCTAACCGCGTACGCTGTGGGTTCGCTATAGCGTAGCGAAAGTGAAAACACATAAAAAATATGCCCTTCTGACCGCGTATGCTGTGGGTTCGCTATAGCAAAGCGAAAGCAAAGTCTCGATACTGCAACTGTGCGTTTTGAAAAACTGATGCATCAGCTGCCTTTTTAACCTAATGGGGGCGCCGAAATGAAGGTATTCTGCACAAGGAAGAGTTCAAGAACCATAAGGAGGCTTCTTGGAGAGCTAGAGGAGGATTTTAGGGCTTCTTGGAGGAGATTCTGGGAGAAATTCAAGATTTTTCTTCTCTTTTTCTGGTTTTTTCCCTCTTCTCTTTCCATTTGCTGATATGGTTTTAAGTTTTATGTTGAGTTGCTGGTTTGTATTGACTATGAGTGGCTAAAACTCTCATTTAGGATTACTTCTACTCATTGTATGGATTAAAACTACTATATTTTCTTGCCTTTGCTAGTTGTTGAGAATATATGCTGATTTTTCTCCATGCTTAAGTACTATCTTGTGCTTGATCACCACATGACTAGTTTGGTTCAATTGAATGATGCTTGAGAGAACTATTTTGGTTGTAGAACTTGAGAAAAATCATGCTAGACTTGAAGTTTAAGGATTAAATGGATGGTTTGTTGTTAGAATAGAGATATATCTAACAACCTAGCATAGTCTAATGAAGAATTACTTTGGGAAAGATGATTTTCACTAATGATAAACAAGAGATTGAATATTGTTAATGAAGATTAAAAATCAATCTTGACTTGAGAGAGCTTGATTGATGATCTTAGAATTTTTGACTAGCATATGAACTCACACAACTAGCATAAGTGAATCAATTACATAGTTTTATGAAATACAATGAGGAAGAAGTAATCCTAAGCCTTTAAACCTTGAAGTAGAATCAATTTTACAATCACCTTTGTTTTACCTTATTGTTTTTAGCAAATTCTCTTAATTAACATACTCAATTCCAAATGATTCCATTCAACCTAGTTAAGAACATAATTACAATAATTAGCTTACTTTCGGCATAGTCATCGTGGGAACGATCTTTACTTATCACTTTATTACTTGCAACCCGTGCGCTTGCGGAAGCTAAACGGCGAACAAGGCATAAGTTCAGATTGCAACGGAATCGCTTCAATGGGAAACCAGAAAAAAGAGGACCACCTCAAACTTTATCCGGTATAGATATCTTACAGCAGCTTGAGCATGTTGACTTCAAATTTAGAAAAAGCGACGATTCAGCACAAACTCGCCAAAAGACGTGCAGGACTTTGGCGCTTTAGCAGTGGAAGAAGATAAGTATTTTATTCACTCTTCCATATTGGAGATCTAATTTACTTCACCACAATCTTGATATAATGCACATTAAAAAGAATGTCTGTGACAATGTGCTGTATACGCTACTTAACGAACCCTGCAAGACAAAAGATCACCTTCAAGCGAGGAAAGATTTACGCGGCATGGGAGTTCGTGAAGAAGCTTGGCCAGATGAGTATGACAAATTTCAGCCAGCAAATATTACCCTCACAAAACCGAACAAGGAAGTCTTCCTTGTGACGTTGAAGAAATTAAAAGTTCCTGATGGGTATTCAAGCAACATTTCTCGATGTGTTGACTTGCAGGTTTGAAAGGTTGCTGGTCTGAAGAGTCATGACTCACATGTTCTTATGCAGCAGTTACTCCCTCTGGCTATAAAGAATACACTTCCTCCCGATGTTTTCATCATTTTGGTGGAACTTTGTTCTTTCTTTCGGAAGTTGTGTTCTAAGGTTTTAATCGTTGAGGAGCTCGATCAGCTGCAGTCCAAAATCATTCTTACGCTTTGTCATTTGGAGATGATCTTTCCTTCGTCCTTTTTTATTGTGGTGGTTCACCTTACAGTCCACCTCGTTCATGAAACAAAGCTTGTGGACCAGTACAATATCGTTGGATGTATCCGATTGATAGGTACTCATTTTAAATATGTGCTTTATTCTCCATATTTAATGTTTGCTAGTCGTCCTTTTCAGCATTTTATATCAATTTTCTCTTCTGTACTTCGTAGGTTCCTTGGGAAATTAAAATCTTACATAAGGAATAAGGCGTGGCCAGAAGGTTTTATAGCTGAAGGCTATATAGGGGATGAGGTGCTATATTTTTGCTCAAGGTACTTTGATGATTTTGAGACGGCTTTCAACCGCCCACCTCGTGTTGGCGATTATCCTGAACCTGCGCTGACATCAGGAGAATTTATCCCTCTTGTTGGTAGACCAGTTGGAGCAACTGAGAACTTCAAATTAACGACAACTGAGAAGTTGCAAGCACATAGACATGTCCTGATTAATTGCACTTAGTACTGGGCAAACGGGCCGGCTCGTGACGGGCTCGGGCCTAAACGGGCCCGTTTAGGCCCGAGTTCAAATTCGTACACTTATATGGCGGCCCGGCCCGTTTAAGTTAGGCCCGCGGGCTTTTAGCCCGTTTGCTTTTTTTTTTTTACCATTTCTTTTTTGTTTCTTATTCTCATAAAGACTAAAATACCTAATTTAAAACATAGATATCATCAACACTAATTTAAAACATAAATATTATTCAAGTTTAATAAAACACAAACACTAAAACTTAAGTTCAAACCATAATTAATGTTTATAACCAATTAAATAAGTTCACAGCCACAATCAAACAAGCCTACAAGCTTCAAATGTCAGTAATAATATAACACCTTATTTGAATTTTGGCGTATACATGCAAAAAAAGAAAAAAGAAAATCAAAGAAGAGAAGCTTCAAATGATGCCTGAATCAATGTGAGAGTATTTTTTATATGAGGGTTAGGTTAGGTTAACTCTACCTCTGACCAATGCTTACTACCCATTGTCTTGTTCCCATTTAAATAAAAAAAAAAAGTTAAACGGGCCTAAAAGGGCCGGCCCTGAAGGGCTTGCGGCCCTACAGGGCCGGCCCTTTTAGGCCCGCTTCCATTTTTAGCCTCCAAATCATAGGCCCGGCCCTTGACGGGCTCGGGCCTAAACGGGCTCGGCCCGACGGGCTCGGCCCGAATTCCCGGCTCTAATTGCACTCAAGTTGAACCTTTCATACGGTAAGAATTGTACACTCACATGTTATTTGATCTATATCTTTCGTAACATTTCTCACTTTCATTTCACTATCGTTTTTCCATTATTAATTGCAGGGAATTCAGAAGTCATGTTAAGCGTCAACTCAGGATCCGTACACAGACATCCTCGGAAGTTGATAGGAGGGTCCACAGAGAATTCCCGAGCTGGTTTGCGCGCAGAATACTAAATGACCACAACCCACACTTACCAGATTTCAGAGCTCTCGCAATCGGCCCTCTTGATCATGCAAAAAGGTTTACAGCATACAATGTCAATGGTTTTTAGTTTTGCACGGTTTCACGGGATCAAGGATTGCAAACTCAGAATTCAGGTGTTTATGGCACATTTGGGACAAGGAGTTATACGAGCAGCAGTGACGCCAACATGCAGTTCGGAGGCGTCCCTTACTATGGCAAGCTTATTAATGTGGTCGAACTTAATTATCAAGTTCATTTCACCGTGACGCTGTTCAAGTGTTTGTGGGCAAATACCACTACTTCTCGGGGACTGACAAATGACGACTTAGAGATCACATAAGTCAATTTCTCACGGCCGATTCATACTGGTATTTCTCAAGATAATGAGCCGTATATTCTAGCTTCAAAGGCACATCAGGTTTATTATGTTGAGGACGAGAGGTACAAGGATTGGCACATGATCGTTCATTTAAAGCCATGAGACCTTTACGACATGGGTGAAGGCGATAACATCGCCTATGAGAGTGAGCCATTTCAGCCAGTCGATTTTGAAAACTACTTCCCTGAAGGCGATGACAATTTACCTCTACTGCGGTGAGTTTTTTTAAGTCCAAGTCATTTAAATTAATTTTTTTAAATTTAATAATACATCCCTAACAATAATTTTTCTACATAATTTCTGTAGGGATGACGACGATGAGTGATCAAATTCAAATTATGCTTTTGTCTTGAAAAATAACTAGAAATTTTTTTTTTAAATAAGATCTAAAAAAAATAAAATTAAATTAAAATAATATTTGTACCGGTTATTAAACCGCTACAAAAATAAAAATAACCGCTACTAACTAAAAACCGCTACAAAATGGATACATTAACCGCTACAAATAGTACGTGGATCCCTATAAATACCCTTACCACAACTCATTTCAAACACTCCCCAATTTCTTTTCACCTTACCTTTCTTTCATTTTCTCTCATTTACAACTTCTTTTGTATGAGTAGAGGAGCTGAATAATACGATCAAATATGGTAACAAGTTTTTTAATTTTTTTTTTACAATACTTCTTTCATTTATATAAAATTTATTCTCACCATTTTTTTTCAGATATTTCAGAGTTGTATCTCATTTTCATCTATTTTTTATACACAATTACATTATATTAGACAATATAATAATTCCTTATTACCTATGTATCCTTAATAATATTATTAATATAATTTTATACTAATCCAATTAAATTAAATTTTTCCTTTTAATTTATTAATAGGTTAAACTATTGAATAATAAGCTAATTAAATTAGATAAACTAATAAAAAAAATAAACTATTTAATTTAATATTAAAAAAACAAAAACAAATGATCGTATATATTTTTTAAAAAAATTAAATATTTGTAGCGGTTATTAAACCGCTACTAACAAACGCGCCTTTTTAAACTCAAATTAAATTTTTTGGCGCTAAATTTGAATTTCATGAAATTAGTAGCGGTTTTATAACCGCTACAAATTTCATAAAAATTCAAAATTAGTAGCGGTTTATTAACTGCTACAAAATTGAAAAAAAAATATCATTTTTCTTTTCCCACCTTCAAAATTTCAATTTTTTATATTTGTAGCGGTTATATCTCTGAAAAAAATTTTGTTCATGGGGATGTTGTAGCGGTTGGGTGGAACCGCTACAAAGGATGTAGCGGTTATTTTCCTTGAGTAGCGGTTTTATATAACCGCTACAAAACCACTTGCAACATACGATTTAGTAGCGGTTTTCCTAACCGCTACTAATGTTGTTTGTAGCGTTTAAAACCGCTACTAATACCCATTTTTAACAGCTACAAAATCACATTTTTTTGTAGTGTATCTCTATTCATACATATTTGTTTATGAGCATTTTGAAATAAATAAAACATTTGGAGTTTTTAGAACTACAATTGGTATCTTTATTACATTACCTAAAACTTATTTATTCTTGTTCCTTTCTATCAAAACAAGATGGACTTTGTTTAGGCTAAGAATGGATTAATTATTAAATCTTGGATGGAAATTTCTGTCATCTAGCTATTTCTCTGAGTAATATATTATTAACAACTTCATTTAGACTATTTTCACTATAAAAGATTGATATTCAATATTTATAACTTGTCTTAAACAAGAGAAAGAAACAAAACAAAAATATTCATAGATACTAATGATATGTTCCTTATGGTAACGGGTTCATGAATTATGGTCAACAAATAGCATGAGCTTTAAGATACATTAGGCAAAGTTTCATGATTACCTTAGCCAACGCAAATCGTGAATATTGTCTACAAGCCTGTTTGGGATGGTGTTCTGCCATCATAAAAGTGGCTTTTTAAAAAAAAAAAAACTCAATGTTGTTGTTTTAGAGTGTTTGGGTTCCCGTTTTGGTAATTAGGCTTTTTTCCCTAAAGTAGCCTATGAGAAGAAGTTTAAAAGTCTGGCTTTTTGAAGAAAAAAAGTCACTTTTACCACCGCCAATCAAAACATAAGTCACATTTACAATCTGACTTTTTTTTCTATCTTAAGTTTGTAAAAGTTATATTGAAAAAAAAAAAAAATCAATTTTGCCACACTAATTCAAACGGCCCCAAATATTCAAGAATTAAGACCACTCCAATGCTCCTTTTCACCATGCATAAATTAAACCAACAATTAGGATAAGCACAAAAATTAAAACTTCAGTAAATACGAATACTCTAATACATCAAATAGACATTGAGACAGTTATAAATTCCATTGAGTTTCCTTTATTTGATAGAACAACCCAAAATTATGTTATTTCAACTACATTAAATGATCTTTTAAATCGGTTAAGACTATCCAGTTTATGGCCATTTCTCTATGGTACCAATCGTTGCTTCATTGAATTCGCTTCCTTAATAGGATCACGATTCAACTCTGATCGTTGTGGACTAATACCACGATCTAGTCCTAGACAATGAAGATGACTCCTTCTTTAATATAATGAGATCATATGAGCAAATGCCCGAACCAAAATATGTTATTGCTAATCATTTTCCTTAGTTCCCTCCTTCTGCCTCCTCTTTGATTATTGTTGAGAGAATATCAATAGGCGTAAATTAGAAAAATATTGACCAATATGAAAAATAAGAGTAGATCAACTTCCCATTTTGAGTTTGTCTAAATAATAAATGCGTTTTTTTCCATTTTACCCTCAATTAATTATTATATCACATAAATTCTCTTTCATCATTTTCTTATTATTCTCTCTCTCTCTCTCTCTCTCTCACTCACCCTAATAAATAGAGGCATTGTTGGAAGAAAAATTAAATTTCCTACATAATTATTACGTTTAACTGCTTTTAGAATCTTATAATTAGACTGAAAGACTCTTATATAGGGGTGTAATAAAAATCTCAATGATAGCTTTGGGCTTTTAGCCTCTTCTACTACCAAAAAAAATCTCAAAGATATAGGAAGCTATAATATCATAGAACCTCTGCTTTTGCTTTGATGCAATTATGTCCAGACTGTACAACAATCCACTGGGTGAATAATAAACCCTGGCTTATAGAATCAGAAATAGGAGAAGCAAGTGCAAAGAAATGAGTCCAAAGGACTTCTGCTATTTTATTAGATGCAGGGGAATAAAGGAGTTATTCTTAGTCTAAGATGGCTCAGTGTCTCATGCTTGCTTATGAAGGACGTTCTCTGAAACTCTGATAGTTAGAATATGGTTCTCTCTATCAGGAGGTTTTCTCTGTCCATCCTCTTATAGCCTAGGGGCAATGCGTGGACGGTCCCATTCGGTGACAATGTGGTTGCGAGTGATCTCCTTGAGGGACCGGCAACCGCTTAATGCCATAGCGAGTTCAAACTCATCGCGCAGCATCTGAAGCACTTTCCTCACTCCAGCTTCACCATCAGCAGCCAGTGAGAATACCACTGGCCTTCCAATCTGCCACAAATTTCAGTCTCAATGTTAATTCATCCATATATGCATACCAGGAATTGGCTTCTGATCTGTGTCAAAATGGTAAAACTAGTTGAAATGCTATGATAGTTGTTTTCTTGTGCTTACAAATACTCCAGATGCTCCAAGAGCCAATGCTTTAAATACATCTGTCCCTCGCCGGATCCCACCATCTAGGAAAACAGGAACTCTTCCTTGTGCAGCCTTCACAACCTGCATGTAGAATATATCACTTCATTTGACAGCTGAACAAAAATACATGACTATTATGAACATGATAGCTACTTTCTCATATTAGCCAAGAAAAGGCAATACTTCAGTTTCACAACCAAGAATGGTAACATTGGAGACCTGAAGTGTTGTATTTCAATGTAATTTATTGCGACCAAAGAAAATTGTACCTCTTCCAAAGCCACGATCGTTGCAGGGACATAGTCAAGTTGTCGGGCTCCATGATTGGATACGATGATTCCAGCAGCTCCAACTTCTACGGCTATCCTAGCTACGTTATTAGCAAGAAATAATAGGGATTATATTTTGAGACTTGAGAAAATACTTTTAACCAATATCAAATGGACATGACTACAAGTTGGTCCCTGTATAAGGATGCTTACCATCTTCCGCTGTTAGGACACCCTTTACTAGAATTGGCAATGACGTAATTGTTTGGAGCCACTTCACATCCTACAACAAGCAACATAGGTTTCCCAGAGTATTATATCCACAGTTCATGTCACAGAATGAAAAGTTATTTACGTGGAAGATCAGTATCAGTATCACCTTCCAGCTGAGAGACCGGTCGACTTGGCCGGCAACATAAGATGCTAAACCAGAGTCATCAGTCTGCAAGGTCAAACCAACAAGTGTGTGTGTGTGTAATAATCACAACAAATTAACAAACCTAATTCCCAGTAAAAAAAAATTAGCAATACTTATGGATCATTTTCAGAAAAAGTTTTATCTGATTTATTAAAATCCCTCAACAGTTTCTCACCTTACCAAACTTCCCAAGATTTAATCCCTCAAAGTTCTTCAATGTCAGATTTGGTGGTAATGTAAATCTGTAGAAAAACTCATCAAACAAAGTAATTCTCATTATAAATAAAATTTTTCAAATTAACTATGACAACCTTTGCAGATCTTTGTTTAAGTTTTATCTCATCAAAATTTTCAAATGAATGCTAACCTGTTCTTGATATCAGCCTCCCTACGACCAAGAATTGGTGTGTCCACGGTAAGGGCAATTGCCTTGAAACCAGCCCTTTCAGCTCTTTTTACAAGCTGCACAACTATATTCCTGTCTTTATACACCTTATCAATGAGCAGAACAGTAACTGATTAGGTCATATCAGTTTGGGAAACTTGGATGATCATAATTCATCAGCAGCAAGCAGTAACTCATGCCAAATTTTTACTTATATATCAAAGAATTACTCAAAATGAAGCATAGGAAATAGAAGGCTGAAAAGAAAAGGAAACTGAGGGATAGTTTCGTGTACTCACATAGAGTTGGAAAAACCGAATGCCAGGACCAGTTGAAGCAACCTCCTCAACACTGGAAGTAGCCCACGATGATAGTGTCTGAAAACAAATAATGAAAATCAATCAACCGGCAAGAGAATGAGTAAGGCAAAATGCACACATACTAGGCCCTTGTTGGCATCGTATTAGAGCTGACAGCAAAAGGAAACTACAAGAAATATGGTGTGCTTAGCAGTAAACTACAGTAAAGACTAAAGATAGTGAAAACTAAACCATGATAGTTCCAGCTGCTGATGCTGCTCTAGCTGTTGCGTATTCTCCTGCATGAAAGTTGCATCATTTGTTTAAGTCTAAAATTTTTACCACAATAGAAGTAATAGGAATATACTTAAGTATAGAAGGCTCAGAAATTTCTCTGTTGACAAATTCTACAAAGAAGGTCATCGATTTTAAAGTATTTTGTTCTATTAGATTTGAAAACACTAGACTGCCTTAGATAAACTCAAAGCCATCAGCAGCCATTTTGGAAAGAATTCAGCCTGCACCATTTGGTAAAGGGAAATAAAAGGAATTCTGTTTCTTTTGCACAAAAAATTAAGATATACGTCGCTTGATCCAAGGCAGGATGGGGTGTGGTTGGTGGTCATATGTTCAATCCCTCCTAATGTAGTGTGTGTGTGTGTGTGTAAAATATGTATTGTCACCATTATTTAATAACAATGATTCTTTTGTATCATCATTTTTTTATGTGGTTATAGAGAACATTTTTCATTTACAAAATCACTTTGTTCTATTCTCTTTTGCACTTTGCATGCCAAACAGGCAACTGCCTGGGATTGCTCCCCAAAAGCTCATATGAGATTAACTGAGAGTTGTGTGATGATTGGGTTTTCTTCAATATTAAAAGAATAAATTAATGAATTAATGGACTAAACTATGCAATCAAGATGAAACACACAGAAACTTTAATAGCAGCAGGACATGAGTATCACTTAAATTCTATTGAGACACAATTTGTTCTTATTAAACCGAGCAGCAAACAAGCTGCATATTGTGGCAACTTACACTGCAAGTGAGTGCAATTACACTCTCTAAATGTAATAAAAGCAGATTCCTTTGAGCACATACCTTCAGGGTGAGCCATCTTCTGCATGGCAGTAGGAGCAATCATGATAGGCATTGATATCTTGAAACCCAGTACTGTTGTCGACAAGTCTATCTTGCTCACATCAACAAGAATACGTGGCCGAAACCTGTTTCAAGCAAACAAAACAGATTTTCAGAAACAAATTAAGGCTAAAACAAAGGTTTCAGAAACAGATTTAATATAAGTAGCAATCTCATAATTTAGACATGGTAATTTGTGATAACTCAGAGCATCAATTAATCTGATTTTTTGATTTTAAAGTATAGAACCAATCGGCAAAAAGGTGAATTACAGAATCCTTGAGAATGCAGATCGATTCTCCTTGAGAGTCCACTGGTCCTCTGCCCCTGATGCATAGTAATCGTAAATCATCTTCGGCAATTTCTCCTTTGCAATTGCCTCATACTCAGTAACATTAGTTAACTCTTCCATCCTCATATTTGATATTTATGCTGTCTCCAGGATCAATACGGGGATCTAAGAACATGAACTTATGTCAAATAAATCTCTAACTCAAAAGCTAAAAGCTAACACAGAGCTGATGGATGGCATGCAGGCACTACAAAAACAGAACATACTGTAGAATGCACTAGCCAGTGTTGTTCCAATTCAATCCTATTAAAAGCCAATCGAGGGATCACAGCCAAAATAGAACAATATGAACTTTTGCCAGAGTGTTTTTATTGCATATCAGGTGCAAGATTTATCAGTCCTCTCCTCAAGAAAAGCCAGGTCTTCTCCATATTTCATGCCAAATCTCATTTTCTGAAATCATTTTAGCCTTTTTCTGCTACTGATTAAGTTACATGTATACGATCAATCCATGAAGTTGTTATACTTATATACCTGACAACTTCTGAAATTGCCCACTCAAAGTCTGAGGATACCCGATACTTAAAAAAAAAAATCCAATCTTCGATAATGAAATTTTAAGATTTTCGGATTTCCAACATCAAATGACCCCAGTTAGCCAAAAAGCCTAATCATGATCATTCTAATATCATATGATATAATGCTATGAAAGTAACAAGTAACAGAAAGTTGAAAATAAAAAAACTTAATACCAAGGGAAGAACAAGGGAACAGGACTTCGGAATGAGACGGGGCTGGAGAGGAGCAGGAGAGAGCAGGAAGAGAGAAAGTGAGAATGAAGTTGAATGTGACGGAGACAAGCAAAGCAATCAGGGAGAAATATAATAGCAGGATATAGAGACATACACCAAATTCACCAAAACCAAATAAATAAACAAATAAAGGAGAGTGAAGACAAAAGGGGTGAGGTGGGGATCAGAATAAGGACTGGAGTTTCGGCTCTCAAGATGACGACTATTATTGAATTCCGTGTCATGAAATGATGAAATGAGAAACTATTGGATGGACTAAGGGAGAGCGCTTGGCTGCTTCTGAATGGTAAATTCTGGGGAAGGCAAAATTTTCTGGATTCTACCCAGTCCAACGTGCCCAACTTGGGATGCTTTTCCAGTCAACTACGCATCGAGGCTTAATGCCCCAAAATGGTTCAATGTTCGTTCAATGGATGGGACTATGACCTATGAAGTGAACCATAAATGTTTGCGGATGATTATTTTATTGGGTAGTGTCATTCATTATCTGATATACGATTCCGGATGTTGTTATGGGCATTGATTTTATTGATCTCGATATGAATTCCTTTTAGATGCGTTGCATTTTAATATGGGAAAATTGTGAAAAATTCTCTCATTAGCAACTTATTTATTAAATAGGACTTTCACGTACAAATTATTTTCCACGTGTGTAAAATATCTTTTCTGGTGTACAAAATATCATCCCTATGTGCAGAAATCTTCCCTACGTGTGCAGAAATCTT
Source organism: Inga laurina (assembly GCA_963855925.1). Classification (NCBI taxonomy): domain Eukaryota; kingdom Viridiplantae; phylum Streptophyta; class Magnoliopsida; order Fabales; family Fabaceae; genus Inga; species Inga laurina. The sequence continues at coordinate 15,033,867 of OY979708.1, read as the reverse complement.
CCTTCCGTGTGCAGATTTCTTTTCAGATCCCATTTAATAAATAAGTTGTCAATGAGGTCTTTTTTAGCAATTCTCCCTTTTAATATTTTATATTTGAAAATAAATTCTTATAAGAACCTGAGAGGAATTTGAGAGCGTAATATGATGATTAATGATTGAAATAAATATTTTTTTCGTTTTCAAATTTTTATTTTATTTTTCTTTGATTTGGTCAAGGCATAATGTCTCTTGTGGCTTGATAATGAAAAGAGTTTCCGCCTTTTCGAGTCTTCCAACAAGTGCCGTCTCTAGATTCAAATGATTTGAAATTATCTCTCAATTTTAAATTATTCTAATGTAATCCTATAATTTTTTTCGCATTTTATTTTTATATATAATATGTTCAAAATTTTTGAAGCTAAGATACAAAATTACCTATAAGCTTTTACCCAAGATGTGCCCAACACCATCGGTCTATTTGGTATAATGGAATTGGGGAGGATGAAAATGGAATTGGATCTCAATTCCATAAAGATGGTTGTTTGGTATAATGGAATTGGATCCCAATTCCATTTCCATGTGGAAGCTAAATGACTCAATTCCATCAAAATGAAATCTATCCTAAAAGCTCAGTTTTATAATTCCATTCATAACCCTCCTCTTTACTTCACCCTCTCACCTTCACCCAGTCGTCATCGAACCGCTAACTCAACGAGGACAATGTCGACGACAAGGACAACTGTGGCGACGGTGATGGCTACTAGCTCCATCATTCTTCATTCATGTGAGATATGACCATCGTTGGCCAACCCTTGTGCAACGATGACTCAAGCAGCCAACACTGGCTGGGTTCATGAGTTTCGTCTTCTTCCCCCCACGCAGATCTAAAACTTGGATCTAGAATGGTGGTTGAAGGTCGAAGACGACCTATCTTCTCTGTCTTCGTCCTGAAGCATGATGATGGTCATATCTGTCTTCTCCAACGTCTTGAGCTTCGTCTTCGTCCATCACCAGGTCTCTTTTTTCCTCTTTTCCATTTTCCCGTCCTCTCCGTTTTCTGCTGAAGCATGATGATTTGCAGATTTGTAGTCTCCTTTTTCCTATGCTTAGTAGGTTGTTGGAAGTTTCAAAGAAGACAATGGTAAAGGACACTTTTTTAAAATTTTAATTTGATGGGTATTTTGGACTTTTCATATAAAAATCAGATATCATTTCCATATCATACAAAACATACTTTTAAACCTTATTTCCATATCCATATCCATATCCATCAAAATTAATTCCAACATATCAAACGGGTCCCATATATTTTTCGAAGGTGTAAAAATATCCATAGCTTACAAAACCGGAGCAAAAATGATCATGCCGTTAGAGGAGGTAATTTTTGTTAGTGGGATCCACATTATTTTAATTAAAAAGTAAAAATGTCTACCCTTTACAAATTCCATGGATGCCCTTACATATAGAGGTGTTTGGGATCGGGACGAGATTGGGAAATGCCATTTCCGATCTCGAGAAAGGTTCGGAAATGATTTTTATTCCTGATTCCGGATTTCCTTTTTTTTTAAAAAAAAAAATCTCTATATTAAATTTTTTGTTGTGTTTCCTTTAGTCTAGTATAAATATATAATTTGTCTAATATTATATTGTACCAAATAAGTCCAATACAAGTATATAATTAGTCAAATACATGCTTAAAGTTGTCGATTCAGCTGCAAAAAGAACAAAAACAAGAACAAAAAAATTAGAATTATTTAATAAATAATAAACAAAATTAACTAAATAAACTAAAAAAATAAATATTACTTTAAGAGTGTTAGGAATTTTCACATTTTATTTTACATTTGATCTTATTTTTTTAAATATTTTAGAAAAATATACATGTATATATTTATATTCGGGTTCAGAAAAAAATTAGGATCAGAAATTCCCATTCCCAATCCTTATCCCAAAATTATATTCTTGATCCAAAAATTTAAATTTTCGGAACGGGAAGCTCGGGATCAGGACGGGATGACGGAGACGGAAAATTGATAACCACACCCCTACTTACCTGAGATCTTTGGTTCTCCAACTCTCTCTTTCATTACTTCATCAACCCCTGGTCTTCTCAGATGCCAGTGACGGTGGCGTCGGTGTTCTCCTCCCCTAACGGCGGTGGCTTCCTCACAGCGACAATAGCAACCATCCTTCACTAGCAAACGCGATGATTCTCGTCTCTCCTAACATCTTGTAGGTCCAATTGGATTTGTGCTTTTTTTCTTTGTAGATCTGAATCTGTCATCATCTTAGCACGATGCCTAACGCGGGATTCTTCCTCCTCTGACCCACCGCACTGTCCTTTTGCTAGGGACTTCTACTTGTTTGAAACGCTCCCTTGTTTGTCTGGTTTCGTCGCAACGTTCTGTATAGAGGTGAAAACTCATAGGAATTTATTCTCGTTTATTGGTACTTAGAGAGTTGAACTCCCTTGTACGATCATGTTTCTTTGGTACAACTTCGCTATCGCATCAAACTCCCTTATTGGATCATGTTTCTGTGGTTCGAATTTGTGATCATGTTTCTGTGGTTCGATTCTGCTTCCCTCAGATTCACATAGCTTTTTTCTGGTCCGTGATTCTAGGCCCTAAATTATGCAAACATCACTAAATTAGAGATATATGGCAAGGACTAGATGATTTCTGCGATAGGGCTTGGACTTCTCACATTTTTTTTTTTAATTGTTGATTTCTAGTTTAATTTCTTGTCGACAATGGGTGATGATGAATTTGACGATGAATCAGACTATCGAAGGTTGGGAAGAGGTGTTTTTTTTATATGAGAGAGAGATTATTTTTTTAGTTGGGTATTTTGATACTCTCAGATTATAATAAACGGACATTAGTCTCTTTTAACATTAGTGTCATTTAAGCTCCGCTTATGGGTATTTCTGTATCACCAAAAAATATATGGCGTTGAACACATTTTGGATAAAATTTTATGAGTAATTTTATAACTTAACCCTAATTTAGTAATTTTTGTCACGAGGGCTTACGCGAGTTTCAATTATTTTTACTCAAAAGGTGGTTTTCAATTCTCTTCCTTAGTCGGGAATTGTTTTTGATTTTTTTTTAACCTTAAAAAATTGGTTTCGATTCACTCTGTTATTTTTCACCTTATCAATGTCAGTTAGTCCCCATACTTATGCAAATAAAAAATATTCTCTCTCCTGTTAAAATCTACTTTATAGGCTACGGGCCTATTTGTGTTATTGGTGGTTTAAGTTGTTCTTTTTTAATTTGACTTTTATAAAAATCAGATAAGATAAAAATCATATTGTAAATATGATTTGTGTTTGAATTGATGATGATAGAGATGGTTTTTTAAGAAAAGTCAAACTTTTAAGTTTCTTTTCAAAAGCCGCTTTTAAAAAAAAGGTCAAATTGCTAAAACACCAACTCAAATACACAATTTTCAAAAACCAGAAACCACCATGATTTTTAAAAAAGAGCCGGTTTGGGATGACAAAATGCCACGTCAAAAAGGCACTCACTTGATAAAAGTTGTGAGAAGATGAGGTGGCACCACGTAGTTTCTGAGCCAACAAATGAGTTGGACAAAACTCAAGATCAAGATTTCAAGACCCCCCCCCCAGTCTAGGACGAGGAGGCTTCATTCTCGTCACGTGTTTGACTTCTTTCTCTCTCCTTGTTTTACTCCCTCCCACAGCTAATATAAGATATATTTATAGAAATTGATCTTAATTTTAAATATAAAAAAAAAATTAAAAAAGAGAGAATTAAAAAAAATGATTATAATTTTTTAAAAAATATATATTATATTAATCAATTTAAATAACTTTCTTAATTTAATTAAATTAGATAAACATGTATACATTAATATGACGAGGGAATAATTTTTTGTGGTGAATGCTAGAGGAAAATGTAAATAGCGCCTAAGATAATCCAAATTCATCATTAGCATTTGGGGTTTGTTTAGCGTAAGGATGGGTGTTACTTATTGTCTCCTCCATTATAGGATTTACGATTACCGTGTCACTCTTCATCTCAATACCATATTTACAGCTAGAAGCTGGGCATTGCTTCGAGATTCTCTGCCTCTGCCTTTCCACTGATGGTCCAAAACCGCGAAGTTGGCATCTTCTAATTTACACGCACCATGAAAAGATGCCGCATGCTCCCTGCAACCTCTGCTTCTCTTCCTGAACCCCACTCACCAACATTACCACACAGCTGAAACCACCGACACTTTTCATAAGCAGATTTATAATACACACAATAATTACTGAAATTTTAAAAATTTCTTCACAATCCTCACTTTTAGCTTTTCATTTACATTTCCTAGTCCAACTAGATATGACCTATGAATACGATTATCCATGAATGGATTTGTGTACAGCACTTTACTGATATACAATCTCAGGTGTTAATAGAAGAAATTGAGAAAATCTAGGACAAAGCAGCTTAAAGCCAAAGTGAACTGGATGAATTCTAGATGCAGACATGATGAACTTGAGCTGATAATGTTGCTGTAACATGATGGCGGGTTAATTCCAGCATCAGCCAAAGGCTTGCCACTTCTGTGTCTTGTGTTCAAACAAGCAGGGATTTCCAACTGGGAAGAGAGGTTCTTCTTCTTGTTTGGCTGATGGCTTATGCAGAGTCCTCTGTTTCCTCTCACGTCCAACCTCGTTCCAAGTCTTCCAATGAACGCATCCGAGAACTGCAGAACCCCACTTAGATTGTTGTGACTCAGATTCAGCTCGTCTAAGTTTGGGAGTGATCCCAAATTTGGAGGCACAGGTCCCATCAGACTGTTGTTATTTATGGAGAGAGCTGTTAGGTTCTTCAAGGAAGAAAGAGAGTTGGGTATTGGGCCAATCAATCCACATCCTGAGAAGCTAATTGATTTCAGATTCTTCAGGTTCCCAATGAACATGGGTAACCCTGCTTTTATGGGGTTGTTATCAATGAGTAAAAACTCTAAAAGCTCCAAACTTGATAGGGCTTGAGGAATAGGCCCACCTATAAAATTATGAGTAAGATCAAGTAAGACTAGTCTCTTGAGCCTTCCCAAAGTTGGAGGTACTTTTCCAGTAAGTTTGTTGGAACCCAAATCCATTTTGGTGAGAAATTGAAGTTCTCCAAGAGAATCAGGAGGATCCCCTTCAAGGCTTCAATTTCATTCCAACTTAGGTCCAAAATGCTCAAACTTCTCAAACCTCCAATTTCACTGGGAATTTGACCACTGAAGTGATTGTAACTCAAGTCAAGTTGCTCTAGACAAAGCAACCCGCCAATCTGTCTTGGGATATTTCCTTGTAAGCTGTTCTGTGAAAGGGTTAGGACCCTAAGGGTAGCAACCTCTCCCAAAGTTGTAGGTAAATATCCAGATAGGGTTGGGTTAGATTGCAATGCCAGGTGTTCTAAGGAAGAAGAAGAACGAAAGATGGCTGTGGGAAGAGTGACAGGTGAAGCCACAAAACAGCTAAAAACTGAAAGGGTTTTCAAGTAATGAAGTTTCACCAAGGATTCTGATAAGTAAGCAGATGGCTTACAAGGTGGGAAGATTATATCAGGACCAATGTGAATCTTTGTGACATGAAAGACTGATGGGTCTTCACTGCTAACTTCACACTCAACTCCAGGCCATGGAGTTTCTGTACAAGGTTGTGGATGTTGCAGTGCCCAATCAGGGTCATCCAGAAGAGCTCCCATCACTTCAAACAAACCCAACAATTCCTCCTCCTCCTCATGTGTACTGTTCTGCATTGCCATAGCTTCACCTGAAAATAAAGCAAACCCAACAAGAACAAGAAGATGCAGATAAGCCATTTGATGAAATGCCAAGCTAAAATGATTCTCAGGAACTTTTGGGTTTGGAGGCAATTAATAAAAGGACTCTTACATGAAGGGTGTAGATGGGAAAGAAGAGGAACCAAAAAAGAAAGTGTAGACATGTCAACTTTTTTGTGTCAGCGGGGAGGGCTATTTGAAAAGTAGAAAAGCAAAGGTGCAGGCTTGTGACTGTGTTAGTTTGCATGGAAAAGGGGGTGGAGTGGGAAAATAGAAAAGGGTTTACCATAAACTGCAATATGAATTATCAAGTCGGTCAAATAGAGCATTCCCAAACAGTATATGGGCGAGCAGGACAAGACACGAGAGTGTACTTCAGAGACAAAGTTTGAAGCCGGCCAGACACCCATGATACTGAGACCTACATTCTTCAGTCTCAGCTTGCCTCGTCTATCAACTACCATTCCTATCCTTTACTGTTTCAGTCTTGCTTTTTTGCCTTTTCTCTGCAATGCTTCATATCTATCATTATTGCAGAAAATCAAAAGGCAATGTGATACCAGCTATGGTTTTATGTCTTGATGGAATGAGATCGATGTGGGAATCCAAGTTTACTTCCTAAGAATATTGTCAGTGTGATAAATTGTTTGATTGAGAAAATCTATTTCTTCTCACTAATCTCATGGGAATAAATTTTCCATATAGCCTAACATGAGATTTGAATCAGATGCATTTTAATGGACCACATAAAAAGAAAGGAGGAAGGAAGGATTCTGTGCGTTTCTTCAATATGATCTTAGTCGGTCATCAAATGTTTATCTTTTGACTAATTTCTTTTGGGGACATAAAGCATGTTTGGATTAGCTTATTTTTTAAAAATAAGCATTTATTACGTAAATCGAGATAAAATTTCTCTCACATACTTATCTCATATACTGTAAATCACGATTTATAAACACTTATTACCTAAAAATAAATTATCTCAAACAAACATATAAAATGGAGGATTCTTCACTTTTTTCAACAAGTACACTTTCTAAGATGTGAACTTTGTTTTTTCCCCCTTGAGGGCGCTTACCATCTAGGCACTCCTTGCAAGATAGAAGTTTTGTATTTTATGGAGTGGTCGCGGGTTGCCTGGTCGGTTTTTTTTTTTTTTTTTGTTTTTTGTTTTTTCCATATCCAGCCAAAAATATGGCAAAAAAGAAAAGAGAAAACATAACCTGTTCGATATCTCTCACCAAAAGTTGTAGGAGATACGAATGGTTGCAATGGGCATTTCTTTATATATACTACTATACATATTGCAAATCTAATGTTTGTTCCCACAGCCACGATAAAAAGGATCTAATGCGTTTTTTAAGTCATCCAAATCACTCATAGAATATGAATCTTTTGGAGATATTGATCATCAGGCAATTCTTACCGATATTATGGAAGTTTTATATTTTATGGAGTGGTCGGTTTTACTTTTTGATCAACATTTTCAACTTGTAACCATGTAAGGTTGTTAAACCTAGACCGGTCTTTGAACTTGTTGGGGTAGTAAGTCAAAGGTTAGTAGATCAGATCAAAGTCAAATCAGAACTACCTTGGGGTTAGACCAATGAGAAAGTGAAGATTTCAAGATTAAAATAAATAAGTGAATTAAATTAAATTTTTAAAATAAAAAAATATTGAACCAGCTATGTGGCCAGGTAGGGCCTATTAAGTGACCAGTTCTCCAGTTTCCGAGTTGAATCACAGGTTTGATCCGGGTTTAATAACCTTGCTTGCAGCAGATTAAAAAAAAAAGAGCTTTCTATTAAAAAATAAAACTTGCTTGATTTTTTTTAAATGACTGTTTGAGTGGGTTATATTTAGGGAGAATTACACTTAGGTCCCCAAGAAAGAAAATAAAAGAAGAAATAGTCCCTGGATATTGTAAAATGAAAAAATGGTCACATTAATAACTCCAAAAGTCTATATTGACAATTCGTTAACAACTCCATGAGTCTGTATTGATAACTCCATAAACCATTTCTTCATTTATTTTCTTCTTTAGGACCTGAATGTAATTCTCCCTTATATTTAAACGTTGTCAGCCCCAACTAAAAGATGTGCTATTTGAATTAAATTTTTTGAATAGGGATAATGCAGCACACACATTGATACACACAAGCACATTCATTCACACTGCATAGGATTGATCTTGTGACTTCTCCCCCAAAGAGAGAGATGGGTGTCATATCATATGAATGAAATGATTAAATAAATCATTGATATAATATTAATAATTATTTTCTCTTGTTCATCAGCCACGTGATTGCTAGGCTGAGTTCACCTTGTTATTAAAAATCATCTTTTAAACTGTGTTAATAATTATACGTGTACATGGCAAAAAATTGTATAGTTAATATATTTTCAATCAATACTAACTGGTAACTTCGACATGAAATTTCGTTATATTAACACATAATTTCAAAGCTGAAAACGCGAAGCCATTACTAATTGCTTAGCTTTGACTTAAAAGGGTGAATGTTATTTCTTCTTGTCAAATAATTGTGTTTTCCTTAATCAAAATCAGGAACGTCAAGTCCCCATAAATTCACCGAACATTACAAAATTAAAATTCGGCGATATCTTCGGCTAAATAATATTTAATTTAAATTTTACTAATTGACGATATGCAGTGATCATCATCAACACACTCAGCAGTGAGGAATATTAATACGGAACATTTGAATAACCCTTAAATGAAATAATATATTAGTTATATACTCCCTCTTTTTTTTTTGGCCAACAAGTTATATACTCCCTCTTATGTCAAATATAAGATATTAATGCCTACATCATAGAAACCAATTATAAATTATCTAAAAGTTAGTTACGTTAATTTATAACAAATTAAAACATTTTTTATTTAACGGTTGATACTTATTACTTGATAGTTGATACTCTTTCTTGTGGACTAGATTCTAAATTTCTCTCTCCTAAATATTTAATGAGCCAAAGAAGTGCTTTATATTTGGTTAAGGTATACCTTTTCTCTTTTAAATTTATTTGAAGTATATTTTTGGTTTATTATCTTTATAAAGTATATTTTTAATCCTATAATTATAATATTATTAATATTACTAACAGAAAATGATGACACAGAAAATTCAAGTGATGATTGTGCAGCTAATAAAACATTTTTAATTTTTAATTTTTTTAATATAATATATTGAGATTATTATAAGCTAAAATAAACCGATAAATTGCTGCAAACAAAATCGAGATTTTGATATTTAGATTATTAAATTAATATATTTATATTATTAAACTAAAATCTTTTAATACAATCAAAGTTTTAATGTGGACTGCTGCATTAGGTTTTTAGATATTTTGTAATTTACATATATTTTAAATTTAAGATTAATAGCAGTTAGTTATACATTCATCATTTGAGTTTGTTACGTTAGTGTTTTTATATTAGTAACATTAATGATGTTAAAATTACGTGACCAAAAATATACTTTATAAAGATAAGAGATTAAAAATATATTTTATATAAACTTAAAAGACTAAAAATATACTTAAGCCATTATATTTCCGACTACTAACTCCTCCAACAATTAACTTATATATTTGAAATTGAAATTGGAGGAAGTAATACTATAATACTCGTATGGTCATTAATATAAGAGTTACTTACTCATATGGTTATTAAAACAAGAGCTACTTTTGTCCAGAAAAAAGTTAACATAATAGTTACTTAACTAATTTAGATAGATTAAAAAATAAAATAGATTAGTTAATTATAACAAATGTAATTTGATCTTCCTAATATACACTCATGTATAATATTAGATTATATATCAACTTATAAGTTATTAGGTAAATTAGTTTGGAAAAAAGTGATCAGTGTGGAAAATAAAATAGGTTGGGTTTGTTGTCAAACTCATGAGTCAACTTTATGAGTTTACCATTTTTACATTTCTAACTTATAAAATCGAGTTGAGTCACTAGTAAACTTGTGACCGTTGTAAACTCGGTTAAACTTACGAGTCTATACATCAAGTTTACTGTTTTTACATTTATACCTTACAAAACCGTGTTAACTCACCCTTAAACTCGTGTTCATTTGTTCGATTTGATCATACTTAGCAGATTTATATATAAATTTTATAAAAATATCTTGGTTAAATATGATAAATTATGAATGTTAATAGATTTAATTTCAATTATTTGAATTTAAAATATATTTAAATCAAATTATTGTCATTTTTTATATTTTAATTATTTATATTATTAATACCTATTTAATGATAAAAGTAAACTCTTATGGATTTATTATTCAAATTTACAATACAAGTTTATGTCACTATTATGATTTTGCTTAAATTCGGGAGCTTGACAATCTTAGCCAGGAGCTTATAAGTTGTGCACAGTTCAATTCATTTAAATTTCAAGCAACATATGGTCCGTACACTAATTATTTTTAGAAAAAATAATTTCAAAATCTCTATAAGTGCCCATGAACTTGTCACTAAACGCTTATAGAGTTGTTAGTAGAATTAGAATTTATTGCAAGAAAATCTCAAGGGACTTAGATGCAATATGAGATTTTAAGAGATCATTTTATCATATTTTCTCTTGTCTGGAACCTAAATACAAATTTCCCTTATTTTTAATACAACCACTTGCTTTGCTTTTGTAGCCATGTCAAGTCTTTCTGGAAGATTTGCAATGCATATTAATTGCTTTATTTAAATTTTTATTATCAAATTTTAATGAGAAAATAGAGGAAACATATGTTTTAAAAACTTATAATATTTATTATATGTAAAATTTGAAACCAGAACAATTTATAGATAATTTTAATAATAAGCTGATAATTTTTATGCCTTCAATATAATATGCCGATAATATTGATACAAGTACAACTCAGCTGGCCCTAAAATAGTTGGGATTCATAAATGATCTGCGCGCCTATAAATTTCCATTAACATTAATCACGATCAAATCATTTGTGCGTGGCAACTTCTATGCCACATGGCCAAAAAAAAAACCCACACACACACAAAGCCATCCATTCATTTAATGAAAAACAATTCCAGACATGACATTATCACTTTACTTTGCCTCATATTTTGGGGAACATATTAGGGATGTTGGTAGTAAGCAGGAGCTAGTACATTGATTATAGAGTAGGATGTTCCAACTAACAAATTAATCAAGACTTGAACCTCCGTAATAAAAGCCCTAAATAATGAACCAAAAACAGAGGAAACCCGTTCCTTTACGTTTGTCTTTGCTGTCCTTGGGGTGTTCCTCTCGTTACCACAAAACCCCATCGCACGCCTTTTATTAATGGCCTAATAACAATGCTTAATTAATTAAGCTTATTTAATCGCGCAAGTCTCTTCTCTCTTAACTCCCCAATCAACATTTGACAACATTCTCATAAACATTGTGTGTTTTGTACCCCACATGTTCTACTTCTTTAACATCGTCATGTGGATTAATACTGACTAATATATTTTAACAAGCCAATCACACTATTAATTAATTAGACCGATTTAATCAATCCATAAAAAAATAAAGTAGTCAAGATTTTCAAAAGCCAACATTGGCGCAGATAATTGTAAGGAAGGTATATGAGGCCAGGCTTGAAATATTCGTGGTTCATGAACGTTTTTCCACCTGGCCACTTCAGTTATTTTTAAAGCACGAATTCCCCATTATTGTATTCATCATTATTGGAACAATGACCTATATCAAGGAGGAGAATTTTGAAAACACATGCACCACACAATCTAAGGTCACCATCTTAGAATAATAGACATAAATAATTTAATAACTATATTTGCCTCAGACGTGGCAAAGATCCAAGTCTTTGGGGACCCAACTTGGCTTCTGCGCACACAGGATTTGGTTCTTGTGGGTCAGATTAAAGTTTTCCAAAACCCATGTGTGTAAAAAAAAGCTTGAGTTATGGCAAAAAAAAAAAAGCTTGAGTTTTTCTTCTGAAATGAGCTGATAGCTAGACAGAAAAGACCCCACGAGCTCCATATCATTGCCCTATGTTTCGCGGACGTCTGCAAATGATTACTTAGCTTTTGGGTGTGTGATTTTGGTTTTTATTTGTTCATATGATTATTTGATCGCAAATGATAAGAGTTACACCTGGATAGCTTCTCTAACCAGTCATCTTTTTAGCCATTCATATAAACCTCAGGGTTTGCTTCATCGCACAAGTGTCCTCGTCATGGTCCAAGAATTCGTACCCGCACTTGGTTCAATAATGTCACTCTTCTACTGTTTCACTTCCAACAGGACTTCTTCTAATTAAATTATGTAGTTCAAAACTATTTTTTAATTCGTTCTTGTTGTTTTAAAAACCTCCAATTTGGTTACATGGATCCACGATGATCGATGATAATAATAGTCATTCCTTCTTCTTCTCATTAAAAATCTTATTTTAGTTGTTTGAAGAATGAGTTTTCGAATTAAAATACTACAACCTCAATCATTTTGATAGTCATACTTCACAAACGATTAAGAGATCTTTGAATTATTATTCTATCAAACACGAAGTACAATATATATACAACTTTGTACATGTATAAACTTCTAGACAATTCCGAGCATAGTATATGTAATTTAATGAATTAAGCAAATGAAATATCTCTGATGATGATTAAGAGAATTGTGTGTTTGACAAGGTAGGCCCTTTTCATAAAAACATCTTCGTACGTAGGACGGCGTATATACAACTGGGGTTGTTGGCGAGGCTTGTGACTATGCTTGAGGAAACTAAGTGTCCGATTGTAATTAGGCCTTGAAATTAATCAACACTTCATATGGTTGCTACGTGTTATAACAACGTAAGGCCACTTATCACGACGTTTATATTGTACTAATTTATTTTGACTCTCCACTTCTGATTAGCTTGTTTTCTCTTTATGTTACTTTCAAGTATCAAAATTTTTATCTTTCATATCAGTCATCGAAATAATTGAGAGCCAAATAAGGCAAAAGGCTCGCTAAAAACCACAGACCAAATAAGCAAAAATCAACCTCGATGGTAAATCCTAGGGATGAGTAAAAATCCGGTGGTCTGGTTCAGTCTAGTCTAATCTGAGTTGGTCTAATCTGGTCCAGTCCAAATAAGCAATATAATGAAATCGGACCAGACTGGACCAGACTGACTGGTTGGGTTGGACCGAGTTCCAGACTAAGGGACCAAACCAACTAGACTGATCCGGTCTGGTCCATGTCAATTTCTTAAAAAATATTTTTATAATTTAGATGTTTTTTTTATTTAATATTGTTAGAGTTTTTTTTAAGGATTTATAATCGATTTTTATTTCTTATGATGATTTTTATATGATTATAGGTATTTTTATTATCTTAATTATATTTATCATGTTTAAATATTTTTTCTCAACATATTTTTCTTATTGTTGTCAAATGTTGTTGGATATTCTTATAGATTTATGATGTTTTAATTTTTTGTGACATATTTTATATTATTATAGGTATTTTTGTGGTCCTAATTATGTTTAATAAGTTCAAATTTTGCCTTCCAAAAACCAAAAAATAAAAATAAAAAAAATATTAAATTTAAGTCCTGGACTACTTGGACTGGTCCAAGTAGTCCACCAGACCCAGTCTGGTCCAGCCCAACCTCAGATTGGTGCTGGACTAGTGCTGGACTAGACTAGATCACGGACTGCTTTGTGCAACCCGAGATCTTCTCAAGACCAGACCTCGGGTTGATGTCAAACCTGGTTCAGTCCAATCCATACTCATCCCTAATAAATCCAAGATCCTCATATCTGCTTTTCAAAGTATTTAATATTTATGATCTACTTCTATCTTTAATTTCTCGTCATATATAAACGAATTATTAATAATGCTGTAGAATATATGAAATTGTATTTATATTTATTATATATATATAGACTAATAATAGATAGTAACGTAAGTTTATCTCCGTAATTTGATGCGTATTTTTCTGTAACATTGGCTTATAGTGTTATCTTTGTAAGAAAATTTTGCCAAAAAAGAGCCGTCAGAAGGAGGATTTATTTATTCATTAAATTAGCTGGCACAATACAAGGTGGGACATAAAATAAAATGGAGAAATGTACACGAGAGACATAGAGACAAAGGGTGTATTGGTAATTGCAATGAATTAATCATTTGACCCCTCAACCAAGAGAGCAAATATAAAAAGCATTAGTGGATTCACTTGAAACTACCACGAAGCCACACAACACATTGCTCGCTTCACACGCTCTTCCCCCTATATAGTAGCTCCCTCTCTAGTAGCTAGCTGCGATGTCCAAAACATCATATCTAATGGGAGATACCATGGTGATGAAACCCTTCAAACCAAAAGATCATAGTCGTAAAGCTAATAAAGGCTTTACTTTCATGGCTTCTGTCTTCTCCTTCTTCATCTGTACCTCCATATTTTATCTTCTGAACCACTCTCCTGACAATCTCACTAGTCTCTTCAACAACAACATCTTCTGGTTTTTTATGTCCAACGCTCTTATTCTCATCCTAGCCGCTGACTACGAAGCTTTCTCTTCTTATTCCAACAAGGCCCATCAAGATCATTACGAAGAGTACGTCAAGCACAGCCAAGCCTCCAGAAATTATTACGTCACCGCACCATCATCATACGGCTTCGTGCCCACCTCCAAATATGAACAAATTGATGAAAAACCATGTGTCTCCGTCCTCGACGACCACGTCCCTCCCAAGCAAGAGCTTCTTCAGGAGAAGATGACGAAGAAGAAAGAGATCACTGTGCCTGAACATGTTCCAGAACGTGTGCTTGAAATCGTGCCACAAAATGACACTAAGAAATCGGCGTCCTCGTCGTCGTTGTCGAGTAGGAAAAAGCCAGTACAAGATGATAGTAGTAATATTAGAGTTTGTGAGGAAAGAACATTATTATACGAAGCAGGAAGAGCTGTGGGTAGAAGTAAATCTGATAGGTATGGACATGTTAAGAAGAGAGTGGGGATTGATGAGGGAAAGAACAGAGTGATGAGAAGGGCAAATACGATGAAAGTGGAGGAAGCAAGAGTAGAAGAAGAGAATAATTATAATAATAATAATGAGTTTTCGAGTATGTCAAATGAGGAGCTTAATAGAAGAGTGGAGGAGTTTATTCAGAGATTCAACAGGCAGATTAGGCTTCAAGCAGTTAGCAACACTGTTGTTCATGAAGCTTAATTAATGACCACAAGATCTTCCACGCGCAAGCTAGAATCCTATGAGAGAAGCTAGGAAATATGATGTGATATGTTCCAAGATTTTGGCTGTCCTTTTGCTCTGGTACTTTTATTGTATGTCTTGTCGTTTGGCTAAATAGTATATATAGCTTAATATGTTGTGGATCTTACTACAATCAAAGCTACTATATATATAACATCAGTCATATCTTTCCTTGGGGCATAATTTTTCTATTTTCTTGTGGATTTTGTACATTTGTTTTAATTTTATATGACCAGGTGGTTGTGCCCTTACTCTCTCCCTTGAACCTTCCTTTTTATCCTTTTCTATTTTAATTTGCTTGATCACAAGATAATACTACAGAAGAAAACCTCACGAGTCACGGGACTCAAACTTCTTGATGAACAATATATTGATATATATTGTTGTTAGTTGCAGAGCTTGATGAAATCATTTTCGGATAGTTTTTATTTAGGTTTTTGTAATTACTGAATACGTGTAAGGACACTGTCATTTTAATTTAAAGGAAAGCTGCCGAATTACACTTTTGAATTTGCAGGCAGTGGCAGGGCACAGTCAAAGCTGTTACTGTCTTCTATAATTTTTTTGGCCATAAATCAAAGCAGGACGTAACTATCACAATTAGCATAATTGACTCATACTTATCACATAATTAAACCAGCAATCATTGTAGTCGAATCGCTTCTGACGGCATCAAGCGTAGTAATTACTCTGTGATGGATCTTAATTGGCTGTTCATAAAAAGATTAGTAATCACGAGCATCGGTTTATGAGGAAATTAAGTGGCAAATTAAAGCCCTTGAGGGCTTCAAGTGGAACTCGCTAATCACCCCCTCCATGCAAATATATATATATATATATATATATATATATATATATGCATTTAGGCCTTTTTTTTCACCTGAATGCATTAAAGCGTTCAAGTCATGATTTTTGGTTTTTTTTTTTTTGGGGGGCACAGATTCAAGTCTCGAAGGAATCTTGAAATTGAATATGAAGGGGTCCAATTAAAAATAAAATACAAAATTTCACTGTAACAACACCTTAGAGGGAATATCCCTTACTTTCCTGATTCGTCCTTTTAAAATTAAAAGAAAATAATAAAATTATACATCGGAGTTTAATTTTCTTTTTTACAAAATTAATTATGAAAATATTATCTGAATTTTTGAAATTTTTATCAGAACTTAGTGATTTTCAATTTGTAGCTTGTGAAATTCTTATGAGAAATCGTAAAAATCTTATCTAAACTTATGAAAACATTTATCATAACTTGTGAAATCGCGTCTTCTTCTTTATTCTTAATTTCAAACTTAGAGGAATAATTCGGTCATTTTCTTTTAATTTAAAAAAAAAACAAATTAGACCCTAACATTTTCTTAATATCATGAATACTTGAAATATTTTTTTTATCTTTTGACATTTTAAAAATTCATCTCAAGAGATTTTTCTTACCTTATACGGTTATACCTCGTCCCTCGCCACATCATTAATGTTGATGAGGACGTAAAAATATGGGCTTTGGTTCCAATCATGTGGACCCGGACTGGCATCGCTGGTTTACCTGATCGCACATGCATGTAATTATTGATGAAGTGATGTGACAGGTTTCGGGTCATATGATGTAAAGGGACTTTATAATTAGAGATTAATATGAATTAAGAATTCTCCCAAAAAAAAATTATGAATTATATATAAAAGTGTGTTTAGATTAGTTGTCGGGAGATAGTCAAATAGCTGAAAAAAAAGATTTTAGAGAATATTTTTTGAAAAAGTAAAAAAAAAAAAAAAAACTTTTGGAAAACTATGGTTTTCAACCCCAAATCATAATTTTTTTGTCAAAAATAGATTTTGAAAAAAAGAGAGCATTTGGCTAGCTTACCACATAACCATAATTTAGTAGAAAAATTGATTATGAGAAAAATGAGAATGTTTGGGTTGTTTTTCTTTATATCATGATTTTTTCTTGAAAATCATCCCAACACACTAAGAGTTAGGAATGCGAATCCAACATTAACAGCCACAAAAGTTTCAAGTTCTAGAGAATTAATAATTTAAAAGATACTATTTCTGAGTTGATTCATTATTCCACGGAGTACAATTTTATGTATGGCAATAGTCAGAACGATGCGGCTAAAGTCGTTCCAATTTATTAGGATGATTTTGATTCCTGGATTGGGCCTCAAAATCCCCTGGTCTAATCGCAGTTGTCCTTGCGAATAGGTGTTTCAACCAGTGATGATGGAATCCGGCTTCACTCGATCGCCTTTCCGTGTCTTACCTCTCCATTATCCAAAACACTGCTGTCGTGGAGGTGGAGGTGGAGGGGAGAGTTGGATCCCTTTTTTATATAAAAAGGAGGAATGTGAAAAAATACTTTATTGGTGACTCAATTATCAAATGGGATCTGGGTATATAAACGATATTCCGTGTGTACATAAGATTTTTTCTTGTATGCAAATTATATTTCCTATATATAATATTCTTTTTTATGTGTGTACAAAACATCTTCCTCATGTGTATAAGATCTCCCCCTATGTGCATAATATCTTTC
The DNA here is from genome assembly GCA_963855925.1 of Inga laurina. Taxonomy (NCBI): domain Eukaryota; kingdom Viridiplantae; phylum Streptophyta; class Magnoliopsida; order Fabales; family Fabaceae; genus Inga; species Inga laurina. Next base: position 15,016,299 of record OY979708.1, on the reverse strand, counting down.
CCCGTATGTACATGATCTTCCCATATTTCATTTGGCAATTAATTTATCAATGAGGTATTTTTTCATAATTTTCCCTTTTCAAAAAAATGAAAAAATATGTAGAACCCTGAAATATTTTTTAGTGGTACCCAGTCTCTTAAAATAATTTTTGATACACTAACCATCCTTAAATATTTTTTTAATAATAACTACTGTCTAAAAAACTGTATTCTAAAATATTGTTTCAATAACACCCAGTATTATAAATTAATTTTTAACTCATTCAACACCTTAAATAACTTTTTAGTAGTAACTACTGTATAGTAAATTGCATTCTAAAGTTCTTTTTTAGTAACATCCAATATCATATTTTTAACTCATTCAGCACCTTAATTAATTTTTTCAATAATACTCAGCATCCTAAAATATTTTTTTTTTGTATCTAATCTCCTGAAATATTTTTTTATTACCACTCTATATCTTAGGTTTAGATTTTTCATTACAATTAGAAAAATATTTTAACATATTGAATGCATAAAACATTATTTTATGATACTAGATAATATTAAAAAAATATTTTAAGGTGCTGTGTACCTTTTTTTTAAAAAAATGACCCCCCGTTTTACCCAAAACTACAATATTTTGGGTAATGGAGAGATGAGGAGCGGAAAGACAATTGAGAAAAGCTGGATTCGTGATGATGAATCAACCCCCCTTACTTTCCATCCTTTGGCCCATTCATCGCCATTAGTTTAAGATCTAATAGTCTAGGATTAATATTTTATAAAAATATTATTACAATTTTATATAAAAATATAAATAAATTTAAAAATATATAAATAATTTTATAGATTATTATTATAAAATAGTTTTTTTCACTTCTTTTCACCATAGTTGTGAATTGTTCATATTAAATTTTAATAGTCTAAATTTATTTATATATTTTTATATAAAATTGTTATAAGATTTTTATAAAATATTAAATTTAAACTATTAGATTTTGATCTAATGGTGATAAAAGAAAAGGGGAAAATATTGGGAAGGTAAAGGAGAGAAACTCCTTCCGTAATTACAAGGCTCTAGTTTTCCAATTCAATTTTTAAAACGCAAAAAAGTATTAATACTATATTATATAAATTTTCTTGCAACTAATTTACATATAAATCATATTTATTGAAATATTTGGGGTATTAGAATGGCCAATCATGTAAAGGTTAAAGGTTTTTTTGGCTTAAAAAAACAGGCCTTTTAAGCTAAAAGTAATTATCATCAATAATAATAATTTAAATCTTTTTTTGATAAAATAATAAATTAAATCTAAAAAGGGCGCACATTAACAAATTAATAGGTTTTATAACATAATATTGATTGTTTATGCTTAACGTTTTAATCTCTGCAGCGAAGGCTTTTTATTGTAGTCTTTCAATTCTTGAATAATTTGAAGATTGAAGATTTCTACGACAAATATTTTTTATCTTCTTGATATATATTCCCATCGTAGGACACAATGTGCAATGGCCAAATTACAGCTACCTGAGTGGAAATAGTATGGGCTTTGATGGATGAGGTTTCCCAGATTTGTTTCCTGTCATGAGAATCCACATCCTATGTTCATCCAAAAGATGAGCATTATAATTTTTGAGGGTTTTTTTTTTATTTTTTGAAAAAATATTCCGTATACTAAAAGTTAATTATATTAAAATATTATATATTAAAAAAATATTTTAGATATTGGATGCTATTAAAAAAATATTTCAGATTATTGGTATTGTAAAAAAAAATTTCTAAATACAGAATTAAAAATTAATTAATTTAATATGCCAAATAACAAAAATATTTTAAAATACAACATACAATTTAATCTAAATAATTAATAATACGTGAAAAAAAAAAGGAAAAAAATGCCCTAACCCTAAAATTGAGGCATGGTGGTATGAGGTCCCCTTTCATTAGTGATTGTTCTATCTGGTACAGTACTGCATATATAGTCCATCTGTCTGATTTGTTTTGTCTTGTCCTGTGTTGTGTTTCACGGGTCTCTTATATATTCGATTCTACTTTTCACTGTGGGTGGCTTGGAATTTTTTCTCTTTTTCTAGGTAATATATAGATGCCAGAAAATGGCTATAAACTCATGTCCTCATATTCCTGTCCAAGCTGTAAATTTGTTTAATATAAACATGAGCTGTCAAACTAGCTTTTTTCCCATTGCTTTATCTGCAAAAGGTTAATTCTGTATGTCTTGTACCTCACACTCTTTCTGAGCATAATTTGCATCACCTATTGGCTCTGGAGATGTTGATTACTACTAATAAGGTTGTTGGTAAATTTAGTTCTGGGCAAGGAGGAGCAAATATAACCAATATCAGAAAGGTCGGTTCACGCACCATGTTTAATTTAATTCTTGGGTTAATATAACTTTTGGTCCCTGAAGTTTGATCCAATTTTGGTTTTGGTCCCTCAAGTTTGAAATCGGTGGTTTAGGTCCCTGAAGTTTCACCCGATTTTGGTTTTGGTCCCTCAAGTTTGAAAAGGACTTGACGACCCGTTTTTGAAACCCGACCCGACCCGACCCGGAAAAACCAAGTCCTTTTCAAACTTGAGGGACCAAAACCAAAATCGGGTGAAACTTGAGGGACCAAAACCACCGATTTCAAACTTGAGGGACCAAAACCAAAATTGGATAAAACTTCAGGAACCAAAAGTTATATTAACCCTTAATTCTTTAATGAAATATATCTTTCCGGGAAAAAAAACGAAAGGCAATTTTTTTGGAGGTGTCACTTCAACCTTCCTACAAATTACTAGAACTGAACACGCACATGTCCACATCAGATTACAAAATAAAACCAAGACATAAACGCCAAAACCTAAATACAACAAAAATAAAGATTCTAATCAAAACAAGACGCCTAAGAGGCCTAAACCCAAACACTATAACCCTAAGAACAAAACAATCTCACTAACGCAAGCCCTAACCCTAGATCAAAGATAGATAGCCACGTGAGCCGCCGTTGCCTAAAAAGTAAAGAGACACTGACAACAATGTCAAAAATAAGGGATGTAATTTCAAAGAACTTCTCTCTCAATCTCATCATCCCTACTGATTATCTATCTATTATTACCAAGAGAGTAAACACCCAATCTTCACGCAGTCATCGCCACGTAAGAAAGAGAAGCAGCAACAGCAACATATGGATATATTTGTTTTAACAATTAGATTGTTTATAAACTGCTTTTCACATAAATTGAGACACAATCCTCTTACATACTTACCTCGTATACCATAAATTACTATTAAAAAACTACTTTTAAACATTTCAATCGCCAATCCAAACGAACACTAGTAACCCAAAAATTTTGAACAACACGACCGACAACCACCTAGCCCCAAGCCACCATATCCATGAGGACCACCCAGAAACCAAACCCATCCTACCCGGATCGAAACTTGATTTCTGCAGCTAAGTGGACAAAATCTATTCTTTAAACTGAGGGACAGAGGTACGAGCCTCTAGAACAACAGATCCTACTCAAGTTTAATACCAGCAAGTGAAAAAAAAACACAAATATATTTTTTTTATCTAACCTATATATGATTTTCTTCATTTGCTGCCGGATGATATTGCTGCGTTATATCAGATGTCATCTGACTAAGCCTTCTATGAAAACTATATCCTGAAATACTAATTCTTACTCAAATTCATGTTTTACGCACAAACAGAATGTTCTGTTGGAAGTTAAGGGTCAAAATAGCATGCTTACTCTCATTCATGCAAATTTAAGCCAATGCTTATATACTCTCACTGTAAATACCTAAGCAAAAGCTGCGCAAAAAAATTCAATTCATTATTGATGACTATTTTATGCCTATTCATTTGATTTCAGATTTCAGGAGCAATGATAGGGATTTGTGACATACACCAGATCCTCCTGGCTTGATCATGTATGTAAACTTGATGCAGGCCTTCATAGAATCATATGGAGCCGCCACCTGAGTTATTGGTGTGCTTATTATTTGGAGGCTCTAGAGAAGATGAAAATTTGAAAAATTGAAGGCGTGTTAGTTCCTTTAGGCTGGTTTTATTCCTCCTAGAGATATTACTCCCTCCAATTATAATATAAAACATATTTATCTAAAATTAGATTAAAAAATTTAGTTAAATTAATTAACATGACATGTATTTTTTAAAACAATCCAGTCATCTTGCTAATCAATCGTCAAAGCAGTTTTCCTGTGTATGTTTACTCAATTGTGTACGCATCATCTTAGTCCAACCTTCTTTCCTTTCCTTTTTTTTTTTTTTTGGCGGCTCCAAAATCAAATTCACTAAGTTGGGGCTCTTTTTTATATATATACAGTTACAAAAAGGTTCGTATCAAAGTCCTAACATTATGACGCTAGCTCCTTTGTTTCAGATTGAGGCTAATTTGCAAGTTTAACGGTGCTCTATTTTGTATTTTTATTTTCATTCACATATATCGTCATAGCCAACACATGCAAAAATCTCAATGATTTCCTTTTTTGTTATACAAATCCAAATGATTTCTAAATATTGGTTTTGTGCATCGAATGAATAATTAGAAAATAAGTCCCATCTACTTATAACTCATAACTAAAATGATTTGACAATTTTTTATATTTTATTTTCATAATCAAATTAAATACTAACTTAATTTCCAACAAAAAGAGATTGAGTTAATATATACTCCCTCCTCCGTACATAAAATCCTTTTTTTTTTTATAAACTTGTTCCTTTTTATAATATCTTATTTGATTTTATTTTAATAATAAATACATTTTTACCCATTTTGTCTTCGTTCTCTCACTCATTTATTTACCATATATTCTCTTTTTTTTTTCTTTTTTCATCGTTAGAAATAGAGACATCTTTAAAAAAAAATATTTTCTACATATTTATTATCCTTAATTAATTTTAACTGTTTTTTAGAATTTCACAATTCAGTTAAAAAGACCTTTATATATAGTGATAGAAGGTATACTAACATTAAAAATGGATCTATTAATTATAAGTGTAAGATTAATTAATTGCCGCGTTTTCCCCTCCCCTTTCTTCTTGTAACTATAAATTGTTTAGATAAACTTATACTACCTCCGATCCTAAATATAGGATATAATTTATAGTATAAATTGTACTACAAACTATGTCCTATATTTAGGACATGAGGGGTAATAATTTTTTTTTTTAAAAAAATCGCATATCAAAGTGATTTGATGGACATGCATTGGGGGATAAGGAGCCTCTCCATTTCTTTTTTGATCCATTTCCTTCCATTTCTCCAATCCTACCCGTTAATCAAATCTAATGGTGAAAAGGCTCAAAGACAAATCACAGCTAATGCCTCTGAATTACACGCCATAATCTCTCTATCTCCCCTCTTCCTTTCATTGCTTCCGCCTTATCCGATGGCAAGGCCCAACTGAAAGTCGCCAGAATTCAATAAATTGGGTAATCGCTCTACACCCCAAATGTATTAGTGGATGACTTTCATTCCGTGCTTGAGAGTACAGAACTCCTTACATGAATTTATATATTTCCTCAAACTTGTTCATCATATATATACCGTTAATTTCTTTAATAACTTTAATTGTGTTTTCGAGAGAACATAACCCTTTTCGAGAAAAGGAAGACGGGTGATTTTTTTTTTCTCAATAAAATGGTTTCTCTTTTGTTTCAATAAAAACAGTGCACAGTGCGGGAAGGTGGAAAGGTGTATTAGTTTGGGTGCCTTTTCACCTTTAGATTTGATTAATGGTCAGGATTAGAGGAGTAGAGGGAAATGGACTAAAAAAAGAAATGGAGAGGCCCCTGACCCTGGGAGTTGTATCACCGCATCTCATAATTAACGAGTAACGACAGTGGCGAGAAAGCAAAGTATTAGGGGAATAAAGCGAGATAAGATTACCTGACGTAACGTCATTTGTTAGAAATTAGAATATTGCTCAAGTTTGCTTTCTGGCTTTACCAGTTCTTCCTGAATCAATTGTGAATTCCTCAGGGGACTGAAGTTTAATAGCCCCATTCTGAAGTTGAGTTGCCTTGGTTTCATCAATGGCCGCCAGGAGACAATTACAAAGTCTGCTGCGTAGGGGTTGCAGGGGAAGTAGATTCTTTGGGGCTGTTCCTGAAGGCAGTGCTTCTTCCTCTTCTCAGAAACTCATCGATAAAGAATATGAGCATAGTGCCCACAAGTAAGATTCTCTTTTCTGTCTCCCGAACTACCCACCCCCAAATAGGTGTAAACGTCATTTTAGGAGGGAAAACTATTCAAGGTTTAGGCTACAATTATTTTTCGGGTTTTTGCTTCTGGGCCTCAGCTATTTTCTCGTTATAATTTAATACTTGATGAATTTGTCCCAATTTAATGAAGTGAAAATTTGGGTTACTAGTTTTTGGCTGAAGGGAAACTTTAATGCTATTTGGGAGAGGCTCTAAGTTTCTTTTAAACAAGATACTAGGCTGTAATCACTCGATCTTATTCAGTTTCGTCACGGTTTTTTGTCTGGAAATTTAGTTGAAGTTGTGGGCTTAAGTTATTCATGGATTCTATGCCTCCAAAGCTTCCTTTAAATTTTAGAGCTTCCCTCTCGCATTATCTTCTCAACATCAAGGATCCCTTTATTCTATTGTATTACATCGTGGATTCACAACTTTAGCTTACCCAATACTTTCTTTAAGACACATTTCAAGGGTATTATCAACATTCAACAGTCTTTTCTTTTCCACTTTAGGTTGCTGCAAATCTTGTAACTAATCGAATCAGTGTTGCGATCTGATTATTGATAATTGTCTTTGTTCTGTTTCAAAAACAGTTATCATCCCATTCCAGTTGTATTTTCACAAGCAAAGGGATCTTGTGTATGGGATCCAGAGGGAAACAAATATCTTGATTTTTTATCAGCTTACTCAGCAGTTAATCAGGTAACCTTGTCTATATCTTGGTCCCTCTGTAGTCTCTTGAATTGGGGTTTTGGGACAGAACAGGTTGTTTATTTTTCATTATGGTGTTGTAACCAATAATGTAGGGTTCAGATCAGTTCAATTTATTTTTTTATACTAATTAAGGTTTGTATCTACTCTAATGCAATATCCAAGTTGGTGAACGTGGATACTTCCATTTTCTTGTTATTTCTTTTAAAGGCATCCAGTGTGTTGATTGCATGTCATACTCATTTAGGGACATTGCCATCCAAAAATTATGAAAGCATTGCAAGAACAGGCAGAAAGGCTGACTCTAAGTTCTCGAGCCTTCTACAATGACCGCTTTCCTATATTTGCTGAGCGTCTAACAAGCATGTTTGGTTATGATATGGCACTACCTATGAATACTGGTGCTGAAGGTGTGGAAACAGCTCTGAAGTTGGCAAGAAAGTGGGGTTATGAGAAGAAAAGAATTCCAAAAGATGAGGTGTGAACTGTAAGACCCATGCTAAGTTTTGTAGTATCTTGATAGGATTCAGTTTGTAGTATAATTTTATGGGACTAAATAAAATATTCTCTTGAAATGCCATTACTTTTCAAAAATAATCTTTGTTTGTATACTTATTTAATTTAATAGCCAACTTGTATGCAACTATTTGTAAATTGTAAATGTATAGATGACTGTAGAAACTAATGATGTAGGTGTTTACATGTGCCCATTAAGTGGTGAACAAAAACATTCTCAAAATTGCAACAAAAAGAAACTCTCCATTGCTGAAATATCTAAGGTGCTGTGGAGCATGAACTATGAAAGATATGGACAATAGTATTAGAATACATTGAATCTGAAACTGCTACCCTTAATGGAGAAGTTGTGCAGTTTGAAAAAATTAGAAGGGATATTGAGGATACCTTGATAGGAACATACCTTGATATTGAGGATACCAAGGGATATTGAGGCAGTTACTTTATGTCTCATTTTATGCTTTTATGTCGCTTTAATTATTTTTGTTTATGAGTCAGCTATGAGGAAGGGTCCAGCTATTATTTAGGTAGCAGTTACTATCATTGGTAGGTCTAGGCTATTTATATGTATTGTGACAACGCCGAAGGAATGAATGAGATTATGCAGAAGTTATTCCTCTATTGGGTTTAGAGTGCAGATCCTAACTCTAAGCTTTCCTTACCCTCCTTCTTTAACACGTCCAGATCTGTATCCAGCCTCCCAATCATTGAGAGAATCAGTGCCATTTGCTGCGCAATAAACTCTTGAAACTCAGGTTGAATTGGCGGGTTTGTGGAGGGAGTGGTGTGAGAAGATTCAGGTAGAGGAGTTGGTAATAGGGGTGGTCGTGAACCAGAGTTATTTGGATTCGGATCATGACTTCCAGAGCAAGTAGCCACCATATCCATAGGTTAGGAAAGAACGCTCCGATACCAAAATGGTAGGTTATGGGAACCTACAGTAGTTCGGTTGATAGAATAAGGAAGAAATAGAAAGATGAATAGAAGAAGAAGGAGAGTAAGGAAAGCTTAGAGTCAGGATCTGCACTCTAAACCCAATAGAGGAATAACTTCTGCATAATCTCATTCATTCCTTCTGCGTTGTCACAATACATATAAATAGCCTAGACCTACCAACGATAGTAACTGCTACCTAAATAATAGCTGGAACCTTCCTAATAGCTGACTTATAAACAAGAATAATTAAAGCAACATAAAAGCATATAATGAGACATAAAGTAACTGCCCACTACTTCCTAATGCCTAAGCATGTGCAGCACGTCGCCTTCTACTGTAAACCAGTAAGGGACTTGGCATGTTCCTATCATACCTGTGTTATCTTAAATGAAACAATATTCACGTTTGAGAGCATAATTTTGGTAGCTCATGCTATCTTTCATGCGTATTTCTTTCTGATTAATTCTATGATTGTCTTGTGCAAAAAGAAAAAAATGTTGCAAGATCATTATCTTGAAAAAATGGCACCCTCTTTTTGTTTCCAAATGATACTAGATTTGAGTATACTTGGAGTCTAATTTTTATATCTACGTATCTCTTATTTTGTTTTTCTGTCATTTTTTTGAGACAAATTTCCCTAGTCTTGTTCCGTACTTCATTGTCTACAGTTGTGTCTCTCTGGTTGGTTATTATCATATCATACGAGTCCTTTTGCTTATAGACACTACCTGCAGGCTATTATAGTCTCATGCTGTGGCTGCTTCCATGGTCGGACATTAGCTGTTATATCTATGAGCTGTGACAATGAAGCTACCCATGGTTTTGGTCCTTTATTGCCTGGTCATCTTAAAGTTGATTTTGGAGATGCAAATTCCCTTGAAAAGATCTTCAAAGGTTTCAAGTTGCTTAGTGTATATTTTTAATTTTTGTGTAGCTTGGAAGATTATAGGAGTTTACCTTTTGAATTTTATCCATGGCAAAGTGCAGAAAATGGAGAGCGCATAGCTGGATTTCTTTTTGAACCCATCCAAGGTGAAGCTGGGGTAGGTTTCCTCAGAACACATTTGATCAGTTTGACAATGCAACATACCTTGACTCATTGATAACATGCAATGGAATCGTGTATGAGTCTTTTTCTCTTCCTAACCTGGTGTTCCAGTTTTTTAACTAAAATAAAGGATTGATGAGTCAATTTTTTGTATCAATCCGAATATTTTCCTGCTTTCTGTGGTTAGTTAAATATTATATCCAGAATGGCAAAGTACTTCAAATTTATGACCTTTTATATTGATATTAAATCAGAGGCACGTTCCTTGATCCCTTCTTTACCAAGGTCATCTTTTATGAAAAAGACTACTCAAATTTTGAAAAATTCCTCTGCTTGGTATATCATCTCAAACTTGCTTTATAGCTTACGCATTATATTCTATTCCATACATACATGGGATTCAGATAATGCTTACTATTTTGCGGGGTGGTCATGTCAGAGTATCCTTCTTATAGGATAATGTATGGAATAAAAATGATATTATATCCTCTGCTCAAGAGTCATCCTATATTGTGGATTCAGAAAATTTTTTTTATATTGAAATGTTTGAAAACCCATACAATGAGAATGAAGCTTAGCATCAGTAGGATACTCACAAGAACAGAACGCACACGACCATCCCCCCCTCCGACAGACCATTTCCTGCCTCAGGCATTATTTTTGCTATTTGTCATGGAACATGGGCCCTATTGGGTTCTTCTCTTCCTTTCCTCTATCGTCTGTCTTACCAACTACCATTTTATTCAGATATCAAAATGACTTCACCTGTACATATGTATGATTTGTGTTTCTTTTTTTTTTTTATGGGTGGGGGGTGTTGTTAAACTCCCAATTGCTTGTTTACTTTCTGCAGTTCCTTTTTTCTTATTTATGACAAGCATATACTGTTTGTTGGCAGGTAATAATTCCTCCAGATGGCTATTTAAAAACCGTCAGAGATCTCTGCTCCAGATATAATGTGTTGATGATAGCTGATGAAATACAAACTGGATTAGCAAGGACAGGGAAAATGCTGGCTTGTGAGTGGGAAGAAGTTCGCCCAGATGTAGTGGTTAGAACTCCTTCCGCCTTAACTGTACCTATATCTTTATATACTGTCTGAACAATATGAAGTAAAGTGGTGAATCTGGGTCATTTTCAATGCCAGCCTTGTATCATGTGGTCATGTGATAAAGAAAGTGCCTGGCAACTGAGCTAGTGTGTGTTTGGATGATGTTCAAGGCCATGGTTTTGTCTCTAAAACCATGGTTTGGAGATAAACAACCCAACCACTCTCATTTTTCTCATAATCAATTTTTCTACCAAAACCATGGTCTTGTGGTAAGCTAGCCAAACACTCTCTGTTCTCCGGAATCTATTTTCGGCAAGAAAACTATGGTTTGGGGCATAGTTTTCCAAAAGCTGTTTTTTTCTACTTTTTCAAAAGTTATTCTTCAAAATCTATTGTCTTAAATCACTTTTTTTCTTCACATTTTTTTCAGAAGCTATTCCCCAAAAGCTAATCCAAATACACTCCATTTCATTCATTGGTTTGAATGAAATAGAACGTATTTGAATTGGGGAGTGTGTGGATTAACTTTTGGAGAAAAAGTGAAAAAAGTCATTTTAGAGAATAATTTTTGAAAAGGTAAAAAAATATAGCTTCTGGAAAACCATGGTTTTCAGTCAAAATCATAGTTCTGCAAAATTTGAGAGTGCTTGGGTAGTTTATCCCAAACCATGGTTTTTGAAGGTTAAAAGCTATTTTGGATTTTCTATGAGTGTTTGGCAACTTCATTTTTAAAACCATCGTTTCAAAAGTGAAACCAAACACACACTTAGTTACTTTATAGACATCAGGTTTGGGGTGTAGATTTGTTGGAGAAATTTATGGTCACCACCTTCCATTCTTACATGTGTAATACAGAAATTATCTGATTAAAAAGTTGTGATTTTGTATCTCATTAGAATGCAGGTGAATGGAGGTTTTCAAATATCTATTCCATAAAATATGTGCTTCCAACTGTTTTTCCACTGAGATTTCTAAGTGAAAAATATTGGGTTTTTGACATCACTAGAATGTCTACCATGTTATATATTGTGCTTCCATTCACAGGAAATTCTAAGGAAAATATTGGGATGTGTGATGTTATGAGAGTGCAAGTGAATAGAGGCATCCAAATTTTACCATTTTAAAAACATTTGCTTCCCGTCATTTCCTTTTATTTCCATAAAATGAATGTCTAGAGAATCTGATCTAAGAATTTTCACCCTTCTCTATTTTCTTGTTCCTTATAAGATTTTGCATTTTGTGCTTCTGTGCAAAAGCTAACTCTACTGTATGTCTTCATGTTTAGATATTAGGGAAAGCTTTGGGTGGAGGAGTCATACCTGTAAGTGCGGTTCTTGCAGACAAAGACATAATGCTTTGCATTCAACCTGGAGAACATGGAAGGTTTGATCCTACCCTTACCTCTGTTCTTTTATATGGTACTTTTTCATTCACTTTTTGTTTATTATTTTTTAATATGTTAGATATCTGATGTCATCCTTACATTTATCCTTTTAATAATGCAAAGAGACAGAAGTCTACCTTCTGCTTGGGCAAGGATTAACAACATATAATTCGTCCATGTTTTGTATTCATACCTGGAAGTCGGGGGCCATTTCCTATAGTGTTTTTGAAGGGTTCTAATGAAGTTGGGTTAGGGTGGTTGTTTGAGTGTGGCCATGTGGATCAATATTGCCAGCTTTCGGTGAGGGCAAGTTATAATGTTGGTATCAATTTGATCAAGTTCATCTATTTTTATATGGTAGTCTGATAGAAATTTGTTTCTGCTGCTGGTTTTTTCTAAGGGGTTTTGTGATGTTTATTCTTCATTGTAAAAGGGTGTAATTTCAGCAAATAACTGTCCATGAGACAGTTGGAACTTGGGCTCTTGCGGCCCCCCCCCCCCCCCCCAACACACACACACAAGGTGAAGATGAATGGCCGTGGCTATGAGGTTTAACTATTCATGTAGTTCTTATTACACGTCCTTTGGTGCAATGAATGCAAATAAATGATGTCTTGAATTGCAATTGAATATTGATGCCTTTGTTGTTCTCGATTTCTTAATTTTTCATCGTCTTCAAGGTTGGGAGCTTTTTTTTTCCTTCTCATTTTTGTGCTTTTACTCATGATTCTCGTGTTTTATGTGTCAAAAGACAACCAAATTTGTCTGTGGAGTGGAAAGTAGGACAAGCATGAACTCATACTGACACACTCCTTATGTGTTCTTGTTGACAGCACCTTTGGAGGAAATCCCTTGGCCAGTGCAATTGCAGTTGCCTCACTAGACGTGATCAGAGACGAGGGACTTGCTGAAAGGTACCAACATTACAAAAACTTGTGCTGTTAGCATATAGAAATGCTCTTATGGAGACTTCTGATGAATGATAATTTGCTGTGTATGTGTGTGTTGCATCAGACTTCTCCTTTATTTATTTATACGTAAAATGAGTTACTCAATGCCTTGTTACTTTTTGAACAGGTCTGCCCAACTGGGCAAGGAGCTTACTGATCAGCTGCTTAAGGTTCAGCAGCGGTACACTAACTACATAAAGGAGGTTCGTGGAAGGGGTTTGTTCAATGCAGTGGAACTCTACGGCAAAAATCTGTTCCCTGTTTCGGCCTATGATGTTTGCCAAAAACTGAAGGATAGAGGAGTTCTTGCCAAGCCAACTCATGACACAATTATCCGATTTACTCCCCCACTTTGTATGAGGTAAGGAAGAAATCGAGATGGCTTAATCAGTGTATTTAAATTGAATCCTTGGCTTCAAGACGAAGAGAAATCAAATTGCGCAGTAAACACACACAGGGTTCATCTAGCTTTTTTCCCTGGTGGGGTCTCAAGAACCAGAATGTCGCATCCATTGTTCGTGAAACATTACTGTGTTCTAAGACTAGTCTTGTATTGTTTCACAGTTCGGAAGAGATCCAAGTAGGTTCGAAGGCGCTGGCTGATGTTCTGGAAATTGATCTTCCAAAGATGCAGAAGATGAAGCCAAAAGATGCCTCTAAAGCGGCCTCTAGTGCTTGTGATCGTTGTGGGCGAGTGTTGTATAGTTAAATGTATTGTGCATCATATACTCCAATTATTTTATGGAACTTACGAGACGTGCAGAATAAGACGAATAATCACAGATTAAACTGTTTCATTTTATGTATAAATCCCTTTGGCCGTGGGATCTCTCATGTCAGACTGGATCATAGTTTAATGGAACTAAGCTCTCTTTACTTGGTTCTGTGATGTTTACGGGAAAAATGTGGGGAAAAAACAACAAACGTCCTAAATCGGAATAGAAAAAAAGAGAAGTAATCGAGTTAATGCATATTAACCTCATTGAGTAACGATAAAATCCATTGTCCATGGGCATTTATTTGGGTTTCAAGTGAAATCTACCTAACTGCAAAGTGGGAAAGACAGAAGGCAACTTGGGATAGGTAATAGGCAATTAAATATTAATGTTTTATTATGTCTCTGTGCGTGGTCCAGGCATCGCCCTAACAAAAAAGAGAAATTTCTAAATTTTTCATTTGAAAATCTCAGCTTCGGATTAAGAATTCACTCGTTTGTGATTATCAATGGTGTAATCCATTTTTGTATCTGTACTGAATTTGATTTCTGTGCCCCTTCCCATGTTGGGCTCCTACAAGCCTGCTATTGACATTGCTTCCATCTCCACCTATCCACGCCCAATTATGAAGACCACAATTTTAAATTTTAAATAACAATAATGAGCTATCCAGATTTAAAAAATAAAAAAGAACATGTATTTTGAAATAAAAGTTTCAGGAAAATATTGTAAAATTTCCCTGCAATGCCAGAATATCATTTTCGCTTTCATGTGAGAAACAATGCGTCCTTAATTAGCTCTTCTGTCATCAACTTGTAAGGGTTTAGAATCTCAGTATTATTTTTGTTGGCGAGTGTGTTTGAATACAGATATTTTCTGTTATTTGTCTCCGCGGATTCTGAATGATTCAATACTGCAATATCTTATGATTTTGAGGGCCACAAAAATTCTAGTGGTAATTGTGGGTTAACTTAAATTCCAATAAAAAAAATATTATTGATATACAAGTGATCTTTAGATATCCGAATAGAAACCAACAAACATTGATCCTAATGTGAAAGGTTTGGGCGGCTTAACTTGAGCATCAGATCTCGAATTTGAGTTCGTGCGTATGTAGAAAATTTCTCTGTGAGTGTGACTAACAATTAAACTTGATAATGCTTGAATCTGACCTGATGATTAAAGTTATCCACTCACTCAGATGTGGAATAATACTTTTAATTTTGATCATCGGAATGGCACTTTTTTGAAATCCTAGGTCGTAGAGGTGGACCTGCAGGACCATTTTGATGCCACTATCTTATCTTAAAAACATGATAATTGATTGGACACGTTTGAATCATCTCATGGTTGTTCGTCTCATGTGGTAATTAACCAATAATTACTACTTTTACTACTATTAGATTGCCCTGGAGAGCACCAAATAATTTGTTACTACATTATTAGGATAGCGACGCAAGCGTGGCAGTGGGTGGGTGCCATTGGCTTAGGCAAAGGATTGAAGTCTCAACTTTATAATTCAGTGGTTGTCACTTTAAGCCTAATTCTAATTAATATCCACCAAAGTGGTTGCTAAATCGCTTTAAAAAGTATTTAATTTTGCCTCCAAAAGTAGCTTGGACGTCATCCCTTGCAAAAAGTAGCTTGTACACCTCTCAGACTCAGAGGATTCCCCCCCCCCCCCTTTCCTCCCCCATTTTATATTACATAAATATCTACTCGGATTCACTGGCAAAAAAAAAAACCTACTCGGATTGAAGTATCTTATCAGTTATGAATGGTCCTGTAGCCATCTCATTGCGTGAAGTTCAATGCGGCTGATTTTTGTTTTTTTCCCATTCCCTAAGGCTATTTTGAACGGGGAGAAAAATGAGAAAAATAGAGAGGAGAAAATACGAGAAAACAAAACTTTCATATACAGTAAAAAAAAATTATTATTTTTGGAAATTTTCTTCTCAATTTTCTTTCCACCCTAATCTTCTATCCGTCCAAATATAGGGTCAACGAAAATATCTCTCAGTGTTTCTGGCAAAAAAAAAAAAATCTCTGTGTGGTAGATTGTCTCAATTAGAGAAAATAGATGTTTTGACTCAAATCTGAAAGGGAGAATGATTTGTGATGCTCCCTTCAGTCATAAATATAAAACTCTGTTGATATTTTTTTGAAGATATTAAGAATATTAAATAAATTAACTCATTATATAGCAGTATATAAGTTAAACCCGAACCAATCATTGAATCGGTCAAAGTATATTGGGTTAAGAGTCAGTGAGTTAAATTGAAGTCAAACCAGAGATAACTCAAGGCTAAACCAGTGAGAAGGTGAAGATTTTCGGGTTATTTTATATGAAATTCTGAATAAAATTCTTAAAAAATTCATTAAATTACTTTTTAAAAAATCTTAAAAGGTTGAATGGGTCAAACCTATCAGACCGGTTAAACCATCGATTTGCCATTTTCTTGCTCAAATCAGCCGATCTGGTTTGGTTTTAATAACATTAGTAAATACTCTACCACTTTCGAATTAATGGATTCATAAAGTGCATGTGCTTTTGGAATCTAAGTACACCCAAAAGAGTAGACTTAGGGTCCATTTGAGTTAGCATTCGAGAAATACATTTACGCAATCTGAGATAAAACTTTTCTCATATTCTTACCTCATACATCACGAATAACGTTGTAAAAGAAATTTCTACCGCTAATCGGAACGAGCTTAAATTTAAGTTCCAAAGTTGACTTTGGCAAAAAGGAAAAGTAATAATACTGCCTCCAATTCTAAATGTAAAATCTAGTAGACTTTTTTTTAAAAAAAATATTAAGAAAATTAAATAAATTACTTTAAAGTATTTATTTTTATCTTTTTTTTCCTTCAAATTAATTTATTTAACTTATTAATTGATTTATATAATTTAATAATATACAACATGTGGTATGATTAAATAATTTATCTAATTTCCTTAATTTTTCCCCAAAAAAATCAACTATGTCTCATATATATTTATAACCTGAGGGAATAATAGAGCTTTAATTACATGGCGTGTGTCCGTACTTTTGTTCATATGAGTACGGAGGTTCTGGTCTCATTCTACGTAGCGATGCACACGTGGCAGAACGTGTGGAGGTGTGGGGTTTCAGGTGGCTAATTTAATGTAATTGGGGGCTCATTACTTGCATCCAAATCTTAGTTATGAGATTAATTTGAAGTTTGAAGGGGCACATGTTATGTGATCCCCAAATGGGATACAAATCATAGATATAAAACGTACACAATTAATTTATAAAAATTTAAAAAAAAAATTAGTTGAGTTAGTTATTTATTATTATCATATAAAAATTGAATCACTTGTCCTAAAATAATCTTCTCTCAGTAAAATACATTTAATGTGAAAGAAAAGATGGTTAAGAAAAAATATGAAATTAATGAGAGCAACATCTAACATGAAAAATTATATCAAATAAAGGAGACAAAATGTATCAATATTATTTCTCATCAACTAACACATGTATTTAGGACGAGAGGTAGATTAACTAATAACACTATATCATATGTTATATTATAATTATAATTAAATAAAGTAAGAAGGAACAAGTTGTCCGTATTGAAAACCACGAAGGGACTAATTAACTCAAAACCAGCTCATCGTCGTCAATTAATTGCAAGGAATCAGCGTTTTGATTCATCAACGGGAAGGGTATCGTTGACTCTGCAATTTACCTCCGAGTTTCGCAATCAGTTGGAATATTAATACATGATCAATTTTATAAGTAAATTTTATCTTTATTATACAAAATTTAGTATAGGTTACAATTAATTAAAAATAATAAATGTATAAAAAATATCACACTTTTTTTAAATATGCCTCAATTTATGGAAAAAAACTTAGGAAAGAGAATATGTAACAAATATTGGAGAGTATAGGTATAAGATATGAGAAAGAATGTGTGATGAATGAGTAAATTAAAGAAAATTAGTAGTGATTAGGGGATAATTAATATAAAGATGTGTATTTAATGGGGGTATAAAAAAAATAATTTAAATTTTTAGCCACAAAAAAAAAGTTCCTCATAAAAAATATCAATCCCAATAAAAAAAATTACCTATAAAAAAAACCGGAAGGATTATTTACCTATATTCAAGCACCAATATATGCTGACACACTGATCTTTTTCTTAGTTGGATTTTTGCCTTGAAAAGGTCTTAATTCAAATCGCAAAAACTCTTTTACATTAAGCAAAAGTCTCATGCATTTTATGGAATTTGAAAAAGAAGTGCTAGTTTTGTTTATGGTTGTACCGTTGTACAACTTCCCAAGAATTTAATATATAAATATATTTAGATCTTGATGATGTCATGCCTACACATTCTATTGACCTTTAAAAATTAACTAAAAATATTCAATGTTTCAGATTTTTCTACGTATCCACGCCATTAACCAGCTTGTCATTTTTAAGTGGTTCTTTAAATAGTATACGAAGTTAACGTGTAAAATGAGTTTTGTCTTACTTTAGGTAAATAAATACTTTTAAGGTTTTTCATTGAGATCCTAAACAAACACTTGTAACGAAGAAATGATAATGTTGTGTTTGGAGCAACGATTGGAAAAATGGTTTTTTTTTTTTTAAATTTAATTTTTTATAATCTTATTTTTTATAAAAGTTAGATTGTGTAATGTGATTTATGTTTGAATTGAAAATTGTATAAATGACTTTTACAAAAATAAAACTTGTTTAGATTCGCTTAAGCAGACTTTTACAAAAGTAAAACTTGTTTATATTCGCTTAAGCACAAGTGACTTTTGTGATAATAATAAGAGAGAGTGGGTGAAAAAATATTTAAAAAATCAAGTAAATATGATGAATTACTTTTAAATATTAGGTGCTACTGTAAAAATATTTTAGAGTGGGTGGAAATCAATAAATTAGTATTCTAAGTTTTGGGTGTTCTTTACTACTAAAAAAAATACATTAAAGGTAAAATTATAACCAGTCTCCTAAGATTGGGTACAACTGAAAAAATATTTTAAAAATTTAAAAGCACTAAAAAATATTTAAATTAATTTTTAGAGCTGAAAAGGTTCATTAAGGGTAAAATTGTAATAAGTCTAATAACACACTAGGTACAGTTGAAAGAATATTTTAAGGGTTAAAAGCACAAAAAAATATTTTAAATTAATTTTTGTAGCTGAAAAAATATATTAAAGATAAAATTGCAACCAGTCTGATAGCACACTAAGTTTAACTGAAAATATATTTTAATTATTCATCATCATATCAAATGCTAAATCTGCATAAGCTAGTTTTTTGAGCTTATGGGCAAAAACTATTTTTTTATGATAAACCCAATTGAAAAAAATTACTCCTAAACACTATTTTTTTTTCTCAATTGATAATTAGGCTTTACTCATCCAATAAAATATTTTTGGGCCCCCCCCCCCCCCCCCCCCCCCAAACACTTACGATGTTGTCACTGTCGTGGTCGTCTTCTTCTTTTTTTGGCTGCCCGACGCTACATTGGCCGAAGGGTGGGATGATGCTTCTTATTTTTTCAAGAACCTTAATTAAGTGGGATGCTTGAAACCATGGGCATGCCTGTTGGAATCAAAACAAATAAAATTTGTTCATTAAACTCATTATTTTCAACTGGGCCAAACGACACCATATAGTGTGTGTTTGGGATTACTTAATTTTAGAGTATAAGTGCTTATTACGCAAGCCGAAATAAAACTTTTTTCACATACTTATCTCGTATACCGTGAATCACGATTTATAAGCACTTATTGCCCAAAAATAAGCTATTCCAAACAAACACATAGAAGTTTTCTAATAAATTTTCTCTCTCTGTAGATAAAACTCCTCTCACATACTTAACTCGTATACCGTGAATCACGATTTATAAGCACTTATTACCCAAAAATAAGTTATTCCAAACAAGCACTTAAATTTAAAACTTCAATTAAAAAGAATAAAATCCAGTTATTTCAGCTAATTACATGGGAACCAAGTTAGCACGCAGTCACTGATAAATGATAATTAATAACCAGTTTTCAAAAAGTATAATTTATAATCTCTCTATTTTCCTTATTTAATTAAAACGTAATGGTCCTATTAATACACACATAACGACATATCAATTTAATTCAAATTTTTATCAACTTGCTTTAGTTACAAATGCATATTTTGATATGAAACTTTCAAGGATCAGTTTTTTTAAAATATATTTTGCATAAACTAATGGGCTTGACTTGACCCATTCGGGGCATGTTTCTCTCGGGATAAAAATTCTAGCCCCAATGATAACGATTAGACGATAAAAGGTTAGCGTCAAGTCCGAGAGAGGTTTTTTTTTTTTTTAATTTTTTTAATACCAAGTTCAAGTTTAATAATTGAATTTTGATATATGAAATACAAATAAAAATACGACAACACACGCGCATATTCTACGATTAAAATGTATTGAGTGTGATTGGGAGATCAAATGACAAGCATGGCTGGGAGTGGGGAACGTGAGAGTGATTATTTGAGATTGAAAAACACAATTTAGGGGCAATGTCGACATAATGACAATGACATTCTAATTCTACCTAAAAAACGTTATTATGAAATCGATATTTCATCACAACATAAATTCTCAAATTCCAGTATCAATTTTCTCCTATTTCAGCACCAAAAATCGTTTAAAGGTCCTATGATATTAACTTCCTTATGAGGTCTTTAGTTGTCATTCCGCCTGTAATTTGGATAAGCTGTGGGTTAGGTTAAGGTAGTAAGAACGAGAGATTAAAAAACTAATTAAGGTAAAAGAAACATGACTTATAGCCTGAGTAGTGAAGTGAGTACAACCCATTTTCTAAGCCCGGTCTGGCTGAAATTATGAGAAAAATGATCCAAAATCTCCAACTGTAGTTAAATATTTGTAATAAGTTTTTTCAACTTTTCATATTACAAGTTGGAACAATATTTGTGATTAATATTCTAAAGTCTAATATAAATAGATTAAGTTGGCCAAAAAAAATATTAAGAAAAAAGCTAATTATAAATAGTTTAACATAAAATTCTAAGCATTTCTTTTTTGGTATGCGAAAATGAAGTATAAATAACTTAAATAAGGGTAAACAGTGGTATTGTGCTCTATATGTGATATGTCCTCCTCGACTTTCAAAATGCTTGTTTGTTTTAACTTTTTAAAAGTGTTTTTATGATTTACAAGATAAGTATGTGATAAAAATTTTATCTTAACCTGCGAAAAGAGGCTTCTCAAGCTATAATTTAACGTTTATCAAATATGCACTTAATTAGAAAAATAAAAAGAAATGTTATGGGCTTAGAGCCCTCTAGGCACAAGAAGATACCAACTTAAACAAATAATATAACTTTTGCAAAATTCTATCATTTTTTTTTTCTTTTTAACAGCAACTCTGGAGAATTATCAATGCTCCTGAATCCGGATCGGACCGACCGGTCCGGCCTGGAAACTGACAAACCAGCTGGTAAACCGGTCCAGTTCCCGGTCCGGTCTGGGTTCACATTTTAAAATTTTTAAAAAATTTTTTTTTCTTTAGAATTTCATACTATAAATTTAAAATTTTAATTTCTCATCGGTTTAGCCTCAATTTGACTCACTGATCCTTAACCCAATACCCTGATTGGTTCAATGCCTGGTCCGAGTTTTAATACTATGAGAATTATACGCTCACTCACCCTCCCTGGATGGCTGGTCCTGGATTAACACCTGAATGTCCAATTCTTCAGACGTAACAAGTTTATAAAATGTTCTTCTACTTCTCTCTCTGTCAAACTTCTTTTTGCAAGAAAATAAAATTTCTTTTTGTCCCGCATGATGAAGTTTAACTTGATCATAACTAGTTGCAATGTTTTTCTCTTAAAAGAGTTATAATCCTCCTTGAATCTATTCGGCGCGTGCTATATAATCTATTTGACATTTACATTAGCAGATTTTTGTTAAAAAAAATACGATATATAGTAGCAGAAGAGAGAAATGGAGAATATTCTGAAGAAACAAAAACGGAAAATTAACAGGAAAATGGTAACAAGAATGAACGGAGAGAGAAATCCAAAAGGAAGAAATTGGTTATAGGGTATTAGAGCATAGTGAAGCTAATGGCAGTTAAACTCCAATTCGCACCACAGAAGGAAACTCCACTCGATCACATAGGCGCGTAAACTTCCTCTCTCATATCGTCTCCCTCTCTGTAAAGACAAATCCGTGGATCTATCTCCACCCACCGTTTCCATTCATCTCATCCACTCTCTCTCTCTCTCTCTCTCTCTCAACTCTCTTCCGCTCCCATCTCTCTCTCTCTACATCCTCTTCAGTCTCTGCACATCCTGATTCCTCTTCTCTTGTTAATTCTCTCTGGCATGCCTTTTTCGTTCGCAGATCTGGCCCAAACCCAGTCCCTTCGTACACCCGTCTGAGCCTTCATCCGGCGCGTCGGAATTTCCGAGCTCGATCTGTTCTGACCCGGTTGTCTGTGCTCCTCGATTTCTCCTTTCACAATCCTTTTTTTTTAATCTGTCTGCAATGGCCTCTTTCCGCTCAGATCTAACAACCAGAATTTATCCTGAACCCGATGTGGCTGATGTCGACTACTTTGATCGCTTGCCAGATTCTCTGCTTCTCTTAGTCTTCAACAAGATCGGCGATGTGAAGGCTCTTGGTCGCTGCTGTGTCGTTTCCCGCAGATTTCACTCTCTTGTGCCCCAGGTCGAGAACGTTGTTGTTCGTGTGGACTGTGTTATTTCCGACGACGATTCTTCCTCCGCCGCCGCTTCCTCTGACAAATCCCGCAGTCCCTTCTCTAATCTCTTTCGGCTAATGTTCGGTGGCATTTTAAAGCCCCTTCAAGCTCTGGGGCAGTTCTTGGGTCCCAAGAGAGCATCCACGAGTTCTGGTCCTTCGTCCTCGTCCACCTCTCTGGCCGTTGGGAATGAAGAAGACGGTGAGGGCGATCAAGGCGGTGTGACTCATCACTCACCGACCCAAGTTTTAAAGAATTTCAATGAGATTCGGTTCCTTCGGATCGAGCTTCCCAGTGGAGAACTAGGAATAGAAGATGGGGTTTTGTTAAAATGGAGAGCTGATTTCGGCTCCACTTTGGATAATTGCGTAATCTTGGGCGCTTCTTCGGTCGTGTATCCAGGATCTACCAAGTCTTTGTGCCCTCAGGAAGGGGTTTCTGATGCTGGATGTGGCAACAATGGTGGTGATGACAATGGAAGCATACCTGACTCGTTTTACACAAACGGGGGTCTGAAACTTAGGGTTGTTTGGACAATTAGCTCTTTGATAGCTGCTTCCGCAAGGCATTACTTGCTGCAGCCCATCATTTCAGAGCATAAAACATTGGATAATTTAGTTTTGACGGATGCTGATGGGCAGGGTGTTTTGTCTATG
Source organism: Inga laurina (assembly GCA_963855925.1). Taxonomy (NCBI): domain Eukaryota; kingdom Viridiplantae; phylum Streptophyta; class Magnoliopsida; order Fabales; family Fabaceae; genus Inga; species Inga laurina. Next base: position 14,993,352 of record OY979708.1, on the reverse strand, counting down.
AATAGAGATCAGCTTGAGGAGCTGAGAGTGAAGCCACTGTCAGCGTCTTCAGCATCAAAAAGGACTCTTGTACCCGCTCTCAATATGAGACTATGGTATGCTCCTCACCTGGAATTGCCTGATGGGGTTGTTTTGAAGGGCGCGACCCTTGTTGCGATTAGGCCTAGTGAGCTGTCCTCCACGGCAAAGAAGGAAGTCTCTGACGTGTCTTGGGTTTCAACTGCATTTGGTGAGCCGTATGGGGCAGCAGCAAGGATGCTGGTTAAGAGGCGGACTTACTGTCTTGAGATGAACTCCTTCTGATTGTTCGAGCTTTTGGATCCATGGTAAGTAATTTTTCCGCTTCATGTTTTGTGCATGCAGCATTGTGTTTCCTACGCGTACTTCAATTCAATATAAAAACATTGTAAGTGTTCCTCTTGCTCACGAAACAAAAAGCTAATAGATATTTGGAAAATGTAAGAGAATGAATGAATGAATGGTCGTAATGTATTGATGGCTTGCCTTCTGAAGGCTCTGACAATCTGGTGTGAGTATGTATTTGCCGGCTAGATGAATCTGCCAGAGCCCGGGACTAAAATGATGCTTGGGCAATTTAACCCTATTAGGATTTTGGTTGCATTTTTCTAATTTCTGACAGGCGATCAATCCACATGAATCTTGATGTTTATTGTAATACTTGAATTGAATGTCAATTTCATAACGGTAAAAGCCTAATATTTGTCATCTCTTGGAGATAATTGCTTTAACTGGCAGATGGATAATTAGAAAGCCCAACTTATGCAATGCTCCTTAGATTGAAAAGAAGGAGGGTTGCTTTAAGTGTTCTTATGTTTCTAATTTTGAGTGCTGGCTTAATTTTCACTCGATTACTTTCATGTGGTTTCAACTTTCACCGCTCTAATTTATTTGTTAAAATTGGATGTTTCAGGGAAAGCGCAATCATGTGAGGAACAGGGAAACATGGTACTTCCTCAAAGAAAGAACGATAAAGGGCAATATTTCTTGGAGGGTACATGGAGTTTGGCATCTATGGCAAGCTGAATTTTGCTCTTCCTTGCCTCTCAAGCTGCAGCCACATTTGAATGATGATTAAAGGGCTGCCAGTCATTCGGCTGTTGTGCCTGAACTGTGAACTAAATGCATCTGGTGGGTTTTTTTTTTTTTTTTTTTTGTTGTATTTGAGGCAATGCTTGTAAGATTGCACACCTGCCTGTAACAGCTGAGTTTGTAGCCATCTTGTTTCTATGTTCAGTTATCTCCCTGTGAATATTCTAGTAGGTAACCGTTTGGTATGCATTTGTGATATATTCGTCTAAAGTGAAATGAGCAATGTACTTTGCATCTGTAAGATTAATGACTTCTGGATGAACGAGCCAATCCTATTCATGCAATACAGGCTTCGGCACCAACTCACTGCTGTTAGGTGTTCATCTGTAAGATTTATCACTGCTGTTAGCTTGTAGAAATGTGCGGGAAATCCCTCGGTAGAAAACAGGATTATTCTAATTACCTTGTACGCTGTGTTAACTATATTGGGTATGTTTGGTATGACGTTTGTTTTTTATGTAAATCGAGATAAAACTCTTTTCATATATTTATCTTGTATAGTGTAAATCATGGTTGAAAAACTGTTTTTAAGTATTTTAATTGCTATTCCAAATAAACACATTTTTTGTGTTGTTCGACTGTCATTATTTTCTAAAATAAGTGAATCATTTTTATGTGAAAAGATTAAAGGCATGTTTGTTTTAACGATCAGATTGCTTATAAGTTGTTTTTCATATAGATTGAGACACATCTCCTTTTATATACTTCGTATATCGTAAATTACGATTGAAAAGCTACTTTTAAGTATTCTAATCGCTCATTCAAATTAGAACTAAAGCTTTTGCTTCAAATTGTACGAGGGGGATCGAATTTTTGTAAATGTTTTAATAAAAACGTTTTATTTAATTGTATACATTTATTTTCCATATTAGGATTTCTTTTAACATTTGTAGGTTGATATTTTTAATATAAATATGAAATATAGGTTAGTTAAAAAACTTAATCATGTCGTGATGAATTATAAAAAAAATTATCTTAGCCATATCTTGTAAAGAATTTAGTTATAAAAATGTAAAAAATTGTGAGTAAAGACTTATCTCATTATTCAGAAGTATAATATTAATATGCACAGGATATAATATATTACTTGTTCGTAAAATAATTGAAATTGCAGCACTAGCAACAGTACAAACTGCAGAGTGCAGACACAGTTACACGCGTGATGAGTACACATAATTTGGGTCCGATTCAATCCTTATCACAATGATAATATGCACCAAATCTCTTACTATTATTATTATTGTAACGAGATATCAACCGTTTAAGATTTAATATGAACGATTTAAATTTAAAATTTTTAATTTAAAATTTTTTAATTGATATATTTATTTTTATGAGAAGCCATATTTATAAGATTATCCTTATTCTAAATTCTGCATATGATAAAATAAAAATTTATTTCAAATATAAAAATTAAATTCAATTAAATCTTGACTGTCTAAAACTAATCTAATGGTGAAGATAGATGATTGTCATATTTTTACTCATCAAAGTGAAAAGCATAAATTGTGCTTCCCCCGTAATTTAGTGTTGTAAGCTGAGAAGCACATGTGGGATGTGTCTGGTGGATAATTTTTTTTTTGGACAAATGCGCATTTCTCATATATAAGGAAAAATATAAAGCAATTCCAAAACAATGTGAACTCAAGCCAAACCAAAGCAACATTAACATAAAGCAAAAACAAAGCAATGTAAACACCAATCAATTCATGTTGCTTTAGCCAACTCCCGATCTAGTTACTGGCATCACGTTCTCTGCAGGAGACCATTGCACTTCATGAACATCCGAGGTTAGAATTGAAGACAAAGAGAGTGACGGTTGTAATACCCACCCTATCGGGCACACTCCCTTAAAAGCCTCTGCTGCTAGTAAATCAGCTGCAGCATTTCCAAGTCTAGGAGTAAAAGAAACGGAGAACCCAACTTCGGATGAAATGAGATTAATGATATCATGCACGATACCCCTACTTTTCCAGTCATAAAGATCCGGCAGTTGCATTTCGACACAAGATTGCAGTAGTTTGGAATCAGTTTCAAACACGACCTTATCATATCCCAAATCAACAGCTAACATGAGAGCTCTTTTTAGCGCAAGTGCCTCGGTCATAAAAGCAGATATTGATTTAATTTTATCCACAAAACCCCATAAGAAATTGCCCTTATCATCACGACAAACAATCCCCAATGACGCTTGGCCTGAAAATTCTTGATATGCACCATCACAATTTATCTTGATAAAACCTGGAGAGGGTGGACACCAACTCGCATTTTCTGAATTGGGCATTGTAGTAACATTAGAGGATTCCCCATTAACAGACAAACATTCAGCATTCCTTCTAGTAGCTAATTCAATCACCAATGAAGGATTTAGTTTCGCCCCATTAAAGATCCTATCATTTCTTTGCTTCCAGATCAACCATAATAACCAGCAAATCAGTGTAATATCCACATCATTAAGGCCACTGTTAGCATCATTAATCCTTTGCCACCAGGACGTAAAATTTGCAGTGCTGCACATATCTAACTTTACACCGAGACGGCAGCCAAACCAAACACAACGGGTCCAACTACACCTGAAAAAGAGATGCTCAATGGATTCATTCTCCTGATAACATATCGAGCAAAGTGGAGTTGGAGATCTCTTTCGGTGGAAGAGTGCTTCATTTGTAGCCACTGCATTACTCAAGATTCGCCAAAGAAATTGTTGTATTCGGGGAATGGTTTTCAACTTCCATAAAGATTTCCAATCAGTAGTGGAGACCATACATGAAGAGCTAGCTTTTTGAACTGCTTTGTCACCACATATCTTTCCATGCTTGTACCCAAGTTTGACTGAGTATTGACCATTAGGAGCTACCTTCCAAAAAAGCTTGTCCTCAATATCATTAGCAGGGATTGGAATTTGAGAAATAGCATGAAGTACATTTTCAGGTAGCAACTCACGTACTGGAGCAAGATCCCAAACACCATTTCTTATCAAATCCCTAACCTTGCCATGGTTCACAATAAAATTTTCTGAATCTACAGGCTTCTCTGGAAAGGTAATACTTGGCACCCAATTATCACCCCAGATTCGGATTGAAGTTCCTTTACCAAGATCCCAAAATAAATCATTCTTTAAAAATTCTCTTCCCTCTAGAATACTGGACCAGCACCATGAAGCTCTGGATCCTTTCTTTGCCTCAATAAACTCGCTTCTTGGGAAGTAGATGCTTTTGAGAACTTGAACCCACAAGGCATCCTGACTATGCATGAGATTCCATGCTGTCTTTGCAAGCAAAGCATTATTCATAATTACAAAATCTCTGAAGCCCATTCCTCCCTCAGATTTACTCCTAGTGAGCTGCTCCCAGGCTTTCCAATGAGTTTTACCTCCTGTTGCACTACTATCCCACCAGAAATTTGAGATAATAGTATTCAACTCTCTACATGTCTTGAGAGGGAATTTGAAACAATTCATAGGGTAGATAGGAATGGCATTGATCACTGATTTAATCATGACTTCTCGGCCAGCATATGAGAGAGTGGATTTACACCACCCCTGAACTTTGTAACAGACCCTATTCCGGATATAAGAAAGAGCTTGATGTTTAGATTTTCCCCAGATACTCGGAATGCCCAAATATTTGCCAGGATCTCCAGCTGCTTGTATGCCCAGAAGTTCACCCACTCTTGTTTTAACCTCTGTTGGAGTGTTTGCAGAAAAGAAAACACATGATTTATCAATATTGGCCACCTGTCCCGAAGCATTACAATAACAATTCAGGATTTGTGCAAGTTTGAGGCAATTTCTATCACTAGCATTCATAAACAACAGAGCATCATCTGCAAAGAAACTATGTGTCAATTCTGGGCAGGCATTACTCAATTTGATCCCACGAAGTTCTCGAGACTGCAAATTTTTAGTTATCATATTGCTCAAAACTTCTGCAACCAGAATAAAGAGATAAGGGGAAAGAGGATCCCCTTGGCGGAGTCCTCTACCTGGAGTAATAGAGCCAACCTTCTCACCTGAAAGGCATAAGTTCAGTCTGATTGAGCTTACACAGCGCATTATAAGAGTGACCCAATCAACACAGAAACCCATTCTCAATAAGACAAGTTCCAAAAAATCCCACTCAACTCTGTCATAAGCTTTACTCATGTCCATTTTTAGAGCAAACTCATATTTACAGCTTGTCTTTTTCCTTCGTAAATAATGATACACCTCATGAGCTATGATAATATTATCATGGATAGATCGACCAGGGACAAAAGCACTCTGATTTGGGGAGACACAAACATCTAGAAGGGGTCTCATACGATTTGCAATGATCTTGGAGATAATCTTATAAGAGAAATTACAGAGCCCAATCGGTCTAAACTGGGAGATGTGATCAGGTTTATCAACTTTAGGGATCAAAGTAATATTGGTATCATTGATATCATGAATGAGAGCATGCCCAGCAAAAAAATTCAATACCAAAGAGCGAACTGTATCTCCTATCTCCTTCCATGCAGAATGATAAAATTTACCTGAAAAGCCATCAGGGCCAGGTGCTTTGGTACCTCCAAGACTGAAAGCTGCTTCTTTGATTTCCTCCCTTGTAATAGGCATCATCAAATCTCTGTTCATTTGTTCATTAATTCTTTCATCCACATAGCTTAGGGCAGTTTCCATAGATCTTTCCCCACTAGAAAGGAAAAGTTTCTGGAAAAATAGAGTGATATTAGATGCAATATCCACTTTCTCAGTAAGCCATTGCCCTGAGTCATCTTTAATACGCAAAATGCTATTGAATTGTCTCCGCTTGATAGTAGACAGATGAAAAAATTTGGAATTCTTGTCACCTGCTTTTAGCCAATCTACCCTTGATCGTTGCCACCAATATTGCTCCTCACGTTGCAATGCTTGATCAAGTAATTCAGTGAGTTTAGCAATTTTTTAGGAGTTACTAGAAGATAGAACTTCCTGGGTGCAAGCTGCTAATTCAGTTTTCAATTTCGCAATGATAACTTTTCCATTTGGGTATTCGCGCCTACTCCATGTAACCAACTCTTTTCTGCATGAATTAAGTCGTTTTAAAAAAGAGTTAAGAGGAGAGATGTCACTTACAGAGATATTAGTCCACCCATTTTTTACAATATTCAAAAAATTGTTATGAGATGCCCAAATAGCTTCAAACTTGAAATTGTTGCTCTTCCTCGGTTGGATAAAACAGCATTTAACAAGTAGAAGATGATGATCAGATCCGATTGGATCAATATGGAATACTTGAAGATTTGGGAATTCTTCCTGTAACTGGATATTCCCCAGAGCTCGATCAATTCGTTCCCGGATTGTCTCCTGATCCGCTCGTTTATTACACCATGTAAATTTATAACCATTGAACCCGAGATCCATTAATTCACAGTCTGCTACAAAGGACTGAAAATTCAGAATTTTCCTCATAACACATGGATTGCCACCCAACTTCTCATCAAGAGACATAATATCATTAAAATCACCCATACATAACCAAGAACGGTTAAGACCAGTAGCAATTCGTCGAACCTCTTGCCAACATAATAATCTCTCATTTTCCTTTGGCGGCCCATATATAAAAGTAATATAAGCAGGAGTGTCAAAACCCGTGGCTGAGACCAGAGTGTGAATTATATTAGAGGTAGAATAAAGAATATTTACCGTGACATTTTCATTCCACCATAGAGCCAGTCCAGTCTGGTGGATAATTGATTACTTAATCAAGTTGCAAAATTTTTATGATTTATTAGTCACATGATGTCTAGTTGGTGTTTTTGATTGCCTGTAAAAGCGCTTGTTTGGTGGCCTTTTTTCTTCCCCCTGGTTAGGTTGATGACTTTTATGACAACAGACGCCACATAATATCGCTTCTTTATGTGATTTTAAAGTAACTCAATTATTTAGCACTAGTAATTTTTTTCAACCCCAGACAGAATTTTTAAGCAGTAAGGAAAAGCAAGAGCTATTATTAATTAAATGCTACAGAAATCCATAGGCTGCATGATTGTGTGTCATTTGGGGTTAGATTTGACATCAACATCACCAGTACCCCCATTCAATTGCTCAAAAATAAAAAAATGATAACATATCATCATGTCTTTAATTTTTAAACTCGCCCACCTCTTTAATTGTCATCTATGTGCTATCTTATCCCCTGACATTTTCAATAATTATTTTCTTTCTATAATTAGAAAGTAAAATTCCCTCCAAGTGCCAAGGGCCCATGTGTAAACCAAAGTTTCTCTTCCATTAATTGCAATTATGTTAAATGCAATGACCCTTTATTAGATCTTTGTCCAAACCAGTAAGTATGAACTTTATTGAAAGGTTTTCGTGGAAGGCTTTTGAAAGTTAAGTTTGGTGTGTGAGATAAAGTTGTCCATTTCAAAAATGGGATTTTGAACATTCTTAAGTTTGGTGGTTCACTGATCCCAACCAATAGAAAACTTGGGTCGATAAGAAATTTGAAGTTTGAGGTGGAAACAGGTCAAGAAGCCTACTTTGCTGTTGAAAATCTGAAAATGAATAGTCTGTGTCTATGGAGACGAGTCTCCATGAACATGACATTCTGGACAGAATGGAACAAAGCAGAGGTGGGGACATATGGGAGTGTTTTGGACCATCAGATATTCACCTCATTCCCTTGACTTTCTTAACACTCCTTCCAGAAGCAGCTTTTGTCCGTCCTGCTTCACTGCCCCAAATGAATGAGACATGTGATCACAAGCTTCCTGAGCTATTCAGAACTCAACTTCTAGTGAAGGACTAAGACTCGTATTTTTTTTTTATAGATTTTTTCATGGTATCCAATATTACTAGCAATCAATTAATCCAATTCACAAAAAATATAGGGCTATAATAGGGAGAGCCTTACTCTCTGAGTAATGATCATGGTTGTATATCTAAAACTCAAACACGAGATCATAAGTTAAGTGAAATAACTTCAGCCAATTAATTTGAGGGCTTGGTGATAAGACTTACTCCCTCCGGTCCTAATTATAAGATAAAATTGACTTTTTTAGAGAAATTAAGGAAGCCAATTAAATCACTTTAGAATATTTTTATTTTTATTTTTTTCTTCAAACTAATTAATTTGAATAATAAACTGATATATAATCTAAAGATACTAAAAATATAAATACTATAAAATGATTTAATTGGCTTCCTTAATTTCTCCAAAAAAATTAACTTTATCTTATAATTAGGACTAGAGGGAGTACCTTTCAAATGTGTTAAACGGCTTCAACTTTAGGTTTTTTTTTTGATTTTTTTTATTTTTGTGATTCTCCATGACAGTACTTTGTCCTAGCCCAGAGAAGTATTCGGTTCCTCTAAAATTACTTTTAATTCATATAAATGCAGTCATAAGCCTGATAAGTTAGAAATCCTTAGTACCCCTTCGGATTCTTAATATAAAACATATTAGGAAAGTTAATTTTAGTCTTAAATATAAGATATAATTTTTATACTTGTCAATCCTTTTCTAATTTACCCTTATTTATGCTCTTTTAACAATAATTAAGGAGCAAAGGGAATTAAGGAAGATGGTTAGGGTGTTTTAAAAAATACTTGCAATACTAACTAACTCAACTAACTTCTTTGATCTAATCAAATTAGGTAAATATATCTTATATTAAAATGGAAGGGAGTAAAATGTTCTATTTTCCTGGTTTCTGTTTATACAGGTCAACGTAGAACTCTAATAAGCATGATTAACTTTGTATAAAAATCTCTCTTATTAATTTTTTAAATCCAAACATGTTCTGAGTTGTTCTTTAGAGGCTCATAAATGTCAGTTAAAAAAACTACAAGCATTCCAGTTGTGAATGACAGGGCAAGGGCTGCTTCCTCGAACCGACCTCTATTGTTTCTTTACTCAAAACACTAATTCATATTCTGTATAATTATTTATTAGCTTAGTTAGCTGTGTTCTGGATTCCTGCTTCCAGCTTTATCTGTTTGTCACGTGAGGTATCTTAGCTTTGTGCACTTATAATCCCACGTGAATTGAGGAAAGAATTGAGGTGTATGTACTGTATTACTCAAAAGAACTCAAGCTTTGGAGCACTGTAAGAAACAGAGTCTTCTTCCTCAATAAAATCTTTTGACCTGTGGCTATCATTTTCAATGATTCCTTTGTATTCTTATTCCACATTCATTGGCGATATAATTATGTGTGTGTGTATAATATAATACAAAGAGGCAAAGCTCTGATTATAATTGATGTCACTTTCTATTTAATTCCACCCAAGTTTTTAAAATTGGGGTGCAAGTGTGGATGCATCCAAATGAAAGAAAATATAGGAAACAGAACATGGTGAAGAAGCCCCCACATGCTAATTTATATGCCGGCAGAGGCTGTGACACAGAGAAGTTGATGAGCTAGTGGGGGCTATTAATAATTATTAATAATAATACATCATCGATGCACTATGGAGCAGGCAGGGTAGTGATAGGAAAAAGAAAATTATGTTTATGTTTGGATTATCTAATAATTGTGTTTAACATGATCATGAATCACGACCCCACCACCAGCATTTTGGGACATTTCAGGAGGCACTTGCAACTTTTATGCCACTTTTCTTTTTCTTTTTTTCAGGTTCTGGGGAGAAAGTAGTTACTGCATGAACTTCTTATTATTTGACCTTAAGAAAATTACCAGTGATTAATCTTTTATTTTTCGTGAAAATGCTGCAAGATCATGGTTTTAAAAAACACCAGCATAACATTTGCTTCATTACACAGAAACATGGCATTCAACGTTGCACAGAAAATCTGCACATATCTCTTGGCTTTTGCCTTTTCTTTCATTTTTTTTCAAGCTAAAGTTGATCAGATATTCTCTTTTTTAGGTAGAAGTTGCTTTAATTTTACTTTTGCAGAGCGAAAAAGCTTTGCTGCCACCATTCCCTTTCTTTTATTATTATATTTATTTGTTTTACTTCTTTGAGGGTAGGCTCATTTGTGCCTTTTTTTGTTTGTGTCCTCTCTTCCTCCACCAGAAGGAGTGAGTAAAAAGTTGAATAGGAAGAGCACATGCATCAAGCCCCAAAAAAAAAAAAAAAAAAAAAAAATAGAGAGTAGAGTTGAAGGTTTAGTTTGGTAGATGAGGAAACTAGAAGAACAAATAACATGGATGAAAATGGACAATGTGTGTGATAGCGACCCAAATCGCTATAGGCTGATTTATTCCAGAAAGAACAAGCGTCTCAGGATTTATTAGGAATTAATTAGTGATATTTATTATTTTTTCAGATTTTCAGCAATATTATTTTAATAAGTGGATTATCCACATGTAGGATTTTAGATATTATTTTAGTATTTTAGATATTATTTGGATTTCCTAGTTTGAAATAGGATTTTAGATATTATTTTAGTATTTTAGATATTATTTATATTTCCTAGTTTAAATTTTGAATTAGATTTTTATCTCTCTGTACTTTTATAAATTTGGCTTTCTGCCTTCTCAATAATAAAGCATCAAATATTTTCAGAGAGTTACTAAAGTGTGGAGATTCTCCTGGGCTGTTTTAGAGAGATTAGTGATATCCTTACTATCCCTCTATCACAGAGTAATTTACCTTCCATTTCTTTTTTTCCTAAAATTCATTTTTTTCCTGTTCGGCATTTACCATTTGGCATCAGAGCCATAACCCATCCACCATGGTCACTACTCGATCTTCTCACACGACTCAAACAGGCAACTTGTTTGCATCTTCGTCCGATCCCCTCGCCACCATCGCTGCTCGGCTCGATGCGATAAACGAATTGAAGGAGAAGGTCGACGCTCTGGAAGCTTTGTCATCTCGACAAAACCAGCACAGAGGACGATCGCACACCTTGACCAATGACAGCGACGATGATTCTGGGTCTTCTAGGCGCAAGTACCGAACTGCATATACCAGAATCGAATTTCCTAAGCTCGATGGGGGTGACCTGTAAGGCTGGATTCTTAAGGCTGAGAAGTTCTTTCGCTATTATGCTACACCGGAAGATGACAAAGTAGACGTAGCATCCATGTACTTAGAGGGCGATGCACTGGACTTATTCTCCTTGCTCAACTCGCAGAGGGCAATTCTCTATTGGGATGATTTAGTCAGAGTACTACAGGAACACTATGGGCCACCGGAATATCTCAATCGAGATGAGAACCTATGCAACATCCGACAGACCAGCTCGATTCAAGAGTACTAGAAAGAATGGGCCAAGAGAGTAGCACTTATCACAAATTGGTTGGAACGTTGCCTTCTTGGCGTGTTCATGAATGGGCTCAAGGAGGACTCATGTCTGATGTGCGAATTCAAAAGCCACGAAGTGTTTACAGGGCTGCTAGCCTAGCCCTTGAATTTGAGAAACAACTGAGTCTCGCCCGGGGATCCAAAACCGGAGCCTCATATTCTACGCGAGACCACCGAAGCCTTACAGTAGCAACAACCAACACCAGCAAATATCCTGTTCTGGGTTCATCTTCCTTATCGGCCCCTCCCTCCTATGGACGCATGTCGGCAGTAGACTCAGAACGACAAAGGAGACGCAATAAAGGGTTGTGTTACCGATGTGCTAAACCATTCCGCCCTGGCCACCGATGCAGCGCTTCATTCTCTTTACTAGAGGTTGATGATGAGGGTCTTCCACTCTCAGAACCTCTCAAACCTTTAGTCGAAACGGAGCAAGAGGAAGCAAAGGTCTCCTTTAATGCCATCTTAGGCATTCCTTTGGCTTCTACCATGAAATTAAAAGGTATCTTAAACTCTAAACAGGTATTGCTGCTAGTAGATAGTGGGTCCACCCACAATTTTATTTCTACTGCATTGATACATGAACTTGGGATTTCTACTACTACAGTCCCTTCTTTTGGTGTTCAAATTGGGGATAGCAGGATTATTCGTTGTAATCAGGTTTGCAAGGATTTAGAAGTGCACATATCGAGGTTGGTGATTAAATAGGACTTCTATCCTTTCTTTTTGGCAGGATCAAATTTAGTGTTAGGAATAAAATGGTTATCTTCTCTTAACACAGTACAAGCTAACTAGAATGACATGTTTATGATTTTTTGGGTTGACGAGAAACAATACAAGCTGCAAGGCGAACCACCAAAAGCTGCGTCTCAGGTTTGCCTCCAAAGTTTGGAATTTCACCAAACTGAAACTGTAAAACGTACGGCCTTAGATGTGTCTCAGATCTTTCTTGATTTTTCTGTGGTTTTTTATGAACCCAAATCCCTGCCTCTGCCACGTGGGCACTACCACATGATCTCCTTAATGCCAGGTGCATCTCTGCCAAACTTGTGACCTTACAGGTACCCACATTATCAAAAGGACGAGATTGAGTCTCAAATTAAAACATTATTAGATCGTGGTTTCATTCACCCTATCTCCAGTCCATTTGCAAGCCCTGCCCTGTTGGTGAGCAAGAAAGATAGGACATGGCGTTTATGCATCGATTATCGTCGTCTCAACTGGATTACAATCCCAGATAAGTATCACATCCCAGACATTGACAAACTATTAGATGAACTACATGGCGTTAAATATTTTTTAAAGATTGATCTACGGTCCAAGTACCATCAAATTCGAGTATTGCCTTCGGATATTTCCAAAACTGCTTTCCGCACACACTCAGGACATTATGAATTTGTGGTCATGCCCTTTGGCCTGACTAATGCCCCGGCAACCTTTCAAGCAATAATGAATAATCTTTTCCACCTGTACTTAAGGAAATTTGTGCTCGTCTTTTTCGATGACATTCTGATTTACAGTGCTTAAGCACAGGATCATTTTAGGCATATCAGAATCATCTTTCAGATCCTGCAACAACAATCTTTTTTTGCCAATGCAAAAAAATGTTTTGTAGGGCAGATTAGGATTGACTACTTGGGACACATTGTTACCCACGATGGAGTCGTGGTCGTTCCTAAAAATATTAAGGCCGTTGCTCATTGGCCTACACCTCAGTTGTGAAAGAGTTGCATGGGTTTCTAGGACTCACTAGGTATTATCGACGATTTGTAAAAAATTATGGCATCATTGCTCGACCCCTGACCGACTTGACAAAGAAAGATGTTTTTCAATGGTCAGCGACAGCTCAATCTGCTTTTGAAGAACTCAAAATAGCTCTCACCACCACTCTAGTCCTCCAATTACCAGACTTTCACCAACTCTTTACAGTAGAATGCGATGCATCTGGGGACGGTATTGGAGCTGTACTTACAAAATAGCCATCCGATAGCTTACTTTAGCAAGGGGTTCTCCTTTTCTAATCAGTACAAGTCAGCATATGATCGCGAGCTCCTTGCATTGGTACTCTCTTTACAAAAATGGTGTCATTACTTATTGGGACACCATTTTTTCATCAAAGCCGACCATCACAGCTTGAAACACTTGTTGGATCAAAAAATTGTCACTACTTTCCAACAATGTCTTATGATCAAGCTCCTCCCCTTTGACTTTACCATTCACTACAAACCAGGGAGACAGAATGCAGCCGCTGACGCTCTTTCTCGGCGGCCCCAGCAGGTGGATTTTTTTCAACTGGTCATTCCCATGGCACATGAATTAGATCAACTCCCTTACGCTTTGCTAGAAGACCCTGAGACAAAAGTAAAAATAATAGAACTGCAAACACATCCGGATCATCACTCTCATTTCCACTTCGTCAATGATCGCTTGTTCTACAAAACACGATTGGTCATACCCAATCAAGCTCACCTCCGAGAGAAATTACTAGCCGAAGCACACGCTACGCCAATTGGAGGTCATGGTGGTTACCTCAAGACTTTACGCAGGTTAGGTGACCAAGTATATTGGAGAGGGATGAAAACTGATATCAAGCACCACATCCAACACTGCGTCACTTGTCAACAGAATAAATATCAGACTTTAGCCCTGGCAGGACTCCTGCAGCTGCTTCCTATTCCAGAACGTATTTGGGAGGATATATCCCTTGATTTCATCACTGGGCTCCCTAAATCCCGAGGGTTTGATGTGATTCTAGTGGTGGTCGATCATCTCAGTAAGTACAGCCATTTCATTGCTCTTGCGCACCCATATACTGCTAAAATTGTCGCAACCACATTCTGTCAAGAAATTGTTCGCTTGCACGGCATGCTAAGATCTATGGTGTCTGATCGGGACCCTCTTTTTCTCAGCCAATTTTGGCAAGAGTTGTTCTGCTGAGCCAAACTCGCTTGACATGAGCACAGCATACCACCCCCAATTTGACGGGCAAACGGAGGTGGTCAATAGATGCCTTGAGACTTACTTACGTTGTTTCGCATATGATCAACCTAAACAATGGAGTCATTCCTTTGCTAGGCAGAATTGTCCTTCAACACAGGATACCATGTTGCTGCTAATACTACTTTTTTTAAATTGGTTTATGGTCGCGACCTACCGCCTCTCCTTCCCTATGTGCGAGGTGAGACACGTGTCGCCGAATTGGAAGAACAACTTGAGACACATGATGCCATGTTACAAGTTTTAAAAGGGAACCTCCTTAGAGCTTAACACCAAATGAAGATACATGCTGATCAACATCGTCGGGACCTTCAATTTGCACCCGGCGACGCTGTCTGGTTAAGAATCCAACCTTATCGTCGACATTCTCTAGCTAAATCCAGGTTTGAGAAACTTTCCCCATGTTTCTTTGGACCTTTCAAAGTGATCCGACGAATTGGTAAGGTAGCATATGAGTTAGACCTCCTTTCGACTGCCAAAATCCACCTAGTTTTTCATGTTTCCTTACTCCGCCCTGCATATGGACAGCAGGCCACTCCTCCTCCTCCTCCTCATCTTCCACTCTCTGCTGATATAGAGCTTCTCCTCACCCCTTCCAAGGTATTACAGCATCGCTGGACTCCTGATCGACGGTTGGACATTCTAGTTGCTTGGGAGAACCGTCCCTTAGAAGAAGCTACTTGGGAGGAGTACAATCTGGTCACCAAATAGTTCCCTCACTTTCGCCTTGAGGACAAGTCAACTTTCCAAGGGGGGAGAAATGATAGCAACTCAAATCGCTATAGGCTAATTTATTCCAGAAAGAATAAGCGTCTCATGACTAATTAGGAATTAATTACTGATATTTATTATTATTTTTCGATTTTCAGCAATATTATTTTAATAAGTGGATTATCCACATGTAGGATTTTAGATATTATTTTAGTATTTTAGATATTATTTGGATTTCCTAGTTTGAATTTTGAATTAGATTTTTACCTCTCTGTACTTCTATAAATTTGGCTTTCTGCCTACTCAATAAAGCATCGAATATTTTCAGAGAGTTACTAAAGTGTGGAGACTCTCTTTTACCAAAAAAAAAAAAAAAAGTGTGAAGATTCTCTTGGCTGTTTTAGAGAGATTAGTGAGATCCTTACTATCCCTCTATCACAGAGTAATTTACCTTACTGTCTTGAAACCAACTCAACTGGATTTACTTCATCTCATAGAAAATATTGTAGTTGAGTGCTGTGTGGGAAGAGAAATGACATTAAATTTAAGATTACCAGATTGGTTTTGGGTTTATGCTGTGTGGAAGCCTGAAGAATAGCAAAATCCATTAGCAGACTAATTCTTGGGCCTTTCCTAAGCCGAAATGGTATTGGACAACTCCAAAATTAACTTTGCAAGAACCCAAAGAATAGGAAAACAGGTTCAATCGTGTTTTTTTAACATTCAATCAACATACAAAATGATCTGTACGCTCAGACCAATATATACTAGTTAAAATACCGAATGTAAAGTGAATGACTTCAAAATGATCCCCAGTTAAAAAACCAACACTTGATCACAGCAACGTACAATCCCATGTGTCCAAGGCCAAGCTTATAGACACAACTTCTTGCTACTAGCACCCTATGTCTTGGTGTCCTGCATCAAATAAACCCAGAACAAGGAGTGTCAGAGGGGAAATCTGTACACTGTACTTGCATATCAAACACATAAGTATGTATGTGTTGTTTATCTTTAGAAGGTGAATTATAATTATAAGTTTACGAACAAGTCAACAATGGATGTATAGATGTTCCCTGGAGCTAAAAAACTAAGAAAGAGTATTGGAATACTTAAATAAATGTAAGCTTTCTGCTAGATGAGTCATGAGCTCTCAATAAATTTGATTAACCCGTTGGAAGAAACTTGTTCCCTTTCCTAGCTATTTGCAGGGACTGACATATAAGATTTAAATAAATGCTTACATGTGAAGATGCAAACCCATTTCTAGTGATTTCTGCTTACCGATGGATCTCTTTAGGGGGAACTACAAAGATGCATCAAAATATAAAAAACTTTATGCGTGACAGTGTCCTCTAGACAGTATATTGTTACATTTCTTGAAGTTCATGTCACTTAGTAATGATGATGATAATAATAATAATAATAGCAGAAAGTTTTTGACAGTGTTTAAATCAGGTTCTTCTCTTCATTTCAGAAAGGCAGAAGAATCAGTAGAGATTGAGTTTCAAGGAAATATGGACCTATGGCATCTGTGTCTCAAGGGAAAATCACCTGGGATCTTTCGGTGAATGTATCAATAATACTTCATATATGCCAAATAATATCGATGGTCTAATTTGGATAAATAACAGAGTTTTGACACCCTATTACAATAATCACTGAGGTGGTGTCATACATACTAAAATGTCATGGTAATATGCCTCGAAGGAATCTAAAAGTGCTTCTATATAATCTAGGCTGGCCGTGTATGCCTATCAGTACCTAGTGCACTTCTATGACAGCTTGCTCTTTCAACAGGTGTCGAAACTTTTTAAGGTTTTTCGCTAACATTTTCTTAATAAGCTGAACTTAGAGTATAGTTTGGTAACAATTAACTAGTTTCAGAAATATTTATAAGGCAAGGTTTCCCATTTGCCAATACATACTCCATTCGGTCCTAATTATAAGACAAAGTTGACTTTTTTGGAGAAATTAAGGAAGCCAATTAAATTACTTTAGAGTACTTATATTTTTAGTATCTTTAGATTACATATCAGTTTATTAGTCAAATTAATTAGTTTGGAGAAAAAAATAAAAATATAAATATTCTAAAATAATTTAATTGGCTTCCTTAATTTTTTCAAAAAAGTTAACTTTATCTTATAATTAGGACCAGAGGGAGTAGTAAACAGAAACGCAAGTGAAGAACCGGAGTCAAAAATCACTGCATAATGTAGAGTTAACATGGAATGCATGCTTCACCTTCGAAAATTCAATTGAGTCGCTCATTTCCAGATTAAAACGGCCAGGGGCCAAAATAACTACACGACGACTACATATCTGCTAGTTCCTCTAGTAGCTCTCATTCATTAACTACCATCCTACAAAGCCATTGCCCCCTCCAACAATTCCCCAACTAGACTTGTGAGTATATAATCCCTGCAAAGTCGAACACGAAATCACATCCACCCAAAATTAATTCCATATTTTGTTCACAAATACAGTCACAGTTAACAACTCGATGTGATTGCCGGACCTGCAGCAGATCCAGTTGCTACTAATTAAAAGCTTCTTATTAGTTAACCAAGCGAAGAAAAAAGACCAGCTGATTATATTATATATCTCAAGAATGGAAGAGAGGTCATACAAGTAAGTAATAGTGAAAAATATAAGGCTTAGGCTTCTGCACAAAAGCAAAAGTGACAAATATCCATAGTCATCTTCATTCTGAAATTGAAGTATCCTAGGATAAACAAGCCCTGGTATGATTTATATGGTTGTCCGGAGTGACTAAACAGTAAAATTAATAGCCTTCTTTGACAGTCATTAATCTGAATTGGATCTACGCTCATCATCACTTGTTCAAATTATGTTTTTGTACATTAGGAAAGTTCAAAGGTCAAATGTGTCCTAAACTGACTTCATGGTCAAGTATTTCCCCCGTGTTTAGACCTCAGTTCGAGACACGGTCAGTTTAAGTACTTTTTTCAATCTCCTGCTTGCTTCTATTCTCTTTGTTAGCATTACTATATGCTAGAGGCTAGTTTCAGAAGTATATCATGCACCCAAAAATGTCTAAATCCAAGCAGATTGTGAAAAATGTAAATCAAACCCTACTCACTCTACGGCTCTCTTTCCTCTTCTATGTATGATATATTAAGTTAGCCTACGTGTGAGAGTGCAACCTTGCAGAGCTATGCTATCATAAATTTAGAAGGCATAAACTCTGAAGTTTAGTGAAAATAATATTACATCCCTACCGTATAAATATATAGGATTATCAAAGAGCAGAAGAAGAGTTGCACCAATTGATAGGGATTCACAAACAAAAAGAGCACGTTATATATTGTCCTTGCATCATGGAGTAGCTTGTGACATTCAATACAAAGAAAGGGACAAACAACCATGCCTCTTCACTGAGAAGTTAATGATCAATTGGTATACCTTACATAAAAACAAATTATTTATGACCCCCTCAATATTCATAATAGTTAATCTAAATCAGCCGGGCAATTTAAGTTAAGGTTTGGGATTTGTATTTTTATAAGGAGGGGTTGACTAAATAGATTGTACAGCGTCATTGTGATTTATAAACCATCAAATCTTTGAATAAAGTGTTAATTAAAATATTTCGTTTAATAACTAAAACTACTTAATAATTAATAATCTTGGGTACGAATTATGTCTAGATTAAACCATCCCGACTAATAAACTAAAACTATATATTTGGTAAAATATGCTAATTTTTAATTTGAAGTCTTTTGGTAACATATTTTATTTGTCTATTTAATATAGGTATTAATTAATTAGTTAATAAATAATTAATTAATGAATAATATATCTGAATGTGTAATATCTGAGCATGGCTTTCTTTGTCTATATTGAAGCATATATAATTGTCGTAGAAATGGGGAGAGGGGTGTCTCCACTTACTCTTCTCAATTCTCTCTTCACTTCCTCTCCACTTAATACTACAACCATTAGATTATGTTTTAATAGTTGAGATTTAATGTTAGGTAACAATTTTATAATTATAGATTTTAATTATATGTGATATAATAATAATATTTTTTGCATAGTATTAAATTTCAACCATTAAAATATGATCCAATGGTTAAGATATTAAATGGAGAAAAAAATTAGTGTAGACACTTTTTCCAACATTAATGTAATGTTATTTCAATAATAGAGATAGAGATTTAGAAATTTGGAAAGCCCAAATTTTATATTCTATTCTTTTAAAATTTTTTAATTTTCATATTCTATCATATTTTTCTAAAATTTTGTAGGTTCAGAATTATTTCTATTTGATACAATTTTTAGATAAAATCGAAGCATCAAAAACTAATTTAAAAAATCATATACATAATATTATTGACCACCCAAATGAAATCCAAATATGTTTGAATTTATCGCGTTTGAATGACACATTACTTGTTTGGAATAGTGATTGAAATTTTAAAAGCAATTTTTCAATCGTGATTTATGGTTTACAAGATAAGTATATGAGAGAAAGTTTGTCTCAATTTACGTGAATAAACACTTTTAGGGATCCCAAACATAATTCCAAACAAGCACACAGAAAGTTGGCCAAAAAAATGAGACATAGAAATTATACGCCTAACGTCCAACCTTATCTTCTAAGAATCATTTAAAGCACGTTTATGTGTATATTTGAGTTGGCATTTAAAAAGTGCATTCATGTAAGTTGAAATAAAATTTCTCTCACGTAATTATCTAATAGACTATAAATCATGTTGAGGTAGATTCTAACGCTAACCAACGGGCACTAAATAGTTTTCTCATTATTTCATTCACAAGTTGGACAAAAATGCAGATGTGCGTACTTTTATTGCATTATAAATATAAAAGGTTTCAGTGATGTCCCAATTATCATATGAATTCAAATTTGACACAAGGATATGATATACTGAATAATTCCAAGCTAAAGCTACGCTAATGCCTAAGGACTGGCCGAGTCAGTGTCGATAACCTATTGTCTGTACTCGCATTTATCTTCTCTCTCGTAATAATTTCTACCCATCAGATACTCAGTACAGTACCCCTTGTTTCATCGTTTGATGCTCGGGGAGTCAAGTCAAACAAGCCTACGTGCATGAGCCTTTAACCACATTTACATATGGAAAATGCAAAAATCCTCCATTAATGATTCTCACGTCTTGTCCACGCAGACCCCTCATCAGTTGGCTTGTGGAGCGAGAAAAATCAAGTAGAATAGGGATTATAAAGCTGCTATTTTAACTTTCTTCTTCTGTGATTTGTTAGTGTAAAGCTATTTAAGGCTCTCAGTTTTTGCACACTAACCAACTATATATACCCCACTCAAACGCCCCAATACATGGGTTTTCGCTGCACACAAGCGTACACCTGTCATGGACAACATATTTTTTGCTACAGGGCAAGGGATCAACCCTAGTGGCAAAACCAGGAGACAACAATCCCGACAATCCATGCAGGAATCATCAAGAGACAGCATTTAAAACAGATATCCCCCAGCTTCATTTTTTTTTTTATAAAAAAATATGGCCAACGGTATGATTACCTAGAAAGTAAACGGCTCATTCCTCATGGTATTGCACAATATGCACACAACACGTATATCAAAAGAGTAATTTAATCAAAAGACATTCAAATTTTTTGTGTCCTCCTAAGCTACAAATGAGAGTTATGCCCCAACTGGCCCAGAAAAGGATGAAAATATGCAAGGTGTGATGTCCGTACGCAAATAAATCAGTATAATATAAAGGAAACTGAGAAAATTAAACAAAGATGATTTGTTTTTTGGGAAAATTACCAGGAAATGTAGCAAGGGAAATGTGGAGTGTCGCCTGCAGGCATCAGTTCTTGCCTTTGCCCTTGTTGTGGTCAGAATGGCGAGTTAAGTCACCGTAACATAGTTGTAAACGGCCATCAAATCCAGGTGATGAGAACTGGTGGTGGTGGTGGTTCTCCATTGTTGGCGCAGTAGCAGCTCCTATGAAGAAAGGTAGATTGGATCCGTCTAAAGAAGAAGAAAACCTCTGAAGAGGGTGGGGCAAAACAGACGGTGAATTGGACTGAAGGGTCCCCCTGTTGAAACCAGCAAAGCCTGAAGAAGAAGAAGAAGAAGAGATGGTGAAGTTGAGGTTGTAGTCGCTGCAGCTTCCGCTGGGTATGAGATGATGGTCAGGCATGGTGGATAATGAGAAATGCTGGAGCTGATCTGAGTGATTTTCACTCCCCACATTGAATGGAGAAACAGGCAGTGCCTGAAGAGGAAGGGAATTAGAGTTTCCCGGTTGGATTTGTCCTGAGAATAACCCTGAAGATTGATTAGTATTATTATTATGAGTTCTAATAGAGTGATGATTCCCCACAAGGCCTGAGTTAAAGTAGTCCATGGGTGTTGTTGTACACCATTGCTGTCTCGCTGCCTTGTTGAACAAATCAGGCTCATGATCATCGCCGGCCGGACTCGCGGTGGTGGAAGGATTAACAGTACTAGTAACCCCGCCGGTGAGAAGCTCAGTGAAAGAAGCAGTTTGAGAAATGGAGTTATTCACATTATTGTGGGGACGGGCAGTGTTTTCTTTTTCCTTCTCTTTTGCTGCTCTCTCTCTTGCCCTCTCTCTGGCCTTCACACGGTTCACTCGAATCTCAGACCTTGAGAGGGACAAACCAGAACCTTTGCTTGTCTCAGAAGTGCTGCTGCAAGCAGACTTAGACAAAGAAAGGTTCTGACTTTGAGTCCGGTGATAATCACCCTCATCGGCTTTTACCTCAGTATCATCAGCCGTATCATCAAACCCTCGTTCTGTTCCTCTTTTCTCATCGCTGGGCTGCTTGTCAGGGAATGTGGTGTTGAGAGAGGGAAGATCAGAAATGGCGTCAGAAGCTGCTTTGATTAGCCACTCCACAGCTTTACTGGGTTGGTCATAGCCAAGCCGATCTTGAAGATCATAGAACTGGATTGCTGTGGTTACCGACAGCCTAACCCTTCGGTCTCTTAAACCCTTTGAGGTCATCACCTTGCTGTGCCTGTCTTTCCCTCCAGATGCTCGAGAAACCCTAATGATTCTCGAAGAATGGTGTTGCCAGCTCTGGAACCGATTCGAGCTGACGTCGCAGCAGCCCGCTCCGCCGCCGCCGCCGCTCCCTCTAGAACCTATCTTGTTGGAGTCGTTTCTGCCATTTCCGACTCTGGTGAATTTACACGCTTGGGCTGGAATCGCATCCTCCTCCATACCACAATCATGCCTTTTACCAGCTTGAACCTTTTTTTCCCTTCTGTTACCCTATACACTTCTATAGGGGTAGAGAGAGAACGATTGACTGAAATTATAGGGGGGGAGAGAGAATGTGTGTGTGCGTGAGAGTGGGTGATTAGAGGTAGCGCAGGGTGGGGTTGCTATGTCCTTTGCATTGATGACGATGATTCAGAGTCCAGAGAGTACTCTGTAGAGAGATAAGAGACCTTTTTTTCTTTCTTTCTTTTTTTTTGAGTGCTACGATATATCACGGTCCAAGTCAGGAGGCCTTCGTTTAAGCTTTTCGCAGTTTGCAGAAATGCTTTCAAAGGCAAAACACTGAATAGGTCTCAGAGCCTCGGCCTCAGCTCCTGCTAAACCCAGAAACAACCCACCCACAACCCCATAAAAAAAAAAAATATATCATTAGATAAAGAAGCAAGGAAGAAAAAGGAGGGGTAAAAAACAAGCACTGCGGATGCTTAATACGTACACATTCTCAGCAGATTCACTTATTACACAGCAGATAAGATCTGAGGATGTTTAGCATATTAACATCTAACATCTATTAAATACTTTGGGCTCGGAAACCTTCGATCTAACACATTCTGCTTTCATTTTAAGCTAAGGAGAACAAGTTGCAAATAACTCACTTATCAGAGCCAACCCATTTAACTTCTGCACCGAGTATAGGTTTTCTTTCTGACCTCCGAATATATCTCGTAGAGTCTAGCTGCGAAACTAGCTAACTCAAGCTTCATAACTCACAGAGACTTAGTTTAGATATTAGTAAACCAATATTTGCTAAAATGCTCAAATTTTTTAACGAAAATGATAAATGATGTTAAGCTTCATTACTTTGAACAATGTTTGTTCGGAGTCTGAAATGTTAAGCTCTTAAAGTAAAACCCAGTTGGATTAACAAAACTAAAGACAATCCACAGCTCACAGATCTGTGCACCCGGAGTTACATATAAGTTAAAACAAAGCACAAATATGGAAGCCTCCAAATTTTGGCTCAACGAAAGGCATTATACTATCAGATCAGCTCTCATTTGTTCACGAAAACAAAGGTGAAAAAATAGCTAAGTCAATTTAAAATTCATGTAGATTTGAAAGAAGAGCAGTGGAAGAAACTGGAGATGGAGAAAGGCATGAAAGAGGGTGTAAGGGTAGGGAGACAAGAACAACCTTTGCTGCCTGACTTTCAGGAACTTAAGCTCCTTGTTGACTCTTGAATTTCCGAAGTGGTCTTCCTCGCTTCTCAAGTGTGTACCTTTAATTGCACCACAGATAAAAGTTGAGTCTTTAAGTATTTTATTATTAAATTATCCAAATAATTTAAGAATCTAAGTGTCATCCTTATGTATGTGCAACAGACAAGCGAGAGAGAGGCCTCAAACACACAACCAAAGAGTAGGCAATTGTGTTTTGGAAGAGAATTTGGAGTGTGACTAACACTTACAGTTGCTTTATGCTGTGTGAGCACGTAAATATGCACAGCAGTGAAATTAAAAGAGAGAGTAGAAGGATGTTCTAGGGTTGGGCGGTTATGGTGGGTGAGAAATGGAAAACCCAGGTATAGATGAATTGGGTGATTTAGAGGGTTAAAGCAGGTTGCAGAAAAGCTGAGTAGGAGAAGGAGGAAGAAGAAGAAGAGAAGGTAGGGCTTGCTCGGTTGTTGCCCGGTAGAACAATGCCCGGCCTTATCGGGAAAAGCCAGACACTCCGCCGTTTCATTGCTTATGTAGGTCCAATCTTTCACATTTGCCCTCGCCTTTTCTCTTATTTACTCTTTTACCTTCGTCCTTGTCAAAAATATCGTATCATATCTTACTTTATTTTATTTTTATACAACGTAGCAAATGAAACTTGCATCAATGTCGAAAAAATTTTAACTTCAAAATTTTAAATCAATCTTATTTTATATAAAAAAAAAATATGATCTATAATCGGTAACTCATTTAAAAAAAAATTATTAATTTAAGATTTTAAAGTTTAAGGATTATCTTTTTACATTTTTTTTAAAATTAATAGATTAAATAAAATTTAGAAGATTATGGGGGAAATCAAACGGATAGATATACTCCCTTTAGTTTTATTTATAAAAGTTTAATAACTGAATTATCAGATTTAAAAAAATGATTTAAATTAGTTAAAATTAATAGATATATCTAAAATAAACTTTCCTTTTCAGATATGCCCTTATTTATTAAGGGTAAGTAAGAGAGAAAAATAGAATAAATATAAGTATTGTTAATATTTTAATTAATGTAATACATATAATTAATGATATAGAGCAAAAGTGAAAAAAACTTGTTAAGTGTTCAGATAACTTTTATCGAATTTTTATAAAAAAAATCAAAATAATTTAAATTTTGGGTTCTTATGAAAAGGAGTGAAGGGAGTAATATTAATTTGACATCATTCTTAATTTGTAATCCTTTAATTTTTCCTCGTTCCAAATACCATTTGGCTTCATATAAAGTGGATCTTTTACGACATAGATACATTTGTGATTTCAGATTTTTTTTTTTCCAGAATTATATTGATAACACTTGCATCATGAAGAAACTCTAAAGAATTGCTAATAATAACCATTGTATTGAAGACCGGATCGGATCAGCCGGTTCATACCAGAAACCGGTGAACTGGTCTCTAGTCCAGTCCGGTTGAGGTCAGAAAACCGTTTCAGTCGACCCGGTGTGACCCCCGTTTTTTTTACATTTGTATGTTCCAATGAGCTTTAAAAGGATTGTTTCCTTGAAAATTTTTTATTTGTAATGAGCTTTAAAAGGATTGTTAAATATTTTTGGCATTGGTTAGAGAAAAATCCTTCTATATTTAATGATATTTTTTTGGGAATTAGGTTTAGGAGGTTATATTGGACTATTGGTTTGAAAAAAAAAATCTTATGTAGTTTTTTTGAATAGTATGCATGAACATTTAAATTATATATATATATTTTTTTAATTGACTCTGGGTTGACCCCGGTTTGAACCATTGACCCTTGACTCAGTACTTCAACCGTTTCAGTGTCCGGTTCGGTTTTAAGTACCTTGATAATAACACACAACATCATATCCCAACATTTTTTTAAAAAAAATGAATAATAACCATGGTTATTTGATGCAGACCGGAAATCGGCCAATCAGCTAGTAAACCGGTCCGGTGACCTTGTCTGGGTCAAGTTTTTAATTTTTTTTAAAAAATCATTTTTTTTTCTTTAGAATTTTATACTAATAAGCCTAAAATCATTACTACATAATATAGATTCTGCTACCCCAAAGGACGTCCTTTTTTTAAATTGAAACGTCTAAAACATAGGCGATAACATTTTTGTAATTCTAGGTGGAAAATAGGTAGTTTTAGGCATTCCAAATACAAATTGGGATATCTAAAGGGTGCCTTTAGATAGGGGTGTTCGGGATCGGGACGGGATCGGAAGTGTTCGAGATGGGAAGGGATCGGAAAATGTCATTCCCGATCCCGATACCGAGAAGGGTTCGGGAATGATTTTCATTCTCGATCCCGAAAATTTCCCGATCCCGAAAATCGGGAAATTTCAAGATCGGGATCGGGATCTGGAAATTCCCGATCCCGGATCTGCTTTTTTTAAAACAAAAATCTCTATATTAAATTTTTTGTTGTGTTTCCTTTAGTCTAGTATAAATATATAATTTGTCTAATATCATATTGTGCCAAATAAGTCTAATATAAATATATAATTAGTCCAATATATGCTTAAAGTTGTCGATTCAGCTGCAAAAAGAATAAAGACAAGAACAATAAATGAAATTAACTAAATAAACTAAAAGAATATATATATTATCTTAAGGGTGTTAGGGATTTTCACATTTTATTTTACATTTGATCTTATTTTCTTAAATATTTTTAAAAAATATGTGTGTGTGTGTATTTTCGGGATCGGGAAAAAGTTGGGATTGGGAAGTCCCATTCCCGATCCCGAAATTTTTCCCGTCCCGATTTGCTTGGGATCGGGACGGGAAGGCCGGGACGGGAAATTGATGAACACCCTTACCTTTAGATGCACTACTACAGAATATACATATAAAGTCCCTAAAGGACGTCCCTTTTTCAAAAAGGGACGCCCAAAATATGGGGCGGTGGCATATGGGTAATTATAGATCAAAGTTGAAAAGGTTGGCTCGTAAAAAAAAAATGAATCTCGCGCCTGAATTAGTTTTAGACGTCCCCATGTTCATTAGGGACGTCTAAAGACTGTTTTAGACGTCCCCAACAAACATGAGGACTTCTAAACACTCCAGAAAAGCAGATGAACTTCGGGGAAAAAAAAAATAACACACTTTAGACGTCCCCAGATGGCCTGGGGACGTCTAAAGCTTAAACATTAGACGTCCCCAGACCAGCTGGGGACGTCTAAAGATTATATTAGACATCCCCAGCTGGTCTGGGGACGTCTAAAGGTGCCTTTAGACGTCCCCAGCTGGGCTGGGGACGTGTAAAGGGTGCCTTTAGACGTCCCCAGACCAGCTGGGGACGTCTTAGGCTGAAGCAAATGCACTGGTCAACATGACCAGTGCATGTGGAGTGTCAGATTTTTCTGAGCACTTTCTCTACTCTCCCTCTCCTTTATCACTTCCGTCCCCTCTCCCCTGTTTCTTGTTTTTTTTTACTTTACTCTTTCACTTCCGTGAGTTCCGTCCCCGCCCTCTCCCTTGCTTGTTGCTTTATTCTCCTACCTTCACTTCAGAATATGCGAGGCCATTTCTCCTCTCCCCTATTTCTTCTTGTTCCTTCTTAGCCTCTATTTCATCCAGACCGTTGCATCTTTGCTCTGCTGGTTCTGCACTGTTCTCTCTCATTCTCTCCACAGTCGGGCTCCTCTTACCACCGTGGGTCGTCATCTGCTCTAAAGTTTTGTGCTTGAGGTTAGCTAAAACTAAACTTGTGAATGAATTTGTGAATGATTAGGAAAAATGCGTTTGTTCTGTGCTGGAATTTAAGTGTGGTTTGAATGAATTTGTGAATGATTAGGAAAATGCCTTTGTTCTGTGCTGGAATTGAAGTGTGGTTTGTGCTTGAGCTTTATCTTTGCTATTTTGTTGAATTTAAGACGTACCACATCAAGTTTTAATCTTTTGATTTTTTCCATTGTTTTGACAAACATGAAATTCTCATTAACTAAAAATCAACCCATAAATTATGTAATTATCTTCAAGCTAGGCCAAGTACTAAGCAAGACTAGACACTAGGCAATGTATACTGCCCTGCGTATTTGGGGCTGCTGAAGTGTATATATAATTGTATTTAATATATATATATATTCATTATTTGACAAAATTGAACAAGCATATTTACTTATCATTCAATTAGAATATAATGAATAAACATATTTTTTATTTACTTAGTAGATATTCATATTTTTCATAAAGAATATTTAATTAAGAAATTGGTAAATTGAAATCTTAAGAAATAAATTATTATTATTATTATAATTATTGTTCTTATTGTTGTTGTAGATGTTGTTGTTAAATAGTAAGAAAATAATCTCTAGTGAATTAATTTTCATTGGCTCAAAAATTGAATCTAAACAATAAAATATAAACAGGATTATTGCATAGAATATGTTTTTGAAATATTAAGCTGAGATGGTTTGTTATTTTGATTTTGGGATGTCTCACTTTTAAGGGGAAATGTTGCCAAAATTTTGAAAAACATACTTGTAAAAGGAAATTCCCCGTGTTTTCAATTATTCTAAACTTGAGTGTAAATGGAAATGGCATAGGTGGTAATAAAATGGATCATAGTTGGATGAATGCTCTGAGAACAAGTGAAGAATATGAGAATGGGGTTGAAAACTTTATTGAATTTGCTAGGAGGAACGTTCCAGCAAAAAATGGGATGTATTTTTGTCCCTGTGTCAATTGTTTAAATGAGAGAAAACGGGATGTTGAAGTTATAAGGGATCACCTACTTTGTGATGGAATAAATCTTCGATACACAAGGTGGATATGGCATGGTGAGGAAGTAACTGATTGTCCGTCACACAAGAAGGAAGCTGTAGATGTCATAGATGAAGATACAATGGAGAGAATGATTCACGATGTTGAGGTAGAATCGTTTGCACAGTCGCATGAATATGACAGCCTGCGGAGTGATGCAGAGACACCGTTGTACCCTGGGAGTAAGTACACACGGCTCACAGGAACATTACATTTGGTTAACTTAAAAGCAACTTGTGGGTGGACCGATAGTAGTTTCACATTGCTGCTTGAACTGTTGTGTGATATGTTTCCAGACGATAATGTACTTCCAAATCGTATGTATGAGGCCAAGAAAATAGTAATGTGTGCTGTTTGTTTTATTACGTCTCAGTTTATTCATTTACTTACAATTTATTCACCTATCTGACAATGCTTTTTGTGCTTACAGGAATATGGACGACTCTGGTGACTCTCCAAGTGATAGGGACAATGAAATGAATAGGCCTGAAGGTGATGCGACACGTGAACCGGTTGCGAGACGAAGGGTTAGAGGCAGTACAAAAATGCCTGCATTGGTAGCACGTCATAACCATCAACAGGAGAGGTTGCATATTGACTTTGATCAAGATATGAAACCAATTGGTCCGGAGGAAGACCATTTCATTAACTACGTAGGTTTTTTGGCTCGAAGCAAAGTTCGCATTACCTATGCTAATTGGAAGTTGGTTCCACCAAAAACCAAAGACTTGATTTGACAACAACTTTTGGTATATAAGTTTCAATACATCTGCATTATATCTTTATTCCTATCGCTTCAAATATAATTAACGTATGTTTTTACCTTGCAGCAAACCTATGATGTCCCTAACACCGCGGAGATGTACAAGGAGTGGATGACGGAGGTTCGTCTACAATGGAAAGATTTCAAGAACAGGCTCACACGAGATTACATTCGAGGGGACTTGAGGGGTAAGGATCCATGTCATGAGTATCCATTTTTGTCTCCAGAGGACTGGAGGTTGTTTATGGCATCACGAGAAGATCCAAACTTTTTGGTAAGATTTCTGTAATCATAGTGTTTTATTTGAATATAGTTGACATTATTGATTCGGTGTTCATTCTTTTCCTTTAAAAGGCATTAAGTGCAGCAAATGCAGAGAGGCAAGCAGCTAATAACTATCAACATTGCATGTCTCGTGGTGGTTATCGGAAGCTTCAGCGACAGATGATGGCAGAAGAGTTGGAGAAATTGAAGGAAGCAGCCACATCTGATCCTACCGTTGTGGTCCAGCCCCCGCCACCTCCACCACGTCACAAAAAATGGAAAGCAGGGAGGCTTAAGGGTGGGAAGTACGTAAATCCGACTGTTGCTGACGTTGTCGCAAGAATTGTAAGTAGTTAGAGCATAAGTACAAACTTATTTTTTCATATTGGGAGTGCTTACGATAACTTTTATGCTGCAGGATGAACTGGAAGATCGTAGTAGCCAAGGTTCGTTCACTCCAAGTGGACGGATGGACATCTTGTCAACGGCGATTGGGAAGCCAGATCACCCTGGTCATGTTCGAGGGGAGGCAGTGGGAGTTCGTGTCACGAAGTATTTTGGCCTAGCCTCACATCCTTATTCGTCACAAGGTGAACCCAGTAGGGAGCTTGTGGCCAAGATTCGTCAGGAAGTCTCACAAGAGCTCGAGGCCAACCTTCGCGACAAGCTCCGACAAGAGCTGTTGCTAGAGCTACGTCTTGAGCTGATGCCTGAGCTACGAGCTGAAATGCAGAAGATGTTTGAATCGCAGATGGCTACTACTGAGCGTAGAACCCATCATCCCTGGCCTTCCACAGCACCAAAGGAAGTTACAACCCGGCGGAGGAACCACTTGGCGAACCTTCTCATACTCCAGCGCCGGGAGAACCTGCCATCCTCTCTTTGGATGCCCCAGTGCTGCGTGTAGTTGCAGATGCTCTCGTTCACACAGAAGCTACTACCCACCATCATCAGCAAATTCCACAGCATTTGCGTAGGGTGACTGTGACGTGTGTTCGAGCGGGGGAAGAAGGTACAGCGATCCCTATTCCTGATGCCGAGGTTGCCACGATAGCTCAGGCGAGAGGATCTTTCATCCTTTGGCCTGTACATCTTATTGGCTTGTTACCACAAACACCTCCAATGGTATGGAACTACCTTACTTTTACTTGAGATGTGTTGACATCCTACTAACAGTATGTGTTTTTATATTCTAAAAGAACGAGCAGGAAGCAGAGAAATGGCCCTTCTTAGCACTATTGCAGCATATCTATAAAGGCATTCGCCAGATTGATTTGTATATGCCTCCAGGGTTTGTGGGCCAGAATACAGAGTATCACTTCACAATTGATAAACAAGATCTTAAACAGTTCATGAAGTTCGAGGAGCTAGATATTGGATGGGGCAAATTTGCAATCCTGTAAGTTTTTTATTTCCCATTTTTTGATTCATTTAGTTAAGTTGATTTTAACTAGCTAATACATTCATCATTTTAATTCTATTATAGCTCCTTCCGTCGTATATGCGTTGACTCTCAGAAAGTTGATTTATATGGATTCTTGTCTCCTGCACATACGACAAGGGTTGAGAATACATTGAAACGAAGGACGAACTATGTGGGCTTTACATTGTCAGAGGACGAGTATACTTGTTATCTAGCACCGATTGTTCAAGGGTACTCATTTTAATTTTGTGTATTTGAGATTTTTAGTAAATAATTGCCTTGCCATCTAACTTCATTTTAATCTGTATATGTTGTGATGGTTATCACTGGAGTTTGTGTGTTGTCTGTCCTCGGTCACACGTTGTTTACTGGTTTGATTCCTTAAATAGAAGACCAGACAAAGAAACTAAAAGCGTCTTCAACCAGTAAGTTATTTTTTTGTATTTCATTGCTTCTTGATTCTTGACTTAATGAATTATTCTAATTTATGTTGATTTTCATTTTCATGATAGCGCATGCACGACGTATCGAGCGCTTGGCGGGCCACGCGACCGTAGAGGTGGCAAAGATCCGAGATGGTTGTTTCCAAAGGTACGTAGTTTCAAATCAAGTTCTTTTGATTGACGGTCGTTTTAGATATGCCTTTATTGATTTTAACCATTTGCTTTTGATTTATAGTGCCCTCGACAACCTGGCGGCTGGGAATGTGGATATTATGTCTTGCTTTATATGTTTAACATCATTCAGAGTGGCATTACGACAGATTTTGAACAAGTAATCTCTTCTTCATTCTCTGAGGATAATATTCTTGGTGTTGTGATTCAATGGGAATTCATTCACTTCATTCATTATTTCATCTAAGCTTATTTTCTAATTTACAGATTTTTGACAATGAAGATGCCTACTCATATGAAGACTTAAATATGATCAGAGACTTTATGGCTGGACATCTTCTTCAACGTGTACCAGAAGAGTAAAGTCTTTAGTAGTTTGTGTAGGACATACTTTTGTGGTAGTACATATAATTAGCGTTATTGTTGTTGGATATGGATTGGATTTTAGTCTTGGTTATTGTACAAACTGGGGACTTGGATATAGATTGCTGTGTAGTTTGTCTGGTTAGAAAGTTTGTGTGGCATGTAGTAGACTTAGATATAGATTGTTGTGTAGTTTGTGTGGTTTGAAAGTTTGTGTGGCATGTAGTAGCCTTCGGTTGATCACTGTGTTTGTTGCTGTTTTCATTCTGCTGAACTACTGTTGTTTTACTCTGTTGTTGGAATTCTATTTCTGCAGTTTACATATTTTCCAGACAGTGCAATATGTATAAAAGGTCCATTTAAAAAAAAAAAAAACTTTCAACGTCCTTAATAAACAAGGGACGTGGAAAGTACTGCTGGCGCCACTTTAGACGTCCCCAGGTTCAACTGGGGACGTCTAAAGTCCACCTTAGACGTCCCCTATTTTATGGACGTTAATGACGTTACTTTCTACGACTCTCACATAGACGTCCCTCTGTTTTCAGACGTTGAAAGGCCAAAAAAAGGGACGTTAAAACCCTTTTTTCTAGTAGTGATGCCACTTTTTGAATTTAGGATGTCTAAAGTGAAAAAATTTTAAATTTTTTTTTACTTTAGACATCCCAAATTGAATTTGGGACATCTAAAGTGAAAAATTTTTGTAATTTTTTTTCTTTTTTACTTAGACGTCCCAAATTGAATTTGAGAAGTCTAAAGTGGGACTTTAGGTGTCTCAAATTGAATTTAGGAAGTCTAAAGTGGGACTTTAGATGTCCCTTTTTCAATTTGGGACATCTAAAATAATTTAAAAATTTAATTACGGATTGGATTGAATATAAGGGACGCTCATCCCTTTTATTAAATATAAGAGATGCTTTCCTTCCCCCCTCTCTCTCCCACAACATTTTTCAATTTCTTTGAGAGGAGTTGCAAAGAGAGACCCACATTCTCTAGATTCAAATGGTTTTTTCCTTCGGTGTTCTCGCCATTCCCCCCCTCTCATCATGCCCTTCGGTGCCCCTATCTGCGACAGTAACTCTCTCTTTATCACTTCTTAAATCTAACATGCTTGTCTGTTTATTATTATTATTATATAATTTCTTCTATTTTTTCACAATCAGATATGGTACAATGCATCTGGAGATGAAAAAAATGGATTTTTGAATTCTAAAATTTGACTAAAAGAAGTTTGAACAAAGTTAGCAAAGTGGTGGAAGTGTGGTGATGCCAGAAAAGGAAATTCTGGAGCTAAAAGGAGAATAGAGAAAGCTAGCATTTGCGTTCAACAAAACTATTGCAGAGGATTTTCGTCTGGAACTTGTGTTTGCTTTCGCAATTGATGACTTTGGCATCTACAAAAAATTTGAAATTCAAATGACTTTAAACATCCCTTTTTAACAAAAGGGACATCTAAAGTGGAGACTTTAGACATCCCTATTTGAAAAAGAGACGTTTAAAGTCCCTACACAGTGACTTTAGATGTCCCTTTTTTCCATTTGAGAGGTCTAAAGTCTTCACTTTAGATGTCCCTTTTTCAAAATTAGGATGTCTAAAGTCCCACTTTAGACCTATCTTTTTTTAGGGAAGTCTTTTCTAAAATATACTACGCCTCCCACATATATGCCCCCATGTTCTTAGACATTAAAAATGTCAAAATAGGGACGTTAAAACCCCTGTTTGTAGTAGTGAATCTTTCATTTCTCATTGGTTTGGTATCGATTTAGCTTCGATCTGACCCACTAACCCTTAATCCAGTACACCGGCTGGTTCACTAACCAGTCCAGGTTTAATTACCTTGATAATAACTAACTAACTGATATCATTTACGATGGATAAGAAATTTTCCTATGTGATTTAAGAATCGTATCAGGGGAAAAACCAAAATAAGTTTTGCCAAATGAAGTTTTATGTAATTCTATTTGTAGTTGTGTCCTGCTCCCATTCCCATTTCCTTCAGGTTCTACAAAACTCTCTCACACACAGAGTGGAGTCTAAACAGCAAAATATGAAAAATATACTCTAAAAAAAATAACAAGTTGTTTCAAATTACATATATAATGTACACAGTCATCCCAAATCAAATCCCCATTTCAATAACTAGCTAGCGTACTTTACAAGCATTATAAAAAACCATACTTACTTTTATATCTTACCTCATCAAATATTAAAATACAATTGCCACTTAAAACTACTAGTTCAAATGTACTCTAGAGTGAGATGCGTTGTGTATAGAGAGGTCCATCAGATTCAAGTTCCTCTTACTACGTAACTAAAAGAAACATGATAAATGATAATGTGATGATGACCCAAAACTGAAATTGAAGTGACCTCAAGAAAAGACCAGATTGTCATTTTCTTTTTTATATATATGTGCATAATTGACTTGCCAAGCATTAAAACAGGCATTATAAGATATAATACATATAGAAAATTAACCCCTTCACTTCGTTTTTGCTCTACAGACTACAAACAGTAGTGGTGCACTGGTGCTTTTGCGGCCTCTGTTTATATAATAAAATTCCAAGAAAAAAAGTGTGCATTATATTCTTTTGTTATCTACTATCAATTAATTCATGATTATTTATTTGGCCAGCAAGTTAACCATTATATTACCGCTATAACATTAAAAAAGAAAAGAAACAAACAACAAAAGATGACCAACACCAACAATAATACTATCGGTATCAGTTAAATTTAATCACAGAGAGAGAGAATTTAACAAGTTAAATTTGAAAAACCACATTACCCATATTAATATGGTTTTGAATGAGAATGAAGTACAATGAGTCGTATTTAAACACTAATTCTAAAAATAAAATTGATAAAAAAAATATTAATTGCTTTCCAAGGGGTTTATATTGTGAATAGAGTTGAGAAATCGGGCTGAGCCCGTCAAGGGCCGGACTTATGATTTAGAGGCTCCAAAAGGAAGCGGGCCTAAAAGGGCCGGCCCTACCTTAATATATTTTAAAATAAATTAATATATTTGATATTATTATATTAAATTATCAATATGAGATACACCTAAGTACCTAATAGAGTATTAGTAACAGGCCAACACTTATTAAATGGTTTGATTTATTTTGTTTTCTACAATGATTTATTCATTTAAACTTTAAAAAAAAGACTAATTTAGACATTAGATAATTATTTTAACTAAAAATTTATGAGTTTTAAAAATAATATATCTCAATTTAAAACAAAATAATAATAAATTGTAAAACTTGAAAGTGATTTTTATTTGATTTAAAATGAGTTTACGAATCAGCCCTATAATATCACGAGTTTCAAAAATTGAAGGTTTTACAAAAAACACAGGCCTAACCAATGAAAGATTGACCTGTATTCCGGCTATAATTATGAGCAAAATCAACTTTATAAGCGGCATGTATTGCGAAATGATGGGAGTATGTATAGTCCAACGTTGGTACTGCATGATCATATTGATTGACAACGAGGATGAGTTGAGAGTCGAAGTGGCAGCATTATTAGATATGGTAGCAACCACTTTGTTGAGGTCGGAAGGAATCAATTCTCTCACGAATGATGACACCCAAATAAATGAAAACAACAACTTTTGCAGGCGATCTTATATGCATATACACGGCTTTTAATGTTTCTTCAGCAAAAGTTCCAAGCCCAGCCAGTTGTTTTCTCCTACTGAACCTGAATATTTTCATTTGTATGTGTACACACATTTTTGTTTTTGTTTTCGTTTTCGTTTTGTACTTCTTATCGTGCATCTCAATTATAAAGCTATTGTAACGAATTGACAACCCTGCAGATAAATGCCCTTTTATCACCCAAAAAAACATTTGTCCTCATATATGTAGCATCCCAACCCAACTCTAGTACTGGTGGTGGTGGCTGCCTAAATAATACTTGTCCTGGTAATTGAATTCATTCAAACACCTGTACGATCATTTATGGCAGAACCAAAAAAAAAGGACAATTAATTTCTTAAATACTACTGCGGCAACAACATAGAAAATAATTGTCTCTGGGACTGTGGGCGCGCACCTAAAGTATTCCGAGGTAGTTAGGCTCCCACACACGCATATTACACAATTAGACGACGCCTGCATACTTTTTTGTTTTTTTTTGAAAATAATCTATATGTATGCATATATCCTATTTTATATTACAAGTAGATGATAATTTAGTTTTTTACCTTTTTCTCTCCTCGATCTGACGAATGATTAAATAGCAGAATAATGTATTGATGAATTTAATTTCAGTATTGCTTGTTTATTAACTAACTACATTTATAAAATTGATCTGACTTTTATACAACAGCAAATGAAAATAAACCCAATGTGTATGTAGAAGAATAAAAAAGCATCGTGACATAATTAACTAGAAGTTTTTGTTAAACCTTGAATTTATAATATTGAAGAAGAGATCATATTTCTAGAGAGCCGCGTCTTCAAAGCTCTTTCGCCCTCGGTGCGATTTCTTACCCTCTGTTAAGGTTTTTGCCGTCGGCGTGAGTTCCTTCGAGCCGGCGTCGATCTCCTCCAGCGGCAGGCCGACCCTACTAGGGGGTAGATCGCGTCTCGCTTTGTAAGGCTGTCCCTCCTTCCCTGGGGAGCTCTTGAGTAGCCCTTATGCTGTGGCCGGTGGAGGTATTGGTGGGGAGTGGAACTGGTGACGGAGGTGAATGGGGAGGAAGCGAGGAGGGGCTTGAGAAGGCAGCTAGGCCTCAAGCCATTGTGAAGGCCTCTGATGAAGATCTCCGATGGGTTCCACCTTGGATCCCGTTGAGGATGAATAGCTCGATACAGTGGTTCTTTCTCCGTCCGAGCGAAACGACAAGATCGACGGAGGCTAGCTGTTGGGGAATGGTAACTAACCTGTGTGAACCTAAGACAGAGAAGCAGATGTACTTAAAGGTACCTATTGATTGACTCTTAAATTTGGAGGTGAGTGATTTGCTTAAGGTTTCTGTTTTCCCCAATAATGGCCGATTAAGTTTGAGTTTTGCTTCTGGTAGGGCCATTTTGATTATTGCTAAGTTCTCTAGAATAAATTTAGTATTCTGGTATGAAGCTTTGAGGCTTGAGGTTGGGTTCGTTTTTCTTGTTTGGATGCTCTGTTATCATGCTCCTCTGGGTTGCGGGGTTTATAGTTCAAAATCTTGTATTCTACATTTGGGGATAGGATTTGAGCATAGTTGTATGGCTAGAGGTGCGGTTCGGAATTGGTATATTGGGTGTTTAGATGATAGAACTTTCAATTTGAGTCTGTTTAGTGGGTTCATACACTCTGTTCTTTATTGGGTAGACATTTGCCTGTTCAGTGTCATTCTCAACATTGTTCATATTTGGGTTCAATGTATGTTTGTTCAGTGGGTATGGCAACACTGCTCATCATGGGGCTGGAATTGTGGTTCTTTCATTTACTGTCATACTAACTATGCCTTGTTTGTTAGTATTTGGATTGTTGACCTCCTTGAGCATGATTTGGGCTCAAGGAAATTTGTCAGGAACCTCTTTCAAAGATGGATTCTCATAGAAGCACATTTGGCAAATGTGTGGACTGCCAAAGCTTCCCTAAATGGTCTCGCCTTGTGCATTGGGTACATCGACCTCTATCACAGATGTTGGCCTTTCGGGCCACTAGTGTTGTGGATGTTTATTTTGATTAAGATTTATGTGTTTGATATATTGGAGAACATTTTATTGGCTTATATTTATTGTTTTAGAGTTTGTAAGTTTTAAATTTTTACTAGTGTTCTTAGTTTATAGGCTGCCTTTTAGTTTGTAAGTTGATGTAATTTTCCGCTTGATTCAATATATTGTGTTTCTTTCTTGGGAAAAAAAAAAGAATTTATAATATTGTCTCACAAAGTGAAATAAAGGGATCAAAAGTAATGATCGATGGTGGTACAAGATGAAGGCCCCACCAGTTAATCTGAAATGCAAAAACAAGGGGAAAAAAGATATAAACAGTAGAATGAGGGAGTGGGGTTTGTAATTGTGATTAAGGGAAAGTAATGATGATGAAAAGGAAAAAAGAGCACGGTAATAATCCAAATGTGCAGTGAGTTAGTGGGTGGGAAAAAAGTGTGCATTGGGTGCATGATGGCCACCCAGAGTGTGGAGATTAGGGAGAAAGTGGGGAAAATTTAATTAAGAGCATAATCTGAATTAATTAAGGGAGATAAAAGGATGTATATGTCCGTACGAAATGACGCATATCTGTTTGCTCCCCCCGGATTCATAAAGGCAATTTTATCATGTCCTACCTCCTTTTCACAATATAAGACCTTTTTAGAAGAATAATTTTATTTAAAATACTCCCTCCGATCCTAAATATAGAATATAGTTTGTAGTGTAATTTATACTATAAATTATGTCCTATATTTAGGACCGGAGGTAGTATAAGTCATTTATAAAATAATTAATGCACATTTTCTAATTTTATTTATATAATTAATATTCATTTCTATTTTACCCACTCATTAAATTTTCAAATTAAACACCGTTTTCAATAAGGGTGAAAATGATTTTTTTTTTTATTTAGAATATATCTAATGAATTAATCATTACTTCTTATTTTCTGTGAGTTAGTTAAAGTGCCAAGAAAAAGGGAGTCCATTAATTTATAATTACATTCTTAGAAAAATTAAGGGGAAGGGTGAAGGCACATGGCATGAAGGGATTGCAGAATGAGGAATTGATGGGCCATGCACAGTGCACAAAGCCACTGTGAGTCTGTGACTCCCTTGCTGGCAACCAACATCCCCAATTCCCTCTACCAATGCTCCTTTTTTAAATTTATTTTCAGGTTTTTAGTTAGTATTAACCCACTTTGTTTCTAATCATATTATCTTTTGAATCCAAATACAGTAGTTAAGAGATTTACTTCAAGTTATAATGCAAGTAATTGAAGAGGATGTTTATGAAAGATCATCACACATTCTTCTATAAATAATTAAATTAGCTAATTTTAAAATGTTTTTAAATTAATTATCTAATTCCTTTATATTAAGAGAGGACATAGTGTCCAATTTTTACTACTCCCTCCAGTCCTAAATATAATATATATATTTACCTAATTTGATTAGATTGAAGAAGTTAGTTAAGTTAGTTAATATGATATGTATTTTCTAAAACACCCTACTCATCTTCTTTGATTCTATCATTCCCTCTTCTCCTTGATTATTGTTGTGGGAGCATCAATAGGGATAAATTAAGATAATATTGACAAATATGAAAACTATGTCTTATACTCTCTCCGCCTCACAATATATGGCACTTCTAAAAAAAAGTCATGATCCAGAATATAAGTCACCTCCAGTTTAATTAATGCTCTTTTCCTGTTTTGCCCCTGTGATTAATACTCACTTTCCAACTTTGCCCATCCCACTCATTATCTCCCCCTCTCTAAAATAACATTCCCAATGCAATTAAACATATTTCTCAAGAAAGGTAAAAGTGGAAAAAATTTACATTTAAGGACATATTAAATAACTTAACTATCATTTCTTATTTTCCGTGATATAGTTTAAGTGTCCTATATTATGGACTAGATGAAATATTTAGGATCAAGATTAACTCCCCAATTAAGTATGGCAGGACGACAAAGGAGGCAACATCTATATTCAATCAATAGAGATACTTTAATCACATGCATTGGTTATTTGGTTATACTTCCTTCTATTCTTAATATAGGGTGCTTCTAGAAGAATAGTTTAATTCAAAATATAAGTCACTTCTTGTTTCACGTGAATCAGTTAAAGTGTCTTATATTATGGATTAGAGGGGGTATATATTTAATGACCTAATTTATAAATGAAACAAAATAAATCTTCTATCTTCTCTCTCTCTCTCTTTTTTTTTTTGCCAACAAAATAATAAATAGTCTATGTACCTTATGTGGAGTATTATATTCGATTTTACACATCTACACAGCTAGTTTGATTTAATTTATCGGCCTAGTTATTATTTAATTACATGATATACGAGCAGTTGTTTATTTATTGACAATTCGTACTTAATTGGAAGAGGATGTCGCATGTTCAAATTAATTTTATAACTAACAGATCGGCGTGGACACATTCTTTGGATCTCTGAAAGCATGTATATATTGAAGGAAACAAAAGAAGGGGAAGACCAATGAAAATGAAATTCTCATGACTTTGATTTAATTTATTTAAACTCAGATACGAAAAATGAATTTGGCCGGGTACGTGGAAATGTGTGTGGATGGGAAAAAAGGATATATATTATATTCAAACCGCAAAAGTATTAAACAATCAAAGTTAATGTTCCATATATATTATATACTCTATTTTTTAATAAAAGAATGACGATTAAATATCAAGGACCTTAGAGCTACGAAGAGTTGAAATTTGAAATTTCAATTAAATTTATGAAAATAATTGGATTGAATGAAAAAATGAGATAGGAGGGGGGAATAAAGTTGAGAGGAAATTAGGAATCACAGGCTCAAATCATGGTGGTCGTACAATGGGAGCTTGGAAGAGTGAACTTTTGAGGAACACCAGAAAGGGAGATTGTATCTCAACATGAATATTAATATTAATATTGGATTCTCTATGGCGTAGGCTTGTATTTTAATGGCGTAGGTAAGATTGAGATTATATATGAATGAATAATAAATAAAGGTTTAATTTGAATTGAATCCGAAATTGGGGTGTGATGATAAAGGAGGGTGAGCCTGGGGGTTGAGGAAATGAGTGAGACGCTCGAGAGGCAAGGCAGGCTGGGTTCTCTCTGCGGGAAGCATCGGCACGTGTCATCCCCCACTCTTCCCCATATCCTTCTTCTTCTTCTTCCTTCTTCTTCTTCCTCCTTCTTTTCCATTTTCAAATAACTTTACACATTTTATTTCATTAAATAAATATGACTAGTGTATATTTAACACTACCTACTTCATTACTCATTCCCATCATTCAAAACCAGCACCCTAGCCTGTGGCTTCACTCGGATCTTCATTCAGGGATTTCACAATATTGATGTTTAATTTAATCAGTGGCATACATATCAGGTCGTTATTATTTTTTTTATAAAAGAAACTCTCTGATATACCACGAGAATGTTAAAATTAATGTACGAAAAAAGCAATTAACATAAATAGAGAGGCATGTGTGTGAGGGCGATGGGGAGTTTCAGAGTTAAAGTTGAGACAACGAGGGATGTATCCGAGTCACTCAGTATAAAAAGGACCCTAAACCCTCACATGTCAGCATGGACGACAGTGAAGCAGGAGTCAAGAAAGTTCTTGAAATGCATATTATAAGCTGTAGTAAATAAACCCTATTGAAAATAAAGCAATTAAGAAGGTAATTTAAGTCCATGTAGATGCAATTTGATGATGGGATGACAACTCCATTTGGAGGGAGGAAGAGTTTCCTGAGACACACAACTTGAAGTCACTGCTTTGGAGTGTTGGAAAAGAAAGGAGAATTGAGGATCCAATATAAGGC
The DNA here is from genome assembly GCA_963855925.1 of Inga laurina. Taxonomy (NCBI): domain Eukaryota; kingdom Viridiplantae; phylum Streptophyta; class Magnoliopsida; order Fabales; family Fabaceae; genus Inga; species Inga laurina. The sequence goes on along the minus strand of OY979708.1, from coordinate 14,952,156 downwards.
ATCTTTGAAGCACCTAAGGCCAAACTAATTCGCTATTGTTGATTTCTTCCATTGGATAGCAATCAACAATAATTGTCCCTAACATCCGATACATACCTTACAAAAGTTCTGGCCCTTTTCTTTGAATTTTTCCAGAAAAACAATCCACCATACCAATGAAAGAGCGTTAATATGATAGTTTACTTCACAAACAAAATTCTAAGGTCTTGGGCTTTCATTATCAGAAGGAAAGACCAAAGAAACAAAGGCAATTGCATGGTCAACGTCCTTGATTAGATTAGAGATAAAGTGCAAACCAAGCCCCCTTAAGGAACTGGCTTATTTCTCTTCATCCAAATTATACATGTCACTTTGACAATATAATGCCAGCAAGCATCGAATAATTGTAATCTTGATGTAGTTGAATCAAGGCCTCTTTTAACTAATTTTGGGAAGCAATGAAAGCGGCAAATTGGGGCCTAATATTTAGACCTCCAAGACAAAGTGCCTTAGCCACAGGACAAGTAATGAATAAATAGTCTAAAATCTCAGGAACATTGCAGCCAAAGACACAATCACCATTGACATCGATATGATGGCGCCTCAAGATATCAATCGAAGGTAATGCATGATTTAGAAGTTTCCATATTAGAAGAGAGATTGACAGGCATCTCACTTTTCATGCTCTTACAATTCACCCCTTTCAAGCCTTTCTCTCGTTCATTCACTTCTCTCCCTTACTCTTTAACTATCACTCTCTCATTAATAAATTAATTAATTAATTTCAGAACTCAAACTACATGTATTATACATATAATATATACATGTAATTTGTTCATTCCATATATATAATCAAACCCCCACTCGCAGATCATACGTCGTGCGCTGCACACATCACGGATTCCACAATATCACACAGATTCTAACCTAATTATATTAATCAATTCCCCCAAATACATCTTGACATTATTTTCTAATAACTTAAGAAAAAACAACACCACGAGGTATCTAAACAGGCATAAATATTTTAAGGCAACACCAACGTCACCTATGAAGTCACTACTGTGCTTTTTACACATAAGTGAAGTTTTAATAATCCTAGTTGTTAAATATTATATGTGATATATACAGAAGACACAACATATACATATGGTTGTCTCGTTCGTCCGGAATCAACGTTGCAACTTACAAATCGACGCCTGTAAACAAAAGCCACGCCGGAATGCGAGTAATATATTGTTTATATATATTAATTTCCCCAAATATGATTCGATGCCAATATAATGCTACTTGACAATGGTATGCCAGAGATCATTTACAATTTGTATTTCAATGTTATTTTATTCCCTAGTTTATAAGTGCATCATTTTCATCTTCAAACATAACTAATGACTTTGTATTATTAAAGATGGGCGGTGACCCTAATTGCATGAGAAAATACGTGATATATTGTTCATTTGTGTGAAGGCTATTTACGTATTAAACCCAGACTGTAAATGCCAGCGTGTATAACATTATTTAAATTTAAATAATGAGGCAACATGTTAAAGATGTGGATTTATTTTTTTGGGCTCCATTCAGGGGTTCGATAGTGATAAGTTTAAGTATTCATTCTTCCATGTTACACTCATCCTCAATTTTAGTCCCTCACATAATGAATATATATAAATATATATTGCAAAGCACGTGTACCCTCTTATTGGAAGCAATGTTGAAGGTAATGTCGGACACTAAATATGGATACCTCTCTCAATGAGGATTCAAAACTTAATTCATCACATTATGAGGGACTCATTCCTTCTGCTAGACCCAACTCTCTATTGGTCCTCCAATCATGAATATAAGTCACCTTATGAAAGGTTGTTATGACCCATAATATGAGTTAGCTCCTATTTAAGTGTGAGATTATTTGGTTCATATATGTGTGAATAGTTAGAAAAAGTTTCAAATAAAATAAAATCAGACAACAGGGGAACGCAAATTTGGGATTGATAGTATCAATTCTATTCATCTGTTCCTAACTCCACTGAATAAAGCAACAGATCACTTTGACCTCAGAGCCTCTTTAAAAACCCTAACAAATGGATCAATTCATCAACATCACTCAAGATGGTGCTTGTGAAGATGGGATTGAAATATGGATGGTATATCTATTGTGAAGACCACTGATTATTTCATGTATTGGGCCATTAGGCCCAAGTAAAAATAGAAAAAGCCCAAAAATGGGCTTCCGATGCTTTTTCTGACCACTGTGGGCTTTTCGATGCCTTACACCATCTGTTCTGTTTCGCAGAGATGGATAGTGGATTTGTTTTTTGTTAGTTCTTTCCGATATAAACTGAGCTTCATTAAAACAGAATCCACCGCACTACCTCCTAAATATAAGGTCGTCCACGATAGAAGTTGAACTACTGTTTTAAATTGAAGTGATAAAGGAAGTGTTGATCCATTAAATCTATCAGAATCAAAGTTGCCTTTTACTATGAAGAGATAACAATTCCCTCTCATTATCTCCCAAATTTTATTTATAAGAAATGTTAACTGCTCGTAATATCGATGCCCGTGGAAATTATAGTGATCCACGAGTCCTTAATTCTGAAACACATTTTCCTTTGAGCTTCCCTTTCCACTTCAGCCACAGAGCAAGCCCATCACGGGTTTATCATTGTATAACATGAACATCTTCAATTTTTCGATATCCTTTGGAATATGGCCTCTCTATGAGATATACTTGATAATACAAATACATTTTATTTGAATACTGAAATCTTGATATGGCCATGAAATCAATTCGATGAGAAGCTTCACAAAAATAATGGCGGGTGACCACTCGTTCATTAACTAAGCACACATGTATGTTGAATGATCTCTCTTGTAAATTTCTGGTCATTTAGATGGCGAAATGAACAGCAAAGCAGCACCTCGTAGATATATTCAATCAGTCCAATAAATGTCTGGGCCAAAACTCGAATCTTTTGAGTTTCATAGAAGATGGATGTGGCGAATGAACTGTCAGATGCTGATGCAACTACGGCTTCTTGCTCATAAACAGTCACTAATTATGCAACACCATATTTTTATATTATAGTTGCAGAAATAAGGATATTAAACACTAGCATCATAAATTCACACACACAAGACACACTAACTAGTCAAATTTTTACTTCTCGGTCTCTGATGATCCAGAACTTCTTCGCCAAAACTTGAAGTTCAGGGTCCTTTATTTTCTCCAGCATCTTCTCCACCTCCTCAATGGGAAGCCCTTTAGTTTCCGGCACGAAGATGATGACAAAGAAAATGGCCGCCACCGCTATGAAACCGTCCAGCATGAATGTCCAGGAGGTGCCAATAGATTTTGTCAAGGACAGGAAGGACTGTGACACAATCAGATTTGACACCCAAAATGCCGTAAATGCCATTCCTCCACAGATTACTCTGTACCTCAGAGGATATATCTCAGAGTTCAGAACCCATGGAACATTTCCCATTCCAGGTGAGAAGAAGATGATGTAAAGTGCAAGCCCCACTATTGCAACGCAACCAGCTTTGCTTGGGCACCCTCTTGTGTACCATAGCCTGTGCTCATCATGGCACTGATCCTTGGTTGTGTCATTGGAGATCAAACATGCCCCAGGCAGAAGCTCCACAGTAATTTTCAATCAACAACAATGATGATGAAATTAATACTTTTATATGATCATCAAGTAATGCTTAATATGAAGTGTGATGACATCTTACCTTGTCAACTCTAGAAGCACAGAATCCGCAAGTAGCAGAAGCCTTGAGGCCCTTCATACAAGTCCATCCACCCTTGACGTTTGCGCTGTAATTAGGGCAGATGGTACCATTGAAGTGTCTGGTTTCAAGGGAGCTAATGACCGGGGAGTGAGCTTCAGTCTCGTGAAAGATGACAGTTAAGAGAGCTAGGGAGAATGCAATACCTGACAAACTGATTAAGGCGAGCTTCTTCCTTCCGGTCCTGTCGATGAAATATATGCTCACGATGGAACCGAAAGCGTTTAGTCCCGCGGTGACGAGTGATAGAAGGAGTGCGGTTTGGTTCGACGCAATGCCTGCTTGTTGGACGATGGTTGGGCTGTAGTTCATGACGGTGTTGATTTCTGCTCAAGTTTGTTTGCTATGGAAGATGGGTTTGTGCTGTTCGGTTTGCAGAAGCAGAAAAAGAAGCATCTTTTTGTAGCAATGGTGTTTCTCTTTCTCTTTTCTCTATTTGCCTCCTCCATTAGCTAAGAAGGTATGTCTCTATATGTATGTGTAATTTGTATGCATATGCTTTATCACTCTAAAGTTTCACCTTCATGCCATTGTTCTTACTTCTTCCCACTGAACCTTAAATGTATAATTTGATCACAACATTCAAAACAAAAAACAAGGTCTAGATTGGCCACCAACCAAGTCCCACCGCCGAACCACCACCCATGAATGCCCACACGATCATATAACCACTGAAAAACCAGACATGCAACAATGGCATCCGTCTGTCACTGCCATGGCCGACTCGCGTAAGGATCTGGCCAAAAAATGCCCAAGGCCACATATCACCACTGTGCACAACTGATCAAGCTAGAGCTCGGAGAACGACCACGTCGTACCGGTGAACCAACCATGGTGGCAACGCTTTCTCACAATGATCAGCCAGCACAAGCAACAATGGAGAAGCAGGGTGAGAAGCGTGAAGGTTCGGGTGAGGAGATGAGAGACTCAACCAAGTATAGAAGCCAAGAAATGCTTCTAACGGTCTTCACCCACCGTGGCGGTTGTCACCGCCGAAGCTTAAATGTTGGGCTTCTTTTCAGAAGCCGCTTTTCGGCTATAAGTCCAGTCCTCCAACCGTCAACTCAAACAGCTTCGTTTTTGCCAACTGTACTTTTAAGTTGCACCTCACGGTTTGGGTAGCCAAACCCTTTGTCAAACAGACCCTTAATATCTAATTACATCATCCGTTCTATTTGTGCTCAATTCCCAAATATCCACATTGAATCATTTTCTTTGGTAGGATGGGCTTCTGCCAAAAACTAGCCTGAATTTTCATCATCACCACAATATGTGTGTCTTTTTTCACTGTAAAAATCCTATCTAAGAGATAGTGCCCGTCCTAAAAGCATCATTATATATTTGCAAATTGCAAACTGCAAAGAATAAAAAGGAAGGATGGGAAAAAAAGTAAAGGTTGTGAATTAAACTTAGGGTAGCCATAGTTGTTGTTTAGAGACGAAAAGAAAGCTCCATAAATAATTTGTGGTCATATATTAATAAACCACTACAAATAATGACTTTTAATTGAGTGGTTTTCTGCGTATTTAACTTTCCCTTTGTATCCTCATTTTCAGGTACCTCCACTGCAAGAACCAAAGTCGTGGAAAACACTTTTCTAAGCCTTCTACATTGTATGTAATAGATTAAACATTAAAGAGCTGGCCCTAATCAAAAGAAGCAAGCCCACGTTTCACATTCTTGACGGTTCATTAGCAGTTTAGTGGAGTTCATGCAGATAACTGATTAGGACCTTTTTTTTTTCCAAAAAGAAAAGCTTGTGGACTTATTTTCAATTCCCTAATTTCCTGTACCTGGAGGAGGATCTTCCTAAGAATTATAATGAGGAACATGAGGGTTAATTTTTCAGAATATAGAGAAGAAAGGAAGGTGATGGGAAAGGAGAAAAGCAAGAGAAAAAGCAAAGTTACAGAGGGAAGAAGAAAAAATGCATTGGTCCCTTGATAATGACTCTTTTTGAGGCACAAGAATCATCCACGGCCTCACAAAAAAGATGTTATGGCTAGTGGGGGTGAGGGCTGCTCGAAAAAAAGATCCCAGGAAAAAGGAAATATTCAAAGGCAATAATATATTGGGAAAATGACACATAGGTTATAAGGACCAAACAAATCAATAAAAAAGTTTTTTTAAAATGTCTATAGGAATTTTTCTGTAATTATTTCTCAAAGTTAAATGACAAAAAAATTAGGGCGGCAAAATTTTTTAGCAGTTATAAAATAACCCCTACAAATGTGATGACCTTTGAAGTTCTTTAGTGGTTATGAAAGCGTAACCGCTACAGTTGTGATGACCTTTGAAGTTTTGTAGCAATTCTGGAAACATAACTGCTAAAAATATGCGACCTTTGGCATTTTATATCGGTTCAATTCGTTTTAACCGCTACAAAAAACCGATATACTATTGGTTTGGCTTGATGGCGCAAACTTTGTAGCGGTTTATTTATTGTAACCACTATAAACTAACCGCGACAAATTTTGGTAAGAAACTCGTGCCATATTTGTAGCAGTTTTTTTCTATTAACCACTACAAATAGCGTTGCTAATCAGTCGCACTACTTGGTGTGTAGGTTGCTGCTACAATATTGTAGCGGTTTATGTTAAAACCACTACAGATGTCAATATTCGTAGCGGTTTAAAGTGACCGCTATGAAATACTATTTTTTTTGTAGTGATACCTGTGTTTTTTCATGGGATATAAGTATTTTTATATCAAAATTTATTAAACTACATCCATTTTTTTCAAATAAATATTAGTTAGTATTATATATAATTTTATTATCGGAGTTCATAGAAAATGTTTTGATAAATTTAAACTAGATGAGAAGTTATTGGTTTAAAATTTAAGGTTAAATATTAACTTCAATTAACGTGTATAAATGTATAATACATATGTTATTTCGTTAGATTTAATGAAAAACAATATTCAGTCTTGATTATTTGTGCATATATAATTATCAATATATCCATGTATATTTACATTGATGACAAGTACTCCCTCTGGTCCTAATTATAAGACAAAGTTAACTTTTTTTGAGAAATTAAGGAAGCCAATTAAATTACTTTAGAGTATTTATATTTATATTATTTTTCTCTAAACTAATTAATTTGATTAATAAACTAATATATAATTTAAGGATAACATAAATATAAATACTCTAAAGTAAGTTAATTGGCTTCCTTAATTTCTCCAAAAAAATCAACTTTATCTTATAATTAGGACCGGAAGGAGTGCTATTTTTAGTGAAGATTGATGACAAGTATCCTTATATTTGTATATTTACATTGATGAAAAAGTATTTCTAGTGAATATTTTTAAAATTGAACCAAAAAAATACTTTAATTTTTTTTAAAAAAAAAAGTTTAAGCACTTTTAATAAAATTAGTACGGTCCATGAGTAGCGAGAAGTTTAAGAACAGGTGGTATTTCATAACTTTTAAAAATTATGGCTCACTAAAGTTTTTTATATTATACATATATATACATATATTTATGATAGATCCATGTGATTTATTTGTGGACGAAGAGAGGACACATTATGCTTGTTGCTGGTAATAAATGCCTTTTTTTTTTTGGAGAATTGTCTAAAAATATCTTTGGGGTAAATTAATTATTGATTGCTATCAATTGTGTAAGTGATCTTCCGTATATGTAAACGATCTTCTTTTTTATGCAAATCATATTCCGTATGTGCAAACAATCTTTTGTTGTGTGTAAAATATCTTCCGTTATGTGCAACAAATCTTTTATTGTAGCATTCAGCAATTAATTTATCAAAAAGGTATTTATCAACAATTCTCCTTTTTTTTAGGACAATATATTCATTTAACATTATACTTGTGAGAATGTTATAATTTATAAATAGGATCATTATGTTCAAAATATCTTCAATTAGATGATTGAACGGAGAAAGAACGATGCGGAAATTTTAGGGTGCAAGATATAAAAATGCAGAGGGACCTAATTTGCTTTATTCTCTTGGTTTAAATTAGAAAATGATTTTTCCCACACACTTTAATTAAATAGGGGCGTGGTTCCAGTTTGCAGGACATAATAGGAACATTATTCCCTCCCCCAAAATAACGGGAAATGGACCTCTCCACTAACTTCTCTCTTGATTTAATATCTCAATTATTGGCTCACGTTTTAATGGGTGTGATTTAATACTAATTATTAAATAGTATTATAATATTAAATTTAATAAAAATCTATAATTAATATCACCCATTAAAATATGATTCAATGATTAAGACACGAAGGATTTGTTTGGTATGAGGGAAAGGGAGAAAAAGTGGGTGGAGGAAAAAAAATTTTGATTTGGATTTAAAAAAATTAAAGAAGTGGGGTTAAAAATTTTTAATTAACTTTTCTTACTCTTTTATCTTATATATTCTTTTTGTTAAAATTTTATTACCCAACTTCTTCAATATTTTAAAATTCAACTCAAAAATTTTCTTTCCCCTCCCTCCCTCTCCAAATCCCTCACACCAAACAGTCCCCAAGTGAAGGAAAAATGAAGAGGAAAGTTCGTAAAGACCAGACCTCTTTCCCCAAAATAACACGCACAAACACTAAGTGCACTGATCTCGCAATAATAGACCATTTTAAACAGGGGGCTTTTATTTCAGAATATATTCAATTCCCCTCGCCTCCTAAATATAACACATACCCTTTTTTTTTTTTTTTGAGAAATTAAGGAAACTAGATAAGTTATTTTATCATATTATATATTGTGTATTACTCCATCCAGTCTTATATATAAGATAAAGTTGACTTTTTTTAGATATCAATGAAGTTAAATAAATTACTTAATCATATCATATGTTAAATATCCTTATATTATATATCAGTTTATAAGTTAAGTAAAATATTTTGGAAAAAAAAATGATAAATATAAATATTTTAAAGTAATTTAATTCGTTTCATTAATCTCTACAAACAAGTCAACTATGTCATTTAGAACTGAAGGGAATATTAGATTATATATCATCTTATAGATTAGACATAATAGTTTGGAGAAAAATAATAAATATAAGTACTCTAAAATAATTTAATTAGTTTTCTTAATATTTCTAAAAAAAATCAACTATATCTTATATTTAATATAGGAGGAGAGAGTAATAATTGGAATGCCTCTCTCTCTCCACTCTTCAGAATTTTCACTATGTTGTTACACACACACATATATTATTTATTTTATAAGAAGCCTCTTATTTAAAATCAAAATGTTACTTTTTCTTTTTTCTTTTTTTTTTTTGCTACACAGAGTATCTATCGGAGCAAGCCCGATGACTAATCCCTCGAGTGCTGTTGGACCCAAGATGGAGGTGACCCTCCCAAATGGATTTTCTCCATACACGTCACCCCAAAGATCAAATCCGGGATTAGAGTGCTCAATGAAACGTAAGCCCCTCAGGAGTTACGCCAAGCGTTGGTTTTTCTAATTATTGTTTGTTTTGGGCATTGCTACTTTAGAGGCCATCATAGCTAATTCACGGGCTCAAACTATTGTGCTTGAATGCGGTCTTCGCTTCTGAACACATTTGCTTCCTCTTTTTGTCCAAGTATAAATATAAAAATATTATTTTATCAAAAAAGAGTAAAAACACATCATATGTGGATGAGAAATCCTAATTTTGTTATATATTTTTATTCTTTATTTGAGGATTTTGTCATACTTATAGAGTTTAAAATATATTCTTTGTGATTAAATTGACGTTGAGAATAAATACATTGAATTATAATTAAAAAGAGTAAAATTGTCATAAAAATGTAATTATTCTTAATCATTTATTTTTGAGAAGTATTGATGTTAGATTAATTGCTTTAAATTGTAGGTGCCTGAAGAAATTGGATTCAGTGTGGAAATAGCAGTTTGGGGTTCAAATTTAAGAAATATCATAAAAGGACTAGAATTTATTACTGCTAAGGACCTGAAATAATGGAATGACAAAAAGAGAACTTGAAACTCACCGTTCTGGTAGCTGTAGGTCATATCCTGAATGAAATGCTGAATTGAATTGCAGTGCTGAGGGAGAGTCACAAAAGGAAGTTGCCGCCAGTGGTGAGCTTGGGGGTGAGAGAGCTTGAGAGGAGAGAGGGAGGGCCACCACCGTCGTCCTCTTCTTCCTTGCCGGCCCTCTCTTAACCAGCATCACCTTTCTTCGGCGGCGAGAGATTAAGCTGAAAGGGAGCTGAGAACCTAGTCGCAAGAGTTGGAGAAACAAGAAGAGCAAAGCTTGAATCACCTTTTCTTCAATCCTCCTTCGTTCATCGTCTCTCATTTTCGATGGTGTGCTTCAACGTTCAATTCTTGAATCCATGGTTGCCTTTGTTTCAGAACTCATCACAGCAGCTCATTCTCTATTTTATGGTTTCAAATCAATGTTAATTGATGCTTAGTTGGTGTTCGTTAGTTGCTGGAAATCATGGCATCGTTTGGATGATGCTGTGATAACAAATTATAGTGGCTGAGCTTATCTTCTCCTAGAACAAGGGATTGAGTCTTGATGCTTGGAGCTACAAAAGTGGAGTTTTAGTTTTGGTTAATATGTTTAACTATATATTTATGATTTCCTTGATTTTAGGAGTTATAATTTGCAGTTAAGACTGATATTTGTGATTTAATCTTTGTTTAAACCAAATTTGTGATTTGAATTAGTTGATATTGAATTTTGTGCTCATCAATATATGTGGTTACATATACGTTTTATTATAATTTTTTTGATTCTCTGTTATCTTACATGGTATTGTTTGGATATTGAATTGATTTTGGATTACTTTGAAATCAATTGCATCAATTAATTCACAATCACACACTAAGAGTGCTTAATAGCATCTCTAGAGTAGGAGTTCCTCTTTTTCAGTGTTAGACTCATCGTTTGATGGGGTTTGATATTTTAGAAAACTTAATGATTTAATAAATTGCATATAAAGTGGTTTCTAATAGTGTTTTAAGAAATGATTATTTTCTAAGTCTAGGAATAATCATTGATTAATGCACTAAACTCAAATGTGTTTGAAGTTTGGTATTTTGAGGGATTTTAGTTGCAATTGCTAGTATTTTGTATTGAATTTCGGTTAAGAGGATTAAGTCTTTCCCGATGTGGAAGATTTAATTCATTTAACTCAAGCTAACTCAAAAGGTTTTTTGGGCATTTTTTGTTAAACTAGCACACTCCTAAAAAATATTTTGATACAAATGATAAATGAAATCCATTGTTCTAGAAGGTTTTATCATACTTTTCAAAACTAATTTCAATTCCTTTCCACTTTTATTTCAAAAAATCCAAAAATATTAACTTTTAAAGCATTTTAGTTTAATTGTAATTTAGTTGTTGGATAAGAAACTCAAAAATCATTTTTTAAATTTGTTTTATGTAAATCATTATACTTAGTTTTTAGATAATTAATAAAAAACTCTTCAAGAGACGATTCAGGATTACACTCTAATTGCAATCATTGGTTATTTTTGAAGAGGTTGCCAAGATAAAAGCATACAGGCCTCCTTTAGTGGATCTTGGAAATTTTTATTGGATATCAATTTTTAAGGTTCTTCATCCAAATTAACGTATTATTAATAAAGGTTTAGACGGTTGAGTTTCAATAAACTCTATCCATTCATCTTTGCATGTTTCAAAGTTTGAACGTCTAACTTTCATGTAGAACATCTAAGATGGGGGCGCATCAAACTTAATTCACCCAAATTCTCCGTTCCAATTCATTGTCATAGGTATATTAATTATTTGCTGCATTATTTTACCATTTAATTTAATATATACTTAAAAATTCAAAATAATTTGTAGTTTGCACACGGATTGTGGGGCTAATAGTTTCAAAAAAGGTTGGGCCATAAATAAATGGATATGGGCTCCAAAAAATGTTTGTTGGGCCCAATCAAAAGCTTAAAGAGTGAGATTGAAAGAGGTGTAAATCTTTAGCCTTCAAGGGAATTTGACCCAATCAATGGGAAAAATAGTGAAGATGCGAAATTCGATGACAGTGAGCAGTGAATGGTAATTAATTAGAAAGCACTATTTCAGGCTATAATCCTCACAAACTAACCTTCACCCTATATTTATCTCTTGTCTCGCCCAATCCTAAAACAAAACACGAACCACATCAAAATAAGGATGGTGACAGAGATCCAAGAGCTTCGGTGTCTGCGTACAAGGAGGAACTCATCATGGAGTTCCAGCCGCAGCGGGAAAGACTTTGAAGCAAACGAAAGCATTCACAAGTACACAAGCTTGAAGGACATTTTAGATGTTTCTTCGCCCAGGAGTTTCTGCTTCTGTTTCGATGAGAATAATGAATTGGACCCTTGCAACGTAGCCATAAAAAACGTACTCGTGAGGCGAGCCGCTTCGGTTTACCTACAATCCTCGTCGGCCTTGTTGGTCCCCAGAAACAACCCTTGCTTGCTTTCTGCTGTTGCCAACCCTGTCAAGGATTGTTTACGCCCCTTCTTGCGCTTCATCCATTGCTTGTTGAGAAATGTTCGTTCATTGACTCGTAGCTGATTGCTCTTGTCATCTAATTAGTTTTGTTAATGTTGTAATGGTTAATATTATTAGTTCTTATAGTTTGGTTGGATTTCATTTTATGTTCTTATAGTTCCATATAGTTAGTTTTAGTGCATGTGGTTTTATAAATATTTATATGAGTTTAAGTATAGAAACTGAAATCAGAAACTCAAAGTATATAGGGACTAGCTATTAAACTCATACTATATTCTTATGAAACCATAGAAATTAAAACCCAAATTTTGATTAAGTTATAAGTTGTAAGGATTAACAATCAAGTTGTAAATATAGAATAAGAGTTACGTTGGGTTTTTGTTTTAAGGTAAGATCATAATGTGCTTAATTATGCGTATAATAAGAATAAGAATGCATGTTACCGTTGAAGCTGTTGATCCAGCCCAGGCATTTTGGATGGTAGAATAGTTGTTGGGAGATGCGAAATCAAAATGATCACCATCTTATATGCTCATGATGAAATGTCCAACAATACACAAAGCTATGCACGGAGTTGGTTGTTCTCCTTCTCCTATGCTCCTAACTTCCTCTTCTTATTTCAACCTTTTATAATTTAATATTAATGTTTTATAATTTTTATACCGTTTAAATTGTCATAACTAAAATTTTAGTAATTTTTGAATTTATTTGTTTTTAATAATATGATATTTTATTAATGATTGAAGAGTAGAGGATGAAAAGAAGATGGTAAAAATAGAAGAGTATAGCAAGTCCCAATATACACATATCATGCTTTCATGAAACCTATATGTATATTATCATGGGTAAATGTGCAATTTTAACAATGAATTTTTCTGAGAGGGGCATCTGGCATCATTAAATTTTTTTAGGTGCTAAAATTTACACGAATTTTAGAAAATGGATCAATTTTAACCTAACCGTTAAGTGGATGTTAAGAACCGTTATGCAGAACCCACACAATATATACATCTATCCTTTTTTTATTCCATTTGACCGTTTGACTAAACCTATCTCTCCGTTTGTTCTGTGATTCACTCTTGCTCTCTTTCTTCTGTGTCTGTTTTCTTCTCTCTTATTACTTCATTTCAGAACGCCATTTCCCCTCCATCTTCTTCTTCTTCCTCCATGTCTTCTATGCCACTTATCCTAAGAGGAACACCAAAGACTCCCACAATCTTGTATGAGACTCATCTCTCTCCCCTAACTGCTTCATCTCTTTTTTTCATTTTAATTTCTAGTGGGCTAACTTCTGTTTTGATCGGTTTTGGTGTCAAATAATGAAAAGTCTTGGCACCATTGCCGATTGGATTTGTTGTGTATGTTCATGGTTCAATAATATTGTTATCTACAACAAGAACAAGATCTGGGATGATTATGTTTTTTTGCTGACTAGTCCTTCTAACTTATTTCTAGGGAAAAATAAAAAGAGCAATTTCACACGTGTACTAACTTAATGTTGTTGATTGTGGGTGATTGTTTGTTGGTTTTAGTGGATATTTTGGGTTGGACCAACAATTGGAGCTGTAGCGGCTGCATTCCACCACCAACACATTCTGAGAGCTGCAGCCATAAAAGCTCCAATGGCTTTGCATCCCACTTAACCCTCACATCCACCTCCCTTCTACCCTTCGAATCATCAACCCTCACTTTTATCTCCCATCGACTTCTTTAATGGAGGAGGATAGCCGAGTTATTTCACTACCTCCTTGTGTGGTAAACATTAATGGAGTCAGAGTATCACCAGTGAGGACGATCGAGATGGGGGTGGGATGTTCAGTCAAACAACCAAATGGAGTTAAAAAAAGAAAGGACACTTGTACATTATGTGGGACCCTATAACATCTGTTGGCACCCACCTAATGGTTGTTTTAAAATTGCATCATTTTTTAAAATTTGTGTACATTTTAGCATCTAACAAAATTTAATGGTGTTAGATATCCCTCTCAAAAAATTTCGTTGTTAACATTTTCTGAAAATCATGTACATTTTCTAAAGTTCATGTTAAGGCTCTTAATATGTTAGATGTTGCCACGTGTAATTGACCAGTTTTCAAGTACAAACACTAGAGGAGGAGGGAAATCATATTAAAAATAATATTATCTCGTATTTTTAATATAAAACATATTTACTTAATTTAATTAAATTATAGAGATTGATTAATGTGACATATATTTTTTAAAATATCTTAATCATTTCCCCCCCAATTTTCTCTTATTTGATTATTGTTGAAGGAATATTAATTGGGGTAATTAATTAAGAAAAATTTGATAAATATAAAAAAATATCTTATATATATTTATGGACAAAATTAACTTTCTAAATAAGTTTTATATTAAATACAGGAGAGGGTACATTATATTGTCTGGATGAGGGGAGATTTTGGATCAAAAGTTTATGTGTATGAGCAGAGAAAATTGATTATTAATTAACTGAATGAAACACGCAGGATGGATGCATGGTGGTCTACATTGCCAACGCAACGGGGTTGAGACTGAAAATAGTAATGGCGTGACCCTCTTCCTTATTTCTTATTTAGAATATTTATATGATATATATATATATATATATATATTTTTTTTTTTTTTGAGCCCGACACGCCGACATAGAATCCCTGAAAACGCCGTCGTCTCTCTCATCCTCTCTGCTCTGCCTTTGACTGAGAGTCTGCCACATATATTCTAACACTTGTATCTATATATATAACCCCTTCTTCAATCACCATATTCACCTTCCCTCATTACTCTTTTGTTCTTTCATATTCCCATCTCTGCCTCCATTATGCAGGCCGTTCAGTATTCCCCTGTTCCCATGGACGCCGCCAGAGACGTCCCTAACTCTACTCGCGACATCGTCCAGCACCTCGCTTCCACCAACGCCGTCGTCGTCTTCAGCTTCTCCTCCTGCTGCATGTCCACCGTCGTCAAGCGCCTCCTCTTCAGCCTCGGCGTTGGCCCCACCATCGTGGAGCTCGACCAGCATTCCGCCGGCCCTGACATCCACGCCCTCCTCCACCGCCTCTCCGGCACCCACCAGCCCCCTGTTCCCGCTGTCTTCATCGGCGGCAACTTCCTCGGTGGGGTCCAGACCCTCATGGCCTCCCACATCAACGGCACCCTCGTTGGTCTTCTCAAGGACGCCGGAGCTCTCTGGCTCTGATCTATATCCTCGCTTAACCTCATCTTTCGCTTCTACATATATACATATATTAATCTTAC
The DNA here is from genome assembly GCA_963855925.1 of Inga laurina. Taxonomy (NCBI): domain Eukaryota; kingdom Viridiplantae; phylum Streptophyta; class Magnoliopsida; order Fabales; family Fabaceae; genus Inga; species Inga laurina. The sequence continues at coordinate 14,936,669 of OY979708.1, read as the reverse complement.
CTAATTATGTTTCCTTTTTATTCACACTAGTTAAGAATAGCTACCTCCGTTATGTTGCTTTCTTTCAATATCACCTTATAGTTTATGTACTAGTTATATATACACGAGAGAAAGGTAATATATTAGCCAAAAAGCCTAAACTTGGATAATGGAATAGGGCTCTGTCGTGGAAAACGGCTCTATATGGTGTTTTTATGAAATGCTAGCTGCAGTATTCTCTCTCCACTATTTAATTGTACGTTACATACACCTGAAATTATTCATTATATGGTTTATCTGAATCGTTGGTTCGTTTACATCTAGTGATGACCATCTGATCCTGAATATAATTACGGGGCCAGAGGAACTAATTATGAGAATATTGTAAAAAGCTGATATCTGTCTGGGTGCTATTGATTCATCAGCATGAAGCAAGAAAATCAGAGTTATATGGATGGATGGGGGTCAAAGGAGAAAGATGGAGGCACATGAAATGAAAGGAGGAACCAAATATGCATGCAGAGAAGAGACAGAAAAAGTGAAGCCCAGAAGGAAAAAAAAGAAATTAAAATAATAAGAAGGGCAAGCTAAGGACGTAGACTGGAGGCGTCAGCGGATAATGATATAATAAAATGGAAAAACATATATATATTTGGGGTGGTACTAAAGCTGGTGAACGCAAATCATGCAAGTGTACGGCAATTGGAAAACAGTTAGAGGAAGTATGCAGAATGAGGTCATGTCCTCATCCTCATATCATAACAATGCCGCAGAACGAGCTCGATCACCTTTTTCTGTTGTCTTTCTTATATATATAAATACATATAGCCCATAATTAATTAACAAAGCAGTATAATCCTGAGGATGCTTGTAGACTAGTGAAGAATAATCCTATATATAACGCACTCACTCTTAACATTTTAGTCTGATTCTATGGTTCACAAACTCATGATATAGTTGTGACTTTCTGCAGAGTGCAGATCATGCTTTATATATATCAAGGTCAAAAAAACAGATCACGCTATATATATATACTGCAACGTGTGTGTGTGTAAAAAAAGTAGATGGAGAGAAAAAAGGGCAAACAAAACGAGAGAGAGAGAGAGAGATGTTAGGACGATATGAGGCATGCGAAGGCAGGGGAATCGGGGGTGAGACAACCTCTGTTCACTCCTACTCAGAATAATGATTGTTACTCTAATTGCCCTCTGTTATCGCACATTCTCACCTCCGGTCCTGCCTTTTCCTTCCTCACCTCCTCATTTATTCCCTTTTATTCGTATCTTTCTAAAAGACTTAACATACAAAACACACGCACTCTTACCTACGTGTAGATATACAGAGTCGAAGAATTGTTATTATTTTGTTCCCTCAAAAAATGAAAGAGCAAAGCTTGTGGCTTTAGCTGCGGATTATTAATGAACATTGATCGGGTTGAAACAAATAATAATAAAAAGTAAAAGAAATGGATGAAATGGGAGGGGCAGAGAATGATGTGTTTGATCACAGAAATGGGGTGGTAGCGTTGTTCCATGTGAGCTTTTTGTTGATCAGTCCCCACTTTGACTCTTTGACCGCCCACCTACATCCTCCTGCTTCTTCTGCTTTCCTCCCGTCACTCTGATTTCTCTCCCATTCAAATCTTTTTTCTTCCTTACACATCTTTTCTCTTTTTTCCATTTTTACATCTCCTACGTTACGTTCAATATCATACAAATACACACTACACACATATGCCTGCCCAACAAATGAAACCATATGTATGTATTTTTTTTTGGGGGGCGCATTGAGAGAAACTGTATTCTGCAGTGTAAGCATTTGATATAAATTAATGTTATGCTTGGTTTGTTAGTCAGTGTGGGTTAAGTAGATTTTTTGTGTTGTATGATTATTGATAATTATTTATTTACTTAAATGGTGTCACTACCCATTCAGTGGTGGATCCCATTTTCATTAATATGACCAAGGAAGTCCCCCTTCAAAAGAATTATGCATTTTGTGGTTTTAACACGACATTTGCATATTTAATTCCAAAAATATCTATTTGAGTATTTCTAAAGAAAAATTCTTGTGTATTTATGTATTATTTTGTAATAATTTAATGAACAGTAATACATGCACTGCAAGCCCATTAATTGCCAATTGGTAAATCATCCGTGCTCATTTAACAGAGCAACAATCCTAGGTGATCTACGACCATTCTTTGCTTATTAAAAATGTCCCCATCCTCTGCGCCTTTTCTAACATTCATCAATTAAATTCTTGGTAATGCGAATTTACTTCACCCGTCTAATACTAGCTTGTCTCACAGTTTAAATTTTGAGAGGAAAAAACTAATAGTAGATGAAATGGAGAGAACTAACGGCAGAGGTATAACCTCCATCCACAACAAGATTGTGGGCCGTGACGAACCCCGATTCGTCACTCGCCAGAAACACACAGGCATGTGCCACGTCCTCTTCGGCCCCACCTCTCCCCTTCAGCAAACTCCCCCTCTGCCCCACCACCTCCCTCACCTCCTCCGCCGTCATGTCCGCCTTCCCGAACCTCCGGTACCCCACCAACAGCATCTCCGTTGCCACCCCGTGCGGCAGCACGCAATTCACCCTTATCCCCTTCGCCCCCAGCTCGCACGCCGCGCTCCTCACCACCCCGACCACCGCCGCCTTCGACATCGTGTACTCGTGCGACCCTAACCCTCCCATTATCGCCGCCGAGCTCGACGTGCATATGATCGACCCTCCTCTTCCCCCTTCCACCATCGCCCTCGCCGCGTGCTTTATTCCGTGCACCGTCCCCATCAAGTTCACCGACATCACCTTATTCACCTCCTCCATGTCCAGCCGCGTTATGCTTCCTTCCGGCCCTGACACTCCGGCGTTGTTCACCATTACGTCCAACCTCCCCGTCCACCTCACCGCCTCCTCTATCGCCGATTCCACCTCTTCCTCCTTTGACACGTCGCAGTGTATGTACCGTCCTCCGATGGACTCCGCCACCGTCGCCCCCAGATCGTCCAGCACATCCGCGATCACCACGTGCGCTCCGTTCTCCGCGAATAGCTTCGCCGTCGCCGCTCCGATCCCCCTCGCTCCCCCGGTGATCACTGCAACTTTACCCAACAACCTTCAAACAATAAAATTCAGTTGTTAAAATATATAGAAAAAAACACAAAATTAATCCGTAGACCTTTAATTAGAAGATCACGCATTCATCACTTATTAATTGCTCCTTTACCTCTTTGCAGATTGGCTTGGCGTTTCATCATTCTCTGTATTATTCGTATGCGGCTCCATATGGATGAGTGGTGGGGAATACAGTTTTTTTGGCGATATATTTTCATAGGAATCGAATTATATAGAGAGATGGAAAAAATATGGGTAGGTGCTCTTGGCATGCTTTCTTTGATATCGAACTCACACTTTCAGTACCTCCGCATATATTTTACAATCATATAACCCAAAAAGAATTTACTTTTATTATTGTTATGCCTCTTTTTCTTTCTGTTTTCTTCTCGTGATTCATCAGATATCAACCAAATTCTTCACTTTCAGAGACTAAAGATACGATAGAGTTGGCCAGTTGGTGAAGTTCTCCTACTTGTTCTACCAAAAAAAAAAAAATGGTCCTCCTACTTGTGTGGTTTACATAGTCGCAGAGCTCATTGGGCTACAACAAAAGCCCAATAGATTGATTGGACCCAAAACGATGCCTCTTGTTTTAAAAGACAAAAATATTACTAAGAAAAGCATGACACAGTCTTGTCGACCCAAGGTGCCAATCCAGTTTCTTTTCCTCAGATTTAAAGAATTGGTTTGCTCTAAACTTTAAAAAGAACTTGTGGGATAGCTCTACTGATCCTTGGTCTCTAATATGGGGGGTATCTGTGTGAAAACTCTAGAAATGGAGAAACCAAAGTTGCTTTGAAGATGATTTTGTTAAACCAAGCAATCCACTTGTTGATATTATATATCCTGGAAAAGTTACATCATGACTCAGTAACGGACATCTCAACAAGTGCTTCTTCCATCTAAGCCAACTTGGCAGCCGCCCCCAGCTGGGTGGGTCAAGTTATATGTGGATGGGGCGGTTTCCTTATCTCAATGCAGAGCAGGTTGTGGGGGAGTACTACGTGACCACAAAGGTTTATGAATCACAGGTTTTACTCATGAACTTGACCTTTGTGAGCCTATGGAATCTGAGCAGTGAGTAATGCTTAAGGGTGTGTTTGGTTTGAGGGGAGGGGAGGGGAGGGTGGGAAAATTACAATTTTAGACAAAAGAAATTCAAAATTTACCCTCTCATTCTTTTAAATTTTGGGTTCCTGCTCAAAATTTATTTTCTCATTCTTTTTAAATTTTGGATTCCCTCCCAAAATTTAAACTCCTTCAACCCAAAAAAGTAATTTACCCACCCTCCCACCCCTCCCCCCCCCTCAAACCAAACACACCCTTACAATTAGCATGGGATTTAGGATTCAAAAAGATACAGATCGAATCAGATGCTAAGAACTTGGTCTCCATGTTGCAGAAACCGACTTTGGTTAGAGGTGGTTCCTTAGTTTTTGTCCAAATTCAACGTCTGCTCTCCTACCATTGGAATGTGGAGATCTTCCACATTTCTCGCGCACAAAACTCACTGGCGGATGCGTTATCTAAGTGGGGTTTATCATCCTCTGTTTTCTTGGACCTGTGTCCAGAACGTTTGTGAACTATAGCTGATGCAGATTGTGTGGGACTCTGTCCTCAAGTTGTTTAGTTTCTTTATGTTGTTTTAGGCTTTAATGCCTTCTCTTGTACCCAAAAAAAAAAAAAAGCATGACACGGTTGATATAAAGCCGGGTCCCTTAAACATAATGTTTTGGGTTCAAACCAAGTTATGCACAGGGAAAATGTTTTATTGGAAGAGGCAAAACCTATTTTGGTGATTTCTAACTTTGAGAGGATTAGTCTCTAGTTATCGGCTGAAGAATACCACATGTATTGAACAAAAAAAAGACCATGATATAAACTAACATTTTGAATTGTGGATAACTTGTTCTTTAGTTTAATTAGAACACAAAAACAACATATGACGTCATAGCTTCCATGACATTTTATTTATTTATTTATTTGTGCATGGGAAGTTGGGGGTAGGGAGTGAGAAGGAATTGGGAGGGGACCAAAGCATTGTTATAACGCTTTTTGTTGGATGTAGGCATGCTTGAGGCCAAAGTGCTGTTTCGTTTTCCAGAAAGCATGCATGTGACTTCTTCAATCCCATCTCTCTCTCTGGGCACGCCAAGGCATACATCTTATAATTGACTTAACATTAACATCCGATGTTGTTCATGCCTTGTTTCCTTGGTATATCCCTCATCATCTCCCAAGTTCCTTCGTCTATCTGTAATTTGCTCAATCTAATGCTTCGCTGACTTCCGGGTGGCTTGAGTCTGATTCAAATGATATATTCATTATAGTTCCTCAATTTTTTTCAAGTGCAAGGGTTGGATAGTGCCATCAGAATTCCATTTTTGACAGATAGAATTTCGGGCACAAAGTAAAAAAATAGAGAAGTTAAATGGTAACACACAGTGCGACACAAAGGGTCATTTGATAGCTATTGCTCTCTGTTTTGCATTTAATTGTGATGGGGGATGTAACATCCTAATTTTTATATAATTATAATTATGAAATTAATAATAATTTTTAGGTAAAAAGAAAAGAAGAATTTAGTTAAAATATATATTTTTAAAATAATAATATATATATATATATATATAAATTAATAATTATAAATAAATAAATATTATAAAAATAGAATAATATATATATATATATATATTAAAAGAAAGAAACGGGCGCCCACCACAATGCCTCCCACCATTTAATTAATGATTGTGGGCAGATGCCCACAATCATTAAATAAAAACTGGGGAAGGCACGCAGTATTTTCCGCAGTTTTAAGAGGCGGGGAGCATTATAAATACCCCATCTCCCCCGTCCTCACTTCACACACCTCAAGTGTGAAGAAAAGTGTAGAGTGAAATATTAGTTGGAGTATTTTCATATCTTTGGAGATCGATAAGGTACTCAATATTACTTCTCATCTCAGAATTATTTTTATGAAAATGTTCTAAATAATTTTCTCTTTCTTATGGTAATAATTTTATGATGATTAGAGAAAATTTTAAGATTTATGATTTTGGATAAATTTGAGTTTTATTAACATAATGCTGCAGAAATGTAGAGGATAATTAATAGTTAATTTTAATCAAGTTACTTTTGTTACTTAGTTAGCATATAATTTTATAATGAAATCTTTACATAACTAATTTATGAATAATTCTATATTAGGCTTTTTAACCGATTAAATTTAGGTTAAATAATTTATTTGGATTATTAGAGGTATTCTTGAGGTTTTAATCGGTTTAGATTTTTTTTTTTAGGATGATGATTTATAATTTAGCCATTTTATAAATTGATTATTGTAGATTGATTTTTGGCGTATTTTTGAGCTCTTGGATTAGAAGCTTGTGATTATAATTTTGCTTTGGCGAGAGGTAACCACTTTCCACTTATTATCTGTGTTGATATGCTGTTTGTGAGTATTTTGATATTTACTCCAATGAGTAAAGGTTTATTGTGATTGAGAAAGTTTTCATTATATTGTGAAGTATTTTGATATAAAATAGCTTTGTGGAATTTTATGATTTGAAATGAGAAAATTATGTATATATTCGGGAAAATCCCATTGAAATAATTATTGATAAATTATTGTGATAATGGGTTTGGGATAAGATGGAGTATGTTATTTTACCACGTGGTATAGCCTCCATTGGTGCACGATGGTTGGCTGTTTATTGTCCCACCAGTTTCAATGAGGGACTGCCCCACCAGTTTCAATGAGGGGCTGCGACACCGAAAGACCCATGGTCCGGGGCACGTGTTTTGAGGGTTTGGCCGATCCTCATCGCGTGACCGGTAAGCTTTTTGAGTGGCCAGTCACATGGTTAGTAACTTAGCCCATGGGTCTAGTCGCGTGGAAATAAGGCGGTTCGGTTGGATTGATGGGAGGCAATGGGAATTGTAATAAGAAATTTATGATATTGAATTTTTATAAAGTGTTATATAAATTGTTCCACTTAGCACCTCATGAACACATGTTAGCATGTGTAATGAGTCGGATAGCTGGTTACTGAGGCTTTTGTCTCACCCCGTTAATTTAACATTTTTCAGGTGAAAATTCTCTTGCTGGAATGTCAGGAGGAGCTCCTGAGGCATAGATATATTTCTATATATATCTGTATAGCCTCTTGTAGTTTATTATGTGTTGAATGAATGTACATTGCCACTTATTAGGGACCTTATTTTGTAAACTCTAAATTCCTCTTCGTACTCTGTTTATCATATAAAGTTGGGTGACCTTGGTTTTGAAATGGAAATGTTTGATATGATAACTGTAGGGACTTAAATCTTTTATTAACATGGTAGAGTTCTCAAATAGATACTTGAACTCTTTTCTACCATGGTAATGACTTCAATCTTTTATTACCATGGTAGAGTTTTCAAATAATAGTTACTTGAACTCTTTTCTACCATGGTAATGACTTCAATCTTTTATTACCATGGTAGAGTTTTCAAATAGTTACTTGAACTCTTTTCTACCATGGTAATCTTTCTTTCTTTCAAAAAAAAATGAAATGAGTAATTTTTAAAGATAAGTTAATATTATATTATTATTAAGGAGAGGATCTCACAACTTGGTATCAGAGCTTTAGTGGCAATATATTCTTTCACACATAACCTCCCTGTGTTTTTGTATTGCTATAGGTTGTATCCTAATTATTATAGGGTTTCATCCTTAGGTGGGGAGAAAATGGTTAATACAAGAAAGACTGTCTCCAACGTTGACCCACTTTCAAAAAAAAAAATGTTGAACCACAGTTGTCTCAGGAAAACGAGACTCTTTTGGATAAATTATTAACAGCTATGGATGCACGATTTCAACAGTTTGAGGGAGATCTTCAAAAAAAAAAAAGGATAAGAGAAGAGGGGAACATTCCAAAGCCAAAAGATCATGAGGCACCTGAACCTAGTATAGAAGCATCACGGAAAAATGAGCCAGTCAGCTCAACTAATTATGAAGGTCCTAGGAAGAATGTTGGGAGTGAGGGATCATCACAACCCAATCCTGAAGAATTAGCTATTAATAAGGTATGGAAAGATATTTATCATCATGATCCTGAAAAGTTTCATGAAAATTTAGATCCGCTGAAGGCTGAAGCTTGGATCGAGAGTTTGGAGACTATCTTTAGAGCTGTTGTGATGACCGCACATGCTTGTGTGGTTATTACCCTTCGGTTTGAAAACCGAGATTCTATAGTGGATTTAGTATGTCTGCCACTAAAAGGCATAGATGCTATTATCGGTATGGATTGGCTAGTGGACAATGATGCCATACTTCATTGTAAGAAGAAGGTGGCCACTTACGCCATGAATACCATATCCGTAGAAGCCCCTATAGTCCCGATGTTGTTGTCAACATCTCGAGCGGATAAGTGTATCAGAAAGGGTTGTCAAGCCTATATAGTTTTCTTCTCTATCAATGTGGATAGAGAAGTTGGGATCGATCATATCAATGTAGTAAAAGAATATCCTGAGGTATTTCCAGAAGAGATATCTGGACTGCCTCCGGAGCGAGAGGTCGAGTTCACCATTGATTTGGTGCCAAGTACAATCCCAATTTCTAAGGCCCTTTATCGGATGTCACCATCAGAGTTGGCAGAATTGAAGAAACAACTAGAAGAGTTGCTCGAGAAAGGCTTCATTCGACCAAGTGTCTCTCCCTGGGGTTCACCAGTGTTATTTGTCAAAAAGAAGGATGGAAGTATGAGGTTGTGCATTGACTATAGATAGCTGAATAAGGTCACAATTAAGAATAAATATCCATTACCTAGGATTGATGATTTACTAGATCAGCTTAAGGGAGCCGTAGTGTTCTCTAAGATCGACTTAAGATCGGGTTACCACCAGCTTAGAGTTAAGGCTGAGGACATCTCAAAGACTGCTTTCCGGACTCGCTATGGGCATTATGAGTTTTTGGTTATGCCTTTTGGGTTAACCAATACTCCAGCCGTCTTCATGGATTATATGAATCGGATTTTTATGCCATACTTAGATCGATTCATTATTGTCTTTATTGACGATATTCTCATTTATTCTAAGAATGAGGAGGAGCATCGAGAGCATTTACATATTGCATTGCGTATATTGAAGGATCACCAGCTGTACGCTAAATTGAGTAAGTGTGAGTTTTGGCTTAAGGAAGTGAATTTCCTTGGCCACGTGGTGTCAGCTGAAGGGGTAGCCGTTGATCCTAGTAAAGTAGATGCCGTGTTGAAATGGGAAGCTCCAAAGTCGGTGACTGAAGTAAGAAGCTTTTTAGGATTGGCTGGCTACTACAGGAGATTCATTAAAGGATTCTCTCAAATTGCCATGCCTCTTACCAAGTTGACCAAGAAAGATCGACCGTATATATGGACTGATAAGTGTGAAGCTGCTTTTCAAGAGTTGAAGGTAAAGTTGACTACAGCCCCTGTGCTTACCCTTCCTGATCCTTGTTGTCTATACATAGTGTACACGGACGCTTCCTTCAAGGGGCTGGGTTGCGTGTTGATGCAAGAAGGCAAAGTCGTTGCATATGCTTCTAGACAATTGAGACCTCATGAGGAGAATTACCCAACTCATGACTTAGAATTAGCAGCTGTGGTGTTTGCTCTGAAGATTTGGAGGCATTATTTGTATGGGTCTCAATTCGAAGTATTCAGTGACCATAAGAGTCTGAAGTATCTTGTTGATCAGAAGGAGTTGAATAACAGACAACGTCGATGGATGGAATTCCTGAAGGATTATGACTTCGAGTTAAAGTATCATCCTGGCAAGGCTAACGTGGTTGCAGATGCTTTAAGTCGAAAGTCAATACACTTGTTTCAAATGAGCTTAGAAGAACAAAGTTGGCTAAATGGATTAAGAGATATCCATGTAGTCCCAGATCCAAGAAGGGCTACTTTAAATGCAGTCCTTGGAGGATATGGATTTTATCAGGACCTGAGAGACGCCCAGATGAAAGATGACCAGCTAAAAAGAATTCGAGAAGAACTAGAACATGATAATGTTTTAAATTATGATATTGGGAATACGAATATCTTGAGATACAAGAAGAAAATTTGTGTTCCCAACAACGATGAAATCAAGAAAACCATTTTGGAAGAAGCTCATCGGAGCAGGTACCTTATGCATCCGGGAATCACCAAGATGTATAATGATTTGAAGCAACAGTATTGGTGGCCAAAGATGAAAAGAGATGTGACCGAATTTGTCCTGAAGTGTTTGACGTGTCAAAAAGTCAAGATCGAGCACCAGAAACCCCTAGGACTACTCCAGAACCTGGATATCCCTAAATGGAAATGGAATAGCATTTCTATGGACTTTATTACAGGTCTACCACAAATTCGGAACACTTACAATGCTATTTGGGTGATCGTAGACTGATTAACCAAGTCAGCACACTTTCTACCAATCAGAGTGGACTACTCGTTAGAGAAATTGGCTGAGCTGTACATTAAAGAGATTGTTCGTATGCATGGAGTGCCAGAAAGTATCATATCGGATCGTGATCCAAGGTTCACTTCAAACTTTTGGAAATCCCTGCAAGAAGCCATGGGGACAAAGTTAAAGTACAGTACCGCTTATCATCCTCAGACAGATGGTCAAACCGAGAGAACTATTCAGACACTCGAAGACATGTTGAGAGCATGCGCCATCGAGCTCTCAGGTAGTTGGGACGAGCACTTGCCATTAGCAGAATTTGCATATAATAATAGCTACCATTCCAGTATTCAAATGGCACCTTTTGAGGCTTTATATGGTCGGAGGTGTAGATCGCCATTGTGTTGGACTGAATTGAGTGAAAGAACCATTATTGGACCAGATTTGGTGGACCAAACATCCCGAAAGATTGAAATGATACGACAGAAATTGTTGACAGCTCAGAGCCGACAGAAGAGTTATGCGGATCGTTGAAGGAGACCATTGGAATTTAATGAAGGAGATCATGTTTTCCTAAAGGTTTCACCCATAACGGGTATTGGAAGGTCTATTAAAGCAAAGAAGTTGACTCCCCGATTCATTGGACCATATGAGATTTTGGAGCGAATTGGGTCAGTAGCTTATCGAATTGCTTTGCCTCCGCACTTGTCTAATGTGCACAACGTATTCCACGTATCACAATTGAAAAAGTATCATCCAGATCCGTCTCATGTCATTAAGCCTGAGGAAGTTGAGTTGAGAGAAAACTTAACTTATATAGCAGAACCAGAGAGGATTTTAGATGTCTAAAACAAACAACTGCGGAAAAAGACTATCCGACTGGTGAAAGTCTTTTGGAAGGGTATGACACCTGGAGATGTGACTTGGGAGACTGAAGAAAGAATGCGTCGTGATTTTTTTTTCCTAACTTGTTTGCTTAAGTTGCGATTATACTTGTTTATTTCTGATTGTATTTTTTGTACATTATTTAAATCGAATTTTGAGGACAAAATTCTATTTAGGTGGGGAGAATTGTAACATCCTAATTTTTATATAATTATAATTATGAAATTAATAATAATTTTTAGGTAAAAAGAAAAGAAGAATTTAGTTAAAATATATATTTTTAAAATAATAATATATATATATATATATATAAATTAATAATTATAAATAAATAAATATTATAAAAATAGAATAATATATATATATATATATATATATATATATATATATATATATATATATATATATTAAAAGAAAGAAAAGTGTGGGCGCCCGTTGGCGCCCACCACAATGGAAAAACGGGGGAGGCACAAAAAGTGCCTCCCACCATTTAATTAATGATTGTGGGCAGATGCCCACAATCATTAAATAAAAACTGGGGAAGGCACGCAGTATTTTCCGCAGTTTTAAGAGGCGGGGAGCATTATAAATACCCCATCTCCCCCGTCCTCACTTCACACACCTCAAGTGTGAAGAAAAGTGTAGAGTGAAATATTAGTTGGAGTATTTTCATATCTTTGGAGATCGATAAGGTACTCAATATTACTTCTCATCTCAGAATTATTTTTATGAAAATGTTCTAAATAATTTTCTCTTTCTTATGGTAATAATTTTATGATGATTAGAGAAAATTTTAAGATTTATGATTTTGGATAAATTTGAGTTTTATTAACATAATGCTGCAGAAATGTAGAGGATAATTAATAGTTAATTTTAATCAAGTTACTTTTGTTACTTAGTTAGCATATAATTTTATAATGAAATCTTTACATAACTAATTTATGAATAATTCTATATTAGGCTTTTTAACCGATTAAATTTAGGTTAAATAATTTATTTGGATTATTAGAGGTATTCTTGAGGTTTTAATCGGTTTAGATTTTTTTTTTTAGGATGATGATTTATAATTTAGCCATTTTATAAATTGATTATTGTAGATTGATTTTTGGCGTATTTTTGAGCTCTTGGATTAGAAGCTTGTGATTATAATTTTGCTTTGGCGAGAGGTAACCACTTTCCACTTATTATCTGTGTTGATATGCTGTTTGTGAGTATTTTGATATTTACTCCAATGAGTAAAGGTTTATTGTGATTGAGAAAGTTTTCATTATATTGTGAAGTATTTTGATATAAAATAGCTTTGTGGAATTTTATGATTTGAAATGAGAAAATTATGTATATATTCGGGAAAATCCCATTGAAATAATTATTGATAAATTATTGTGATAATGGGTTTGGGATAAGATGGAGTATGTTATTTTACCACGTGGTATAGCCTCCATTGGTGCACGATGGTTGGCTGTTTATTGTCCCACCAGTTTCAATGAGGGACTGCCCCACCAGTTTCAATGAGGGGCTGCGACACCGAAAGACCCATGGTCCGGGGCACGTGTTTTGAGGGTTTGGCCGATCCTCATCGCGTGACCGGTAAGCTTTTTGAGTGGCCAGTCACATGGTTAGTAACTTAGCCCATGGGTCTAGTCGCGTGGAAATAAGGCGGTTCGGTTGGATTGATGGGAGGCAATGGGAATTGTAATAAGAAATTTATGATATTGAATTTTTATAAAGTGTTATATAAATTGTTCCACTTAGCACCTCATGAACACATGTTAGCATGTGTAATGAGTCGGATAGCTGGTTACTGAGGCTTTTGTCTCACCCCGTTAATTTAACATTTTTCAGGTGAAAATTCTCTTGCTGGAATGTCAGGAGGAGCTCCTGAGGCATAGATATATTTCTATATATATCTGTATAGCCTCTTGTAGTTTATTATGTGTTGAATGAATGTACATTGCCACTTATTAGGGACCTTATTTTGTAAACTCTAAATTCCTCTTCGTACTCTGTTTATCATATAAAGTTGGGTGACCTTGGTTTTGAAATGGAAATGTTTGATATGATAACTGTAGGGACTTAAATCTTTTATTAACATGGTAGAGTTCTCAAATAGATACTTGAACTCTTTTCTACCATGGTAATGACTTCAATCTTTTATTACCATGGTAGAGTTTTCAAATAATAGTTACTTGAACTCTTTTCTACCATGGTAATGACTTCAATCTTTTATTACCATGGTAGAGTTTTCAAATAGTTACTTGAACTCTTTTCTACCATGGTAATCTTTCTTTCTTTCAAAAAAAAAATGAAATGAGTAATTTTTAAAGATAAGTTAATATTATATTATTATTAAGGAGAGGATCTCACAGGGGAAGGACGGGAACATAACAATAAACAAACAGAACATTGTATGTATTTTCTTGACAGATCCCATGAATCAATAACTTGGCCAAATCTCTCTTCTACTACCTTTGTACTGGCTAGAACTCAAATATCTCTCATTAATTGACTCGAGTATTTGCTTAGCTAGTAGTGTGACTGGAATCCAAACAAAACTTACCGTGCCTGCAACATAAATGAACCTTAATTATCATATTTTGTCCATCTTCTATTTGAACAAGAAAAAAACAAAAAACTCTTCTGCTCACTATTACTTTGTATTCCATCTCTCAATATTGAAAGATTAATTACAATCCAGACTTCTCCATAAAGTTGGACCGATCCTTGAATGTATTCTTCCTTAACACTGTATTGGGCATAAAGGAATGGCTGGTGTGTCCATCTGTTAAAAGTCAGAAGCTCTTTCACATAATTATAGGACCATAATTATAGGAATGATAGTCAGAGATGGTAGGTATTTTAGTTAGAGATTGTAGGCAGTGTTTGTAAATTCAGATCTGATTTTCTCCTATAAATGTAATCGTTTGTTCTCTGCATAAAATCACACAATCAATTCTAATCTTCAATTCTCTTCATGGTATCAGAGAAATAGGAGAGATTAGGAATACGAATTCATACCAGAATTCTTCAACACGCCCTCTGGGTTCTCCACTTTGTCGGAACCAGTATCGGCGTCCTCAGCGTCACCCCACTCACCGTGCGTCAACTACACCAGTAGTCCCCAAGGTATTTCAGCGTCTCATCCTGCCGCTCGGTATTTCAGCGTCGTGTCCGGCCGCCGCCTCTAATTGAAACCAGCTGCCGCCGCCTACTGCTCCTGAAACCACCGAAGGTTGCTCGTCGAAGCTTACTACCACCATCGGCGCATCTGGGCAGAGGAGGCACTCAACCACCACCGTCGGACACCACTGCACCGTTGCCGTCACCTCCGCTGCTGTCTCTTCATCGTCGGCATTCACTGATTCGTTCTCGTGTTCGTGTTCAAAGACGCCTCAATCTCGCCATCTCAGTTTCGCAAATCGAAGACCAAATTGTCATTTATCAAATTCGGAGAATCAAATTGTCATTTTGCAAATTCGGAGGATCAAACTGTCATTTTCCAAATTCGAAGGACCAAACTGGTATTTCTGAAATTTGAAAAACCCCTCTGTAAATTTTTTTCCCGTCATTATGTCTACAGTTTTAGATGCCTCTTCCTCTGTGCCTCGGTCTGGCTCAAATGACATCTCCACTGTCCTTCTTGTTTCTGAGAAACTTACTAGCGATAACTATCGGGAGTGGTCTCAATCCATGATTCTTGCTCTCGATAGACGAGATTAACTCGAGTATATAACTGGTGAAGCAAAAAGGCCACCAACATCAGAAATTAAGGAGTTTCGCAAATGGAAGTCCGAAAATGCATTGGTATCCTCTTGGTTGATAAATACGATGTCATCCTCAATTAAGAAGAGTTTTATGTACCTTCCTTCAGCCAGAGAAATTTGGCAAGCTCTGCGTGAGACATACAGTCCTGTGGGAAATAGATCCCGCATATTTGATGTCAAGAAAAAATTGTGGCAGCTAAAACAGAATCACATACCTCTTGATGATTATTATCTTGAAAAATCAGCACTATGGCAAGAGTTTGATGCCCTACAAAATAAAACTCATCATTGTGGGGCTGATGCAAAAGAAGATAGCAAAGCAAAAGAAGAAGAGAGGGTATATGAGTTGTTAGCTGGTCTTGATGTGGTTTATGATGATGTTCGAGCTCGAATTCTTAGTCAAGAACCCTTGCCGTCTGTACGTGAAGTTTACACTTTATTGCGTAGTGAAGAGGATAGGCGCAAAACAATGCTTCAGAATCCGACTAATTCCGTTGCTACTCCTGAAGCCTCAGCACTTGCTGTTCGTTCCATGGAACAAAAAGGTTCTAAAGGTCGTCCATTCTGTGATCATTGTAAGAAACAGGGGCACACTAAGGACACTTGCTGGAACCTCCATGGTAAACCTGCTGACTGGAAGCCGAAAAAAGGGAAAGGACGAGGCTACGTGGCTAAAACTTCTAAGGACCTATCTCAAAATGACCAGTTGCACAAAATCATGGAAATGCTAGCCACAATGCAGACTACAACAATGCCTACTGCCACAGTGGTCAAGAGAGGTAATTTCTTTCAAGCCTTAGCTGTGATAAAAGAACTATGTACAGGAAATTGTTGGATTGTTGACTCAGGTGCCTCGAATCATATGACTGACAATAAGGCTCTCTTCTCATCATATACTCCTGTCACCAAGGGAGTAACAGTACGAATTGCTGATGACTCTGAATCTGTTGTCCTTGGAATTGGTTCCATCAAAATCTCAGCTGCACTCACTCTTCACTCCGTATTACATGTTCCAAAGTTGAAGTGTAATTTACTATCCGTGAGCAAATTAGCTAATGATGAACGTTGTCAAGCTAACTTCTTTGCTACCTACTGTATTTTTCAGGATCTGCTGACGGGAACGACGATTGGGAGTGTGAAAGAGCTTGATGGTCTCTATTACCTTGATGAAAGTAATAATCCTCGGATTAAATCCTGTAATAAAGTGTCTCTCCATAGCACTAGTGATTTGGAATTATGGCACAAACGTTTAGGTCATCCAAATTTAAATTACATGTCTCAGATGTTTCCATCCCTTATTTCTAATAAAATTCCCTCTGATTTTCATTGTGATTCATGTGAAAAGGCTAAGCATCATCGTACTTCATTTCCAAAAATCCCATACCAAGCCTCAAAACCTTTTTCCACAATTCACAGTGACTTATGGGGACCATCCCGAACACCAAACCGATCAAAAACAAAATGGTTCATCACATTCATCGATGACCATACACGTGTCAGTTGGGTCTACTTGTTGAAGGATAAAACAGAGGTGTATCAAACATTCCTTAACTTCCATTCTATGATCCAAACCCAATTCTAAACCCCAATCCAGATTCTGCACACAGATAATGGGACTGAATACTTCAATCAGGTCCTATCTACCTTCTTAACCAAAAATGGCATTGTCCACAAAAGTACTTGTCCCAATACACCTCAGCAAAATGGTATTGCAGAACGAAAAAATCGCCATATTCTTGAGACTGCAAGAGCCCTTATGTTTAGTGGTAATGTTCCTAAATATCATTGGGATGATGCTGTCCTTACTGCCACCTTCCTCATTAACAAAATGCCAAGCCGACCACTGTCTTACAAAACACCCCTTCAACTTCTCCACCAATACTATAACCTTCCATACTTTGTAAACACTCTGCCTCTACGGGTGTTTGGCTGCACATCATACGTTCATCTCCATCACACCAACAAGCTTGACCCTAAAGCCCTTCGGTGTATCTTCCTTGGCTATTCACATTCTCAAAAAGGATACAAGTGTTATGATCCACTCTCTAAACGTTTATTTGTCACATGTGATGTCACTTTCCTTGAACATACACCTTTTTATGCCTTGTCTGCAATTCAGGGGGAGAGAACTGGTGAATTTCAGACAAATGAAACATAAAAAGATGACCAGACAGTCACAATTTATGTACCTACCCACACAGATCCTACTCCTGATACCTCTGATACTCCTGATAACAACCCTGAGATTCCTGATCATCCTGATAACCTTGATACCTCTGATAATGTGCCAATTATAGGGGGAGACACAAATATGTGGGGTAATACCTACATGCAACGACACAAAAAAGGTAATGAACCACAGGCTATTAGCACTCACCAGGAGTCAGTACCAGAGGCAGGTCCAAGAGAAACAGAAGGTTCTGATCTTAATCTTCCCATTGCGGTGCGAAAACAACCTAGACTACCCAGATCAAAAACTAGATATCCTATGGAGAAATTTGTCTCTTATAAGGCTCTTTCATCTAAATACAATGCATTTGTCTCTCATCTTGATAAAATCAGGATACCAGACACGATTGATGAGGCTATGGCTATACCTGAGTGGAGACAAGCTGTCTTAGAGGAGATGGAAGCTCTCAAGCGAAATAAGACATGGGATGTAGTAAATCTACCTGAAAGGAAAAAGGCTGTTGGATGCAAATGGGTATTCACTCCTAAATATAGAGCAGATGGAACACTCGAGAAATACAAAGCTAGATTGGTTGCACAAGGTTTCACACAAAAATATGAGGCAGATTACACAGAAACATTTGCTCCGGTAGCCAAGTTGAATACCATCAGAATACTATTATCTATTGCAGTGAATTTAGATTGGAATCTGCACCAACTCGATGTAAAAAATGCCTTCCTCAACGAAGAACTCAAGGAAGAGGTGTATATGAAGTTACCTCCAGGGTTCCCAGGAAAAAAGGATGACCAAGTCTGCAAGTTAAAGCGGTCATTATATGGGTTAAAGCAATCTCCACGTGCTTGGTTTGACAGATTCACCAGGGTTCTGAAGAGACATGGATATACTCAAGGGCAGAGTGACCATACTTTGTTTGTCAAACATCATAAGGGTAAGATGGCTGTTCTGGCTGTATATGTTGATGATATAATCCTTACAGGAGATGACAGTGTGGAAATCAATCAAATTAAGAAAGCCCTGGCACGAGAATTTCAGATCAAAGATCTTGGAAAAATGAAGTATTTTCTTGGAATGGAAGTTGCCCAATCCAAGAAAGGAATTTATATTTCCTAAAGGAAGTATATTCTCGATCTTCTAAAAGAAACAGGGATGACAGGATGCAAACCCAGTGACACACCTATACGGGTAGATAAAATAGATGAAGATGCAGATCTTGGTAAGGCAGTAGACTTAGGGAACTATCAACGGATGGTAGGAAAACTAATATACCTGTCTCATACTAGACCGGACATTGCATTTGCAGTAAGTGTGGTCAGCCAGCATTCTCATGATCCTAAACAGAAACATTTGAATGAAGTTTACAGGATCCTTCGTTACTTGAAGGGATCTCCAGGACGTGGCTTGCTGTTTAAGAAAACTGACAAACGAATTGTAGAGTTATTTACAGATGCTGATTGGGCAGGTGACCGAGAAGACAGGAAATCCACATTTGGATATTGTACATATGTGTGGGGTAACCTAGTCACATGGAGAAGCAAAAAGCAAAAGTGTAGTTGCGAGAAGCAGTGCTGAAGCTGAATACAGGGCTGTAGCACTGGGAATCTGTGAGGGAATATGGATAAAACGTGTTCTTGAAGACTTGAGGAAGTCCATAAATCTACCAATTAAGGTCTATTGCGACAACATGGCTACAATCAACATTGCTCATAATCCAGTTCAACATGAACTAAACATGTCGAGATAGACAGACATTTTATAAGGGAAAAAGTTGATGAAGGTATTGTTGATCTAAGATATATTCCTTCTAAAGAACAGACCGCAGACATCCTCACCAAAGGGCTGCCCAAGGACAGATTGGAGTATCTGATTGGCAAGTTGAACTTGATTGATATCTATAGCTCAACTTGAGGGGGAGTGTTAAAAGTCAGAAGCTCTTTCCCGTAATTATAAGACCATAATTATAGGAATGATAGTCAGAGATGGTAGGTATTTTAGTCAGAGATTGTAGGTAGTGTTTGTAAATTCAGATCTGATTTTCTCCTATAAATGTAATCGTTTGTTCTCTGAATAAAATCACACAATCAATTCTAATCTTCAATTCTCTTCACCATCCTTGGAATCTTTTAAAGCATTAAGAATTATTCACCCAAAGTGATTAAGAAGAAAATGGGACAACCGTGTTCCCTCAATCAATCTTTCCTTATTGTGGACAAATACAATCACTTTAACTTTCCTGCTAAACACCTGCCCTGTCCCATTTTCCTTTCACTATTTAAGTAACTTATCTCTCAACACTGTTATTTTAAAGGACGAATCTAGATTAGAACTGTTCCTAACATAATCTCGCACACATATATATACGGATAATATAGATATGACCCTCTTATAAAACTTTTTTATAAGCTGAGAAAAAGGGTCATGATTGAAACCAAATAAAAGGAGTGGGCAAATAATAGTGTGGCCGACAATTGTATGCAATATGCATGAACCGCAGAAAGGCTTCCTGACTCCTTATAATTCTGCTTCCTTTGTTGAATTGGAAGGATTATAATTGTTTGCCTTTATACCAAGTAGCAGAAACAAACAAACATCCCATATTTTATTAAATTGCCCATAAGGCACTACCACTATATATGTGTATTAACTTTGCAATCATCTCACATTAGCACCATCATTAAGTAGCTTGCTCATTATTAGTAGTTCATACTCCATCCATCGTGGTGGGCTCATTCGAAGCAGATCAATGGAATGTCACCGCACAAAAATTTTGAAAATTTCAAAACAAAAATGGTGGGGCATATTTAGATGTGTTGGAGTTTTCTGCTTCAGGTACATGCATATGGGGAAGAAAAGACTATGAGGACATTTTCTAGTTTATGGAATATGGAAATAGATTTATTAGGTTTTGGATGTTCTCTACACAGTCAAATCGATGGATATCACGTGGGTCAGTACTTTATAGTTCTCTAAAGCGAATCCAAGCGCTTATGGATCTCCCCTGCTAGTCCAGCCAAGTAAGGATTGATTTTGATATTAATATTAATGAGAGCCATTTTGTAACTAGCATATACTTACTTCGGTTTTTAATATAAAAAATATTATACTAATTTGATTAAATTAAGAAAATTAGTTAACAAAGCATGTTTTTTTAAAACACCCTAATCATATTCTTTAATTTCACCATTCTCCCTTCTCCTTGATTATTGTTGAGGGAGTATTAATAGGGGTAAATTAGGAAAAGATGAACTTATATGAAAAATATGGCCTATATTTAGGATCAACATTAACTCCTAAAATATGTTTTATATTTAAAGACCGGAGGAGTAGCCTCTTTTTTTTTTTTTGTGGCCCAGAGTGTCCATGGCCGATAGCAGTAAATAATCCTCTTGATTGAATGGGGAGACTTCCTGAAAAGACTTTAGTGCTAGCTACAAGACACTATTCATATATATTGCCATGGATTGAACTCTTAACTAGATACTTGAAAAATCCATTTAAGTGCAATTTATGTTAGGCCTTACGGTTAGCTTGCGTATAGCTTTACAAATCTTATCCTCTGGCTTGGTTTATGTAGATCTTCATTTCCAGAAGGGAGTGATTGCTATTTGTAGTTCGGCTCTATGCTGTTGGCCTAATTTGTTTGGGTGCTAACATGTTGAAATTAATTTTTGTAAGAAGGTGTGAGTGAAATTATAATGCCAAAAAGAATGGTAAATAATGCTAAAACAGCAGAAAAGTATTGGACCGCTGGGCCAGGGTTTAATTATTTTGTACTATTCATATATTCATGCCTACCAATATAGCATTCAAACAAAATTTCTGCTATTACTACTATTAATATTACTCGGCTGTGTTAAAACTCTTGGGACTAACAAGTGGGGCACATTCCATTTATCTTTTTAATTTATATTTTCTCACTAAAGCGATGATTGAATCGAGAAGTTAAAAACCAAAAATTCTGACAAATAAAAAAATGAAATGATTTACAGTAAAATCATATTTAAAAAAAAAAAATAGAAGTTGATATTTCCTAAAGGCAAAGATATTTTTTTTGAAGTTAAAATTTTTATCCCCGTTATGGTTCTTTTTCTACTTTACCTCGTCCAAGTAAAATGGTAGGGTTAATAGTTAAAGTCATAAACAAACATACTCTTATACGTAATGTCAGCTTTCTAAAAGGAACGTTTAAAGAGCGCCTACCAAGGGTCTTAGTGGCATATATACATGATTCCTATATAATCCACATCAACCCCTAGCTAGTTATATACCTCTCATGGAGACTTGTAGGGAATAGAATTGTACAAATTCTCATAATGATCTTTAAAGGATTCCACCGTACTATGAATCCTTCATTGCCTATTATATTCTTTATTCATGAGAATGGCAGATGTTCTGTAAGTGCTTAGTTTTTCTTTTTTTTTTTGGACATTGTAAGTGTTTAATTTTAGTCCGTTCTTGACAACATAATGCCCATTGTGCATTGCCCTTAGCTTTCACATGCAAAATCAAATGGCTTGGTCTTCCTACAGTATCTCCCCTATTTAAGAGTGTGTTTGGTTTGAGGGGAAGATAGGGGAGAGAGGGGAGGGGAGGGTGGAGAAATTATAATTTTGGACAAGCGAAATCTAAAATATACCCTCTCATTTTTTCAAATTTTGATTTCCCGTCTAAAATTTATTTTCTCATTCTTTTTAAATTTTAAATTCTCGTCCAAAATTTAAATTCTTTCAACCCAAAAAAATAATTTACCCATCCTCTCAACCCTCCCCTCAAACCAAACACAATTAAGTTCTTAGCTGGTACTACTACCCCATTCAAGGGCAATGGAGTAACACCCATCATCCAATCAGAGATGGCCATCTGTCATGTCCAATTGTACACGTGGCAGCTTTTCAGCGCTTGTTTTGCTTTGTTGTCCTATTGCTTTTGTCACGTTGTTCCCCACCACAGGGTAATCTCTGTAACCCAAGACAGGAGTTTTTTTTGGGGGGAAAAAACAGAGGACAGAGAATTAGAATGGAGACAAATGAAGGATTAACCTGAATATCATCAAAGATTATAGTGGCCTTAGGCTTGTGGTTTTGTGGTCTCAAGTGATGAAGAAAGGGACAATTTCAGTCTAGCTGTTTCCACTTCGTCTTGGTCCTTAATCTGTGGATATCTTTGTCCTTTTTCTAACATTTGAAGTCCTCATCTCTCTTATTTGGTCCCCTTTTCCCTCCATTACTCAGGCACAATACAACTCCATATTGTAAGGGCTTCTTGTGAGAATTATATAGGAAAACCAAGTCCAAATTTTATTTTATTTATCATTTTAATGTGCGTGTGATGTATTATTAGTATGGGCTTGGCCGCTTGGGGTACTAGAGAGAGGGAGAGAGTTCATAATCATATGTCTCCGTTTGCAGAGACGGTGAAAACAAACTAAATGGTTGAAGAATCTTGGTGGTAAAGGAATGGGGTAACAAGGCATTTATGGCTTTAGTACTTGTGAGGGATTTGCTGAAGTGTGGGTTGATTCTGAATCCGTGAAGGCAGGATATTTGATGAGCTTATAGGATAGAGAATGAAGCAAAGACAACGTAGTACGACCCAAGCACGGTTCCTGAGCCCTGAAGGCCCTCTAGTCCCTCCTACCAACCTGGCATCACGGTCCGAGTTGCAGCAAGCAACCATAGCAACAAGATATCAATGGACAAGATCCATCCACGTGTCGCTTTCAAATCTCAACGTCTTAATTTTCATAGAACCTAGACATGTTCTATCATTTAAAATTAACCAAATTAAGTAAAACAACATAGACGTATGTCTCTTTTTCTACTAATGTACCAATTCTTAATACTGTAAGTATCTCGTTTCTACAGAAGCTGTAGTGTGTTGTTAAGATAGCAACTGTGTGAGTATCAAAAGCTGAAAGCAAAGGCTGTCTTGTCCATCTATATAATTGAAGCTGGAGGGAGATGGTGGCACGCGCCATGGTTTTGAGGTGGACCGGAGATACACACTGTATTGATTGCTCATGATCACAAGCTAGCATGGCCCTTCATTAAAAAAAGAAGCATGCATATTGCATAATAATTAACAGGAAAGAGAAATGTGTCAGTCTGTGTAGGTCTTAGGAATGGCAGCTTTTGCTTTTGAAGGCTTTGCTCTTTTTGAACAATTTTAGGGGAATGACTGTCTGCTCTGGGAATTGACCCCAAGATGCCTTAATGTGATCGTTAGCTCATAGTGCTTTATGGAATCTTTGAGAAGAAAAAAAAAGAAAGCACCCCACCCATCCTCCAACATTTACAGCACAAAAGACTCCAATTATTATATTGTTAAGAAATATTAACAGATTAGATTAAATAAAGAAAAGGCCAACAGAGATATTCATGGGTCTAACATAGTGGGTGACCAAATCCAATAATCCGTCATCATCAATCACGAACCCCCAGGTTCCTCTTTATCGAGATTCTCACATTCTCAATACCTCAGGAAAAACAATTCGGGGTTTTGGGAGTTTACTCAGTGGCCAAACTCTGGGAATGTTGGATTCTTCATAACCCCATAATCCGTCTCATACATATACTGCTCAACTTGTGTGTTAAGTTTTGGGTTGTTCAATACAACACAAACGCACAGTTAGCAAATGCACATCTCTAGGCAATTAGATACTCCCAGTGAATTTAAAAAAAAAAAATGAAACCATTTTGGTTTTTCTTCATTGAGAGAGAGAAAAGGCTTTCTGGTTTTATTCCCTGTTTGTCTAAAATCACCATTAATAAATTCCAATGATGTCTCTCAATCTCTCATGCCACCTCCAATACCTTTTGCTTTATGTGCTGAGGTGTGCATAGTAATATTTTAATTCCTAAAATCTCCTTTTGCTTTCTTGTCATGTGCAGGATTAAGATGAACCCACCAGTGAATTTCCCATTCTCTCCTTGCCCCTTGGAATTTCACCTACAATTGGTTTACTTTGTTTATATATTATTTTCTTTATAGCTTCCTGACTCGTTGTTATTGATAGGCACCCCAATTTCCTTTACACTACCCCAAACGTGTCTTTTCTTTTTGGGTCTGGCGCGAGAGTTTTGGTGAATGGAATTCTGGCATGGAAAGCAGCAAGTTCGCATCTTTCTTCTTCTGAAAATCACTGCAAAGAAGGAAAGAACGTTCATTTGACATTTTGTTAACGTTTCAATATCTTTATCATAAGGCCATATGGAGTCTCCATTCTACAGAACTCGTGTCTGGTTCCTAGGACATTACAATTGTATGGGGAAACTAAGAGAAGCTGTTCTTTGTTTTGCGGTACTACTTTGGTTATGGGGTTCTGCAAATGCTGTTCTTTCTCCTAAAGGAGTGAACTTTGAAGGTAAAAAATAGAAATTTTCTTGTTGTTCCCTCAACTTTGCAATAAAATGGAGAAATCTGAACTGGGTGTCTCCTAGTGTAGTGCAAGCTTTAATGGGCATAAAAGCTTCTCTGCGGGATCCTCATGGTGTCTTAGATAATTGGGATGCGGATGCAGTTGATCCTTGTAGCTGGACTATGGTGACCTGTTCGCCGGACAACTTTGTCATTGGCCTGTGAGTGTTTCCTTAATTTTCTATCTGAGGTTGAAATTATAACCAAGCAAAAAAAGAAAAGAAAATAGCTTACAACAGTTTAGTAATCCTCAGCAAAATGCCAGTTAGATCAAAATGGTGTTATGGTGGTGCAGGGGTACTCCCAGTCAAAGTCTATCAGGTACTCTGTCTCCAAGCATAGGCAACCTAACGAACCTTCAGATTGTGTAAGTAATCAACTAGCAACGACCAAATTTGAATTCTCTTTGTGGACGCTTCTTACTTCTTGTGGGTAAATGGGGTGTTCTTGGCTACATTTCAGGTTGCTACAGAATAATAATGTAACAGGTACAATACCTTCAGAGCTGGGCAGGCTTTCAAATCTTCATACACTTGATCTCTCTAATAACTTATTCAATGGGGAAATTCCTCCCTCTCTCGGTCACTTGAGAAGCCTCCAATACTTGTAAGAATTTATGACCCAAGATTTGAAGCTTATAATCTGTCATTATTCTCAAGTCAAACCTTCTGGGTTCTAAAGCTAGTATTAAGCGGTGGAAATGTTTTCAGGAGGCTCAACAATAACAGTCTTTCTGGAGAATGTCCAGAGCCACTGGCTAACATGACACAGCTTGCTTTTCTGTAATGTTCATATCCTCTTCTTTTGCATCACATTAAATTGATTCTGTTTTTTGTATTTCTGAAGATGGTTTCTTGTTCTGTGATAATCATTCCAGTGACTTGTCCTATAACAACCTCAGTGGCCCTATGCCCAGAATTTTGGCCGAATCATTCAAGTAAATGTCTATCTCTTGTAGTTTCATTCTAGTTTAGGTATGTTTCTAGTGCCTGAAAAGCAGAAAATTGAGCACCTAGCACTTTATTGATTCTCAATCGCCTATGATTTCAGCATTGTCGGAAACTCTCTCGTCTGTGGCACGGGGAAAGAGACAAAATGCCATGGCATGACGACATTGATGCCCATGTCCATGAACTTGAACACTACAGAGGGTAAGACTTTCTCAGAATTGCCTTTTCCTTCATGAAATTTAAACCGGTTTTTCCTTACATTAATAATCTGATATATTCTGCACAATCATTGTTTTAATTGCATCATCAATTTTTTGCTTCCCTAGATGCCATACCATCAGGCAAAACAAAATCACACAAAATGGCCATTGCCTTTGGCTTAAGTCTAGGATGCCTCTGCTTGATAGTTCTTGGCTTTGGGCTATTTCTATGGTGGAGGCACAAGCATAACCAACAGACATTTTTTGATGTCAAAGGTAACATACTATCACTGTGCAACACTGGTTATAAGTAATCTAATGACATATTTGATCAAATCCATGGAATATTTGGGATGTTTCAGACCGGTATCATGAGGAAGTGTACCTTGGAAACCTGAAGAGATTCCAATTCAGAGAACTCCAGATAGCTACACACAACTTCAGCAACAAGAACATTCTGGGAAAGGGCGGCTTTGGAAATGTGTACAAAGGAGTGCTCTCAGATGGAACTCTTGTAGCTGTCAAGAGGCTTAAAGATGGCAATGCCATAGGAGGAGAGATCCAATTTCAGACTGAAGTTGAAATGATTAGCTTGGCAGTGCACCGAAACCTTCTCAGACTCTACGGATTCTGCATGACACCAACCGAAAGGCTTCTGGTTTACCCTTACATGTCTAATGGCAGTGTTGCTTCCCGTCTCAAGGGTAAGCTCAAATCTTCAATTCGTCATTCTCATATCTTCACATTACCTGTTCTATTATAGGCTGATTTGGTACCAATTTGATTATCAACAGCTAAACCGGTGTTAGACTGGGGCACTAGGAAGCAAATTGCCTTAGGGGCAGCCAGGGGACTATTATACCTTCATGAGCAGTGTGATCCAAAGATAATTCATAGGGATGTGAAAGCTGCAAACATATTGCTTGATGACTATTGTGAGGCTGTGGTTGGAGATTTTGGGTTGGCAAAGCTTTTGGATCATCAAGATTCACATGTTACAACTGCAGTGAGAGGCACTGTAGGGCATATTGCCCCAGAGTATCTCTCCACAGGGCAATCCTCTGAGAAAACTGATGTCTTCGGATTTGGCATTCTCCTCCTTGAACTGATCACGGGCCAGAGGGCTCTAGAATTTGGAAAGGCTGCAAACCAGAAAGGAGCCATGCTAGATTGGGTAAAGCTTACTCGCTTGTTTGCCTTCATTTTCTTTACTTGCTACTAACTCAAACAAATCTTTCTCAATCACACTTTGTTAAAAAAAAAGATTTATCATTTGTTCAGGTGAAGAAAATTCATCAAGAGAAGAAGCTAGAACTGTTTGTGGACAAGGATCTGAAGAACAACTATGACAGGATTGAGCTGGAAGAAGTGGTTCAAGTGGCTCTCTTGTGTACTCAGTACCTTCCCGGTCTGAGGCCAAAAATGTCAGAAGTAGTAAGGATGCTTGAAGGAGATGGATTGGCAGAAAGATGGGAAGCTTCTCAGAGAGCTGATATGAGCAAGTGCAAGGCTCCTGATTTGTCTTCATCTGATAGATATTCTGATCTCACTGATGACTCTTCCATGCAAGTCCAGGCCATGGAACTTTCAGGCCCGAGGTGAAGTTTGTGTAGCTTTTATTTTGTTTTTTTGGTTCGTTTTTGATAAAGAAAGCATACGATGGTTGAATCTTATTATATATGTTGTATGGTAACTTTCCAAATGTACAGGATCTTATTCGTTGCATGATAGCTCTGAAAGTGAAATTTGTGTCACGTCAGGCTTATAATTTAATTAAATGCAATGGAATGCGAATCTTTAATGGGTCTTCAGTGAAACATTATCTATGATCGTAAGAAAAATGATTCCAATTTCCCTTCTGCTCATTTCCTTCATGTTTGAAAACCTTGTCAGACACGTATGTTCCCACAAAGCATTTCTGATGTGCAGTGAAGCGGATGGCTGAGTGTGTGCGGAAATAACTGGAAAATATTAAATCAACCCAAAAAAAAAAAAAAAAATCTAACTTGTCATTTCAAAAGCATAAAATAATGCGTCTATTATCACTCCTAAATAACTTGACTTGTTCTTTTAAGTCCAAAAACTACAATATTTCAAATTCAGTACACTTGTAAAAGAATAAGCACATTATCGCCCTTCGCAAGCTAAGGCTTACTCAACAGAGTGCGCTGAATAACAACCAATACAAGCATTGGTCAATTCGATCAACCAGGACATTTCTGTAAACTGTAAAGCGATGCATCTCGACTAAATTAAAATGTAATAATAACAGCCATAGTTCATGAAAATAATTAGCATTGGAATTTGTCTGGTTTGGGCCGCAGAGCCCAACCCCATTCGCCCCGAAAATTAGATGGAGTTTGATCCAAGAACGTGCAATCTCACAGTGCATATTATGGAATTTCTTTTGCGGGCACCCATCTAGGCATGTTTGGATTAGTATT
Source organism: Inga laurina (assembly GCA_963855925.1). Taxonomy (NCBI): domain Eukaryota; kingdom Viridiplantae; phylum Streptophyta; class Magnoliopsida; order Fabales; family Fabaceae; genus Inga; species Inga laurina. Next base: position 14,908,317 of record OY979708.1, on the reverse strand, counting down.
AAAAAAATATGTTCACATAAATCGAAATAATATTCTTCTTATACACTTACTTGATATATTATAAATCATGTTAGAAAAACAGTTTTTATGACTAATCCAAACAAACACTTTAATTTTGCATCTTCCATTGCGTTGATATGATTCGTTTTTTTTTTTCTTATCAGAATTTTTTGACCGCCCATGTTTTAAGGGATGAAAGCTCACCTGCTACAGCATCACATTTTCGAGTGTTGTATCTGGTGACTAATTTTGTTTATTTTTTTTGCCAACGACTAATTTTGTTTATTGCTGCCAGCAATTCAACTCTTTTGCCGTATTTGGATTCAGATTGCTTCTTTCGCATTTCTGAAATGTAACACTCCTCTTGTGCTTAACAAATGACATATTGACTAGATTAAGGAAGTTAGTTAAATTAGTTATTATTGCATGTATTTTCTAAAACACTCTTATTATCTTCTTTAACTCCTCCGTTTCTTTTTCTCCTTGGTTATTGTTGAAGGATCATTAATAGGGGTGCATTAGAAGAAAAAAAATTGATAAATTTAAAAACTATGTCTTATACTTATAATCAAAATCAACTCCTTAAATATATATTATATTAATAACAGAAGAGAGTAAGAATTGAAATGGGTGATTTGAATAGCTTGCCTCGCGGTATTCAAACCCAATATTGCCATGAAGTTTCTTGAAAGCAGAGCATGTCGGCCTCAAGTGTTTGAGCTTATAACAGCATGAAATGTTGGACACATATGATTCTCTGTGCTCTTGTAGTTGTAGATCATCTTTGTGAGGTGAAGCTCATGAGAATGCTTGTAAACTTCAAATGAAACAAATAGGCTTCATCACCATGCATATTTGGATTCAGTTAATGTGAAACTAAGCTAAACACACTATAATTAAAACCACGCTTAATTGGTGATAGAAAAACAAATATGGTGTGAGCTATTCTGTTTCATTGGAGTATATAGGAGCACGTAGGCATGGCGTGGATCGTAGTTGCATGCTCACGTCTGTGTCTCTTACGCAGGCGGCTGCACCAAGTTGAGGAAGAAATGTCATACTTACAATCAATATTCAATGGCAAGTGGATCCTATCATCCTATGGCCAGTCTTCTCACACACGCCTTTGTCTTGTCCCATCAACTCATAACCCGCACAATAATTGTTCCGTAAAAATTACTTCACATTTTAATTTAACTTGTAGTTATTGTATTTATATATAAAACTTTAACTGAAAACAGTGTAAGTATTTACCTTTTGAATCAAGCTATTTGTCTCGATTTAGTTGATTATAATGAATATAAATAAGATACAGCTCTTTTTTTCCTTAAAAAATTTGTCGATGATTGACATGTTTTTTCAACAAACACTAGTAATATAAAATAATAAATATTTAAGATAAGATTAAATTTTGTAAGGTTTGGCATGTGGCTCACTCGCTATAGGGCGAGCGTGGAAGAAGCGCCGCATCTGGAAACATAAAAGTGCAGTGCAATTGAATAATTGGCCGTCAGATGACAAAAGGGATAAACCCTATCTCTTACTTTATCATAAGACACCCACTACAGAAGTTCTTGGTCTTTGTTATAAGATATGGATTATCTTTAATTAATTCATCTATTATTATCTTCTCATTATACTTTTATTTTTAACTAACTCATTTAAATCCACGTTATTAAAATAAGGATAAAGTTAGAAATATTTATCAATTTTGAACTAATTTAATAATTTAATTTTTATTCTTTAGTTTGTGAAAAATAATACTCCCTCCGGTCTTAATTATAAGATAAAGTTAATTTTTTTGGAGAAATTAAAGAAGTCAATTAAATCATTTTAGAATATTTATATTTATATTTTTTTTCTTCAAACTAAGTAATTTGATTAATAAATTAATATATAATCCAAAGATACTAAAAATATAAATACTCTAAAGTGATTTAATTGATTTTTTTAATTTCTCTAAAAAAATCAACTTTATCTTATAATTAGGATCGAAAGTAATAATAGGTAACTTATAATAAGGATAAGAAACGGGGACTGCTACTCAGCGCAGCTACCTTAGGTACCTGGCTAACCCAAGTCATCCAGTGAACCAAAAGATGAATTGATCAGTAACCAATTACCTAGCCTCTCAGAGGACTCTTTCATTTTTCAACACTAGCTTCCCACTTTTCCTATTCACTTGCCGCTTCTTGAATATCCTCCTCTAATCCCATCCCCTTCATTACCCACAAACTTTCTTTGCTACAAACAATAAAGATTTCTTTTGCACTGACTCTATCCTCATCGGGCATTGTGTGACTGAAAACCCCTTCCCTTGGCTTATTATCAGTCCTATTCATTATTCATATTCACCGTCCTTAAAAGGCTAAAAGCTCATCATTATATTTCCCTCACTTACTGCAATTGCCCTCCCTTTTTTGTTTTTATTTTTTGCTCAAAACATCCCTTTTTGGTTTCACAGTTCACACATCAACAAACACTCGTATATTTATCAAAACATCCCTTTTTGGTTTCACAGTTCACATATCAATAAGGTTTGTTTGGTTCAGCATTTTCTTAAAAAATGAATCTTTATTATGTAAATCAAGATAAAACTCATCTCACATATTTATTTCGTATACCGTGAATCACGATTTATAACCACTCATTGTATAAAAATAAGCTATTTTAAACGAGCACTAATTTATTTATTACATAAATTGAGATAAAACTTCTCTCATATTCTTACCTCGTATACCGTAAATCATGATTTATAAGCACTTATTATCCAAAAATATATCGCTCATCTAAATATAAATCACATTATAAAAACTGATTTTTCTATAGTCATCTTTAATAAGTCAGAATCAAAATAAGTCATTTTTCCTACCGCTATCCCAAACACACACTAACACCTCTCAATCCATCAATTATCTTAAAGTTCATAATAAAGTTACGAAAGACGAAGGCAAATAAAAGGATAAAGTTCATATACATTTTGTTTGTGTATTATTATTAAAGGGTGTGTTTGGTTTAACTTATTGGGCAGAAATAAGCCTATTTTTGGGTAATAAGCCCAAATAAAAATGTGTTGCGTTTTTACAGTATTTGGTTCGGCTTATTTTAATTGCGTGTGTGTTTGGGATAATGGTAGGAAAAATGGCTTATTATGATTCTAACTTATTAAAAATGACTTAATAGAAAAGTCAGTTTTTGTAATGTGATTTATGTTTGGATGAACGATTTATTTTTGGACAATAAGTGCTCATAAATCGTGATTTACGCTATACGAGATAAGTATGTGAGAGGAGTTTTATTTCGACTTACGTAATAAGGGACTTAATAGAAAAGTTGTAGTGATGAGTTTATTTAATAAGCAGCTTATTCTACCCGTGATGCAATTAAAATAGCCTAAACCAAACACTGCAAAAATGCAACACGTTTTTATTTGGGCTTATTGCCCAAAAACGGGCTTATTTCTGCCCAATAAGCTGAACCAAACACACCTTGCATCACTGGTAGAATAAGCTACTTATTAAATAAGCTTCTCACTACAACTTTTTTATTAAGTCATTTATTATGTAAGTCGAAATAAAACTCCTCTCACATACTTACCTCTTATACCGTAAATAACGATTTATAAACATTTATTGTCCAAAAATAAATCATTCATCTAAACATAAATCACATTATAAAAATTGACTTTTCTATTAAGTCATCTTTAATAAGTCATAATCATAATAAATCATTTTTTCTACCGTTATCCCAAACACACTTTATTAGATAAAATAATTCAAACAACTCCAGTACGTCAAACTCTTCACTTCCACAAGGTTTAAACTTTAAAACGTCATACCCATGGCCTCTAGCTGGGGCTTAGCCTTTGTTTTCTTAGCTTCTCAGCAGAATGAGTATAAATGTTTCTTTTGATCACTTGAAGTTGAGGTCATTCGAGTGGTTAGTTAATCGAGACCACTAGCCACTTTCGCTGTCCGTGCGATTTTTTTCCCTCTAGGGTTTTGTGCGATTTCCTTTGAGTAAATGTCGATCTCTTCCAGCAGCAGCTCGTCTATCTCCGTAAGGCTATCTCTCCCTTCGTCGGGGAGCTATTAAGTAGTCCCTATATCGTGGTCGGTGGAGGTACTGTTTTTGTGTGAAACCGGTGATGGCGTGTGCTGGGATGAAGCGAGGAGGGATGCGAGAAGGCATTTAGGCCTCAATCCTTTGTGAAGTCCTCCAATGAGGATCTTCGGTGGGTTCCCCTATGGCTCCTGTTGGTGAAGAACAGATTGGTGCGGTGGATCTCTTTCCACTCTTGCGACATGATGAGCTCGAAGGATGCTAGCTGTTGGGGATTTTCAAACACTCTGGGCAAACCTAAGGCAATGTCACAAATGTACTCCAAGGTACCAATTGGTCAATCCGTAGATATTGAGGTGAGTGATTTGCATAAGGTTTCATCTTTCCCCAACAACGGCCAATTAGGTTTGAGATTTGCTTTTGGTAGGATCGTTTTGCTCATGGTTTATTTCTCTATCCTAAATTTAGTCTGATGTTCAGAAGTTTTGATATTGAATGCAAACGGGTTTTTTTATATATTTGGGGGCACTGTTATAGTTCTTCACTAGACAGCGGGGCTCATAAGTCAAATTCCAATATTCATGATGCCTTGATCTTAATAGAATTGGGGTGGAAGGTTTTTTAGGGGAAAGTGACTGATCGTCCGATCCAAGCTCAGAAAACAAGGCGTTGGAGTTTGCTTCAAACACTAGTTATGCTTGGTCAAGGGTATTGGTAAAGGGGCTGGGGGTGAAGTATGTTATTTTTCAATGTTCTGAGGGGCTGGGTGGGATTTAGGGAAGTTTAGCTTATGTAAGGATATCAGAGGTTAATCCCTAAACCATACATGCTATATTACTAGTAATCTAGGTATGAGATTTGAGTATGGTAGTATGGCTAGATGTGTTACTCTGATTTGTTATATATGGTTTTTAGATGATAGAATTATCAATTTGAGTTTGGTTAGTGGGCTTGTACACGTTGTTTTTCTTTGGGTAGACATTTGCATGTTTAGTGCTCTTCTCAACACTATTCATATGTGTGCCTGTTCAGTGGGTATGACGACACTGTTCATCATTATGCTGGAATTGTGTTTTTTCATTTATTATCATACTGACTATGCTATGTTTGTTAGTGTTTTGATTGATGACCTCCTTGAGTATTATCTTGTCTCAAGAAAATTGTCAGGAACCTCTTTTATAGGTGAATTCTCATAGAAGCAGATTTGGTGACCATATGGACTGCCAAAACTTCTTTAGATGGTCTTGCCCTTTTTGTTGGGTACCTCGACCTCTATTATAGTTAGAATTGGTGATTTGGGTCAGGCCGGCGGGTTGCCAAATTAAACCGGTTCAAGCTGAGCGAATGGCGGCCCGTTTAATTTCTGGCTAAACGGGCCGCCAACCCGCTTTTTTTCTTCAGTTTTTAGTTTTTTAAAATAAAATAAATCTAAATACCTTTATCTCATTTTTTTTATGTAGTGTTTAATTTACTACTCATACTTTTTATTTGACACTTTTATCTTCATATTATATTTATTTATTTTACTATTATTAAATTTAAAAGAGATGTGTTTATATGTTTTTTTTTATGTGAGTAAATGAAAAAAAAAAGTAAAGTAAGAATGAAATTGGCTTTCTAACACAAATGTATAAAAAGAATAAGTGTAATGTAAGTGGGTAAAAGGGAAAGGGGTGGGAATTTTTTTTTTACAAAAATTAGCGGACTCGATGCCAGCCACGAAGGGGATGGCTAGTAGGACCGCAACTTACGGGCTGGCCCGAATTTCTAACACTAGTTACAGTTGTGGGCCTTCTGAGCCTCTGATGTTATGAATGATTAGTTTGATTAAGTTTTATGTTTTTGATACTTTGAATAACCTTTATTGACTTATGTTCTTAGATTCAATGTATGTTTGTTTTAAGTTTTAACTTATGTTCTTAGTTTATAGGTTGTTCCTTTCAATTTCTAAGTGTTGTAGCTTTCGGTTGATTTGGATATATTTTGTTTCATTCTTGACAAAAAAAGTACAAAAAAAAAAGTTGAGGTCATCTATCTCACATACAATATTTAGATTTTTATTGACATAGATATGATGGTGATATGTGGTTTAAGGCCTCTTCAAGAAAGCGGTGGAAAAGAACATTCATGCAACTTGAGACAAAACTTATTTCACAAACTTACCTCGTATACCATAAATCATATTGAAAAAGCAGCTTCTACCACTAATCAACCACTAATTTAAATAGACACTTAGTTAATCTAATCGTATGCGATCGAACCAGAGCCGACATGATGATATGGTTGAGGAGGTGAGGATGAGAAATGGACAAAAAGAGAAGTAGAGTAGAAGATATCAGAGTAATTACTCGTTTGAAATAGCGATTGGAGCATTTAAAAACAATTTTTCAATTGTAATTTACGGTATACGAGATAAGTAGTGAAAAGAGTTTTATCTCAATTTATGTAAATAAATACTTTTGAAGGTCATAAATATGATCCCAAACAAACACTAAAAATGTCGAGAGACACATTAAACTTCCTTTTTTGGCTTTTTCATTGATACATTGTACACAATAAAAAAATGTACCTGAATGCTACAATTCAATAAATACTTTTGAAGGTCCTAAATATGATCCCAAATAAGCACTACAAAAGTCGAGAGATACATTAAACTGATTTTTTTCGCTTTTTCATTGATACACTGTACACAGTAAAAAAATTTACCTAAATGCTACAATTCAATAAATATTTTTGAAGGTCCTAAATATGATTCCAAACAAACACCAAAAAGGTCAAGAGACACATTAAACTTCATTTTTTGGCTTTTTCATTGATATACTGTCCACAGTAAAAAAATTTACCTAAATGATACAATTCAATAAATACTTTTGAAGGTCCTAAAATATGATCCCAGATAAGCACCAAAAAAGTCGAGAGACACATTAAACTTCATTTTTTCGCTTTTTCATTGATATACTGCACACAGTAAAAAAATTTACCTAAATGCTACAATTCAACAAATATTTACCAATATGTTATATTCAAAATCGCTCGATATATGAACAGTTTTGAATTTGCACCCTAGATCAGATTGCTTATAAGTTGCTTTTTATGTAAATCGAGACACAACTCCTTTCACATACTTACCTCGTATACTGTAAATCACTATTAAAAAGCAACTTATAAGCAATCGAATCGCTCATCCAAACAAACACATAATTGTTGATGAGAACGGAAGAGAGAGTTGGGGAGAGAGAAAAATTGAAACTTTTATATTTCTACATCCTCTCTTTTCTTTTAATAAATACTTTTATCATTGCTCTCATTTTTTATACCATTCTCTCCTTTTATCTCTCCATCTCTCACTACTCTCATGCGTTTTCCTTTTTTCCCCCTCACGGACATCTTCATCCAGAGGTATAAAAAATGAAATTTTTAGAACTTTTTATATTTATTTACTTTTAAATTTGATTTAAAATTTTATAATCGATTTTTTAACTTAATATTTTTATCTTATTTTTTAATCAATCAATTTAATTATTCTTTTATTAAGGGTTTTTTATTTTAAAACTTAGAGCGCAAAGGTTTTTCATTTATCCCAACAAATGTGTTTTTGATGATTAGAAGGGCCAAAGGTGAAAACATATTTATCGGGAAAGATAAAAACCTTTTGTACTCAAACTCTCGAAAGGGGAAATGCTTGATTAAAAAAAAAAAAAAGATTTAAAGAAAAAATGAGATAAAAATTTAGTAAAATAATAAAAAAAGAACTTTAAAATTGAAAAACCTTAAATCAGATTTGTTACTGAAAATTGATAAAATAATGACAAAATTTAAAAAACAATTTATAACTTATTTTATAAAAAATACCAATCCACTGATTTCTCTTTTCATTTCCTCTTATCTACTGTTACATGAACATGAAGTTTCAATGGTTAAAACTTAAAAGAGCTGAGAGAATATGGAAATATATGTTCGTTTGGGATAATTTATTTTTGGGTAATAAATATTTATAATTAGTGATTCACGGTGTACGAGGTAAATATGTGAAAGGAGTTTTGTCTCAACTTATGTAATAAATGTTTATCTCTCAGAAATAAACTATTCCAAACACTCACACCAAATTTTTGTTTCTCTCCTCTATCCTCTTTCTGCCTTTCACATCAACACTTAAGGTTGTGTTTGGAAACACGTTTTGGGGGCAAATAAGTCTTTATTACGCAAACCGAGATAAAACTCTTCTCCATACTTACCTCGTATACCGTGAATAACAATTTATAAGCACTTAGTACCCAAAAATAAGCTATTCCAAATGAGCACTAAATCTTCCACACAAAGAATGACTTCAAGTTTTTAATAAAAAGGTGAAATTGTTCTTCACATGAACGAGTTATGTAGTTATGTGCAAATCAAATCCACAATCGTTCTTCACATAAATGACTCGTGCAAATTCAAAATCGTTCTGATGGGGAATCATTTTGTTAATATAATATAACATATTGGTAAATATTCGGTCTTATTTATAAATAATATTTTTTATAAGTAATTTTTATTTTTTGTATAAAAAAATAATTTTCTTTTTCTTATTTTATTCTCATTAAATATTCATTTTCTCTCATATATTATACTTATTATCTTTCACACTTTTTATTTATTCTCTCTCCTATACTCTTTTCATAAATAAGAATATATATAAAAAACTATTATATTTTTGACACACTTATTATTTTTAATTATCAGTTCATTTTATATAATCAAAGGAAAAATTACTTATAAATAGTGCGGAGGGAGGGAGTACTTTTTAAGAGCGTAGGATTTAGGTTTTTATTTTTTTCACTGTGCGCAGTATATGGATAAAAAAGCCTCATTTTTCCATTCCTCTTCCAATTCATTTAGTGTTGCACTATTCTCTTTTTTACTAGAGTTGTCGTATGCATGAAGGGTTTAGCCTTTTTGCAGCGTAAAATTCATCGTGGGCAGGCCCCATACAGTGTTTAAGTTGGAGCTCATTTCACTTTCGAGGAAAGTAGAGTCCGAGTTCCCATATACTTCTTAATACTATTATGCTTTTGAACTTGCGTGGCTGAGGGGGTAAGAGATGTCCCTTACAGACACAAAAACCAGACAAAAATTGTTAGGTCACATTACCCCCCCTCTGTACTTTATCCCCTCTCCCCTCAAATCAGTGGCCATTTTCCTGATCATCATTATCGCCTCTTTCTCAGTCAGAAAAAGACAGACACACACACAGGTTCACAGCCTGAGCGAGGTTTTGTGTTTTCGAAGACTTCATATTTCAAGTTTCTGAATATATAAAAAAGTCATTGAATAAGTCACTTATTAGCTTGTGGCATTTGCTGATCTTCCAAGTCCCAAACCTGCCATACTTTTTACATGCTTTCGGCCTTGGCTGCTCATCAAACACTCTCTTCTGAGGATGCTACTACCTGCTATTTTTCTTTATTGTTCAAGTGGAGTGCAACTATGTGCCATGGCTTTCACTCCCAATGGATAGCGAGGGAGGAGCTCAGGTAGGGTTTTGATGGTGCTATCCTCGTTGAGCTGTATTAATATATTCTCACACTAAATCTTAATCTTAGTTTTTATATTTTTTCCACCTTCTTTTTTTCTTGACCTTGCAAGACTTGAAAATTCTTGTTTGCTCGTTATGGATGTCCTCTATTCTGACCTCCTCTTAAAACTTCTTTCTCACCATCTCAATCACTACTAGGTTATCATTTCTCTGCTATTCCTCCTGAGCTTTGCTTGCTTGTAAGAAATTTTATGAATGTAAGCAGTATTCTCGTTCCATAGAGTAACGGCAACAATGCTACGTTCTTACTTTACTATGGTGGATTCATAAGCAAGTAGAAGCTAGCTTGAAATGGTTAAGAACACAATCTATTACCTATATCATAAATGTACGATCGAGCTCTTTCCTGAAACTGAGCTCTATTGCGATTTAATTAATTAATTCACCTCAACGCTGAGTTCACCTGGATCAATTTTTCGCCAGAGGATAAAACCGATGGCCTCCGTTAAAGAAACGGAAAAACTTAAAAAGCAGTACTAATATTGAAGTTGTTCCTCGTAAATTGGATTTTCTTTTACGATGGCGTACGTAGAGTTGTGGAAGCTGGGATTTCAATTGAATTTTTCGCCAGGTCATGTGGCAAGAGTGCAAAGTCAGCATCATGAAGAATTCAAAGATAATGTGCGTTATTGGGGAGGTGGGTAAATAACTAAATATCCAGTCACTACTTGTTATGATGGTATGTGGCGAACAATGTTTTATTTGAGGATCAGAATCCTCTCTCTGTACAAAGATCAGTCTCATTGTTTGGAGGAAAAAAATTAGATACAAGAACTGAACGAGCAACTCAACGTTTTGACTTTGTTCCACATCAAAATTAGTCTTTCAATTCAAATAATTCTTTCTTCTTTAATGAATAAACACTTCCAATAGTCATTTTGCAAATATATATATATATATATTCTACAAATGAATATTACGGTTGTGGAACTCATGTTGAACATAATATTTGTATAATTCTTTGGTTTTATACATTAATCTTCAAGCTAGAAAATATTCTACACTTCGCAGATGTGGTTTAATACTGGCAACAGCAGGATGAACTAGCAGAATTATAGACTTTCAGATGCTTATATATTAAGTTAATCTCACAAATAATACATGATACTTTATAAAATCAAGGCATCAGGTTGAAACTTTATTACATAAAGGTAGAGGATAAAGGTATAATTCTGCCAAGAAAAGAGAGAGGAAAGAATCAGCTTTGTATTTTTATTTTATAAAATAGCATACTTTTATTATAAGTAACAAGAGAAGTATCTAAAGATTAACCCATGAAAAATTAGCACACACTAGACACCCACTTACAAGAAAAGTTTACAAACAGAACATAAAAACTTTAAATACAGCTATCAAAACTTCCTAGACGATGGTCAAATTAAAACCCATTAGGAATAAAATAATATTCCCTCTGGTCTATTTTATATTTTATTAAACGTGTTTAACTATTTGAGATGTAGAGTTAAAAGCAATAAATTTACCACAAAAATAAGTGATTTTTAATATTACTCTTATTGATCATATTAAATTTCAACATTATATTAATTTCTATACTTTCACTACCCTTATTAATACGAACATATATATGAAGTAAATATTTTTGACACGAGTTTTTAGAGTACATGTTATAAAATGGGTTAGGGACAGTAGTAGAGTTTTTTTTTTTTTTTTGCCTGCAAAGATAACTTCATTGATAGACTACTGAAACATGAAAAAGTTAACCACCTAAAAATATTGAAGGAAAAAAAGGATAAAATATAGTGTAGAAACGCGTACCGGGTAGAGTTGGATTCGGGTTTGAGAGCCCACGCAAGTATTAAACTGCAAGAGCCTAATATGGATTTGCACAGCAGTGCACCAGAACAAGCAAGATAGTAGATAAGAGGGGATTGTTAGAAAGCTTAATGGCTGGGGTGATTTGTAATGGTAGAGACACACCCTATTTATAGTGATTAGGGTGACTACTAATTAGGAGGTGTGTGCACTCTTTTTTGCTCTTCAAGATAGTAATTCAATTTGATTGATTTGCAATCAATTTCTTAATCATGGCGATTTGTTCCTTAATTCACAACTCCATAATTAATTACCGACATATTTACCAAGCCACAATTAATGCTAATTGATTTATTATTTGATAAGGCCACTTATGTCCTTAATAAAATGATCCGGCCCATCAAGGGCGGAATTAGACCCAAAGTCCAACATTTCCCACTTGCACTTGATGGGCCACCAATCGTGCTATTACATCTTCTTCTTGTTTCATACTTGGTGTCTGTCGTGACCGCGTGGGCACAACATCTTCAGAATCTTTGGTGCTTGTGATACTAAAAATCCTTGATATCGGATCAGCATCTAAGGACACCCTTTGTGAACCTATAAATTGTTGCCTCATATGCCCTAGGTCTGTCCATACACTCAACTCATAGCATATCTGATCGCTCTCGAGTTATAGTTTCTCTTGTTTCTGATCTTGACCCAAATTGCCTACTATTCGCGTGGTATCCACACTTACTGTTTTTTCTTATAACCTGTAAGGGACATGTCACAGATGCCACAGCAAAAAGTGTACTTCAAGATAGACCTTCCTTTTTTACTAAAAACATCGATCTTTCCCGACTTGGTCGCTTTCCTAACTTTTAGCTATTTGATCGAATCGTGCGTGATCATAAAGCTTCAGCTAAATTAGTTAGTCCCAAGTTAGGCTTTCAGGATGCCTGCCTAAGTACTGAGGGCATCGTTGAAGGATTTTTCCTTCCTGGGACTCACACCGTAGTGAACCAGGGATTTTTCACCAACGTCCCATATTGCAGTCATTCTCTCAAGCATATGTAGTATGAATTGCATGCTACGGTGATTTTGTAATGGAATACGTCAATTTTATCTTTATCTTTCACTGTACAAACTTTAGTTCAAAATCACTCAGCATTGGAACCAGAACTTCCTTTTTACAATCATTACCTTTTGGAACCTCATTTGTAAAGGAAAGTCATTTGCCTGGCTACAGGTCTGATGATACATCATTTGTAATCATGTCTCAATCTATGACATATGTATATAAATGCGGATCTCATCTCAGTTCAACTAAGGTGACTCAAGCGCAAAGATCTTCCTTACCCATCTCATGGTGATCATTTGCTCGTTTTATCGTCCCACACCCCTGCAAATCGTGGGAAGACGGTTCTTTGTGTAAGTGAACCAACCTTCGTGACCTATACGACATACGAAATTGCATACCTCATGCCTATGCATTAATATATACACAATATATTTGAAAAAACTAAAAATGCATCATTTTATTACTTTGAGAAAACAATGTTCAATACATTACATTTTACGCATGCCCAAAGCATTTACATGCTTAACAAAAGGGTTTCTGGCAATGGGCTTCGTAAGGGAATTAACTAACATCTTATGAGTAGAAAGGTATTGAATGGTCACTTGTTTCTTAGTGATCATATCTCTTACAAAATGATATTTAATGTCTATGTGCTTTGTCCTACTGTGATCCTTAGGGTCTTTAGCAAGGCTATTACGACTTGACTATCGAATGTATCATAATAGGACCCTCTTTTCTGTCTTTCATTCCTAGACATTCTAGAAATCTCTTAAGCCTACAGCTTCTTGAACAGCGGCAAAACAAGCTATGTATTCAGATTCCATAGATGACAAAGCCACACAGGTCTGTTTCTTGCTACTCCAGGAAATTGCTTTATTGTTTAGGACGTACGCGTAACCTAAGGTGGAGTGTCGTTCATCTATATCTCCTGCCGAGTCGGAGTCAGAGTATCCTACTAGATGCATATCTCTACCTTGGTAACATAGCTCATAATCCATGGTTCCCTTTAGGTACCTCATGATTCTCTTCACAGCTTTCCAATGCTTGATTCCAGGGTTGGATTAAAAACAACTCACAAGTCTGGCTGCGAAGCATATGTCTGGTTTAGTACAAAGCATAACGTACATCAAGCTTCCAACTGCACTCGAGTATGGGACTCTTTTCATGCGCTTTATTTTCGATTCTTCCATGGGACACATGTCCGTGCTGAGGTAATGTCCTTTAACCACAGATGTATCCATAGGCTTGTTGTCTCTCATATTGAATTGTTCTAAGATCTTTGCTATGTATGTCTTTTGTGACAAGGATAGCAATCTTTTTGAACGGTTCCTCTTTATCTTGACTTCCAATATATATTCTGCTTCGCCCATGTCTTTCATTTTAAAGTTCAAGGATAACTAATCCTTGATTGTTTTAACTGCCTTAAGGCTCATTCCAGCCAGGAGTATATCATCTACATAAAGAGACAAGATCACAAAATCATCTCTAAACCGCTTTATATAGACACAGTGGTCTTCTTCGATCATCTCGAAGTTGAATAAGGTCACTCCCTCTTGAAATCTTAGATACCACTGTCTTGCTGGGTGTACCCCTTAGCCACCAAGCGTGCTTTGGGTTTGTCAATTGATCCATTTGCCTTTCATTTATATTTGTGAACTCATTTGTTCCCAATCACCTTTCGGCCTGGTGGCAGGTCAACCAATTCCCAAACTTGGTTAGCTTTCATGGAATTCATCTCCCCTTCTAAGGCCATTTGCCATTTTTCCTTAACAGGTCCGGTTAGCACTTCTTTAACACTTTTTGGATCTTCCTCATTGTCTTCTAGATTGACAATGAGTACTTCCCCTTCAATGGAGAAGCGTTTTCTAAGGAGTCTATCCCTTTGACTTCTACGGGGTGGGAGCTCTTCAGGATTCTTTTCCTGTGATTGATTATCATTTCCATGTTATGAAAATGACTCATTTCTCTCACTCGGGTTAGTGATATGAGGAGTACCTTCAACTTCCTCACTCTCATATAGAGTGTCAGTTTGGTTAAGGCTTCCTTAACTAGGAAAATCTGCTTCTAGGAACATTACATCTTTTGACTCTACCTTAGTCATTGAGCCGTCCTTATTTTCACCAATGAAGATATATCTTTTTAATTACTTGGAGTATTTTATAAAGATACATTTCTTGCCTTTAAGTCCCAACTTTCCATGTGTGTGAGACAAGTTGTGTATATAGGCCGTCGATCCCCATGGTCGCAAGACACTTAGATCCGGCTTACGGCCTATCCACAGCTCATAAGGCGTAGAAGTGACTGATTTGGAAGGCACCCGGTTAAGTATGAATGTTGCAGTCAATAATGCGTCGCCCCAATACGAAATTGGTAGTTCAGCTTGTGACATCATTGACCTAACCATATGAAGAAGAATTCTATTCCTTCTCTCAGCCACCCCATTTTGTTGAGGAGTGCCAGGGATTGTCAGATATCTTACAATTCCTTTTTCATCACAGAGCATTTTGAACTGTTCTGAGATATACTCTCAACCTCTCTCAGTTCTTAAGGCTTTAACCTTACAGTTTAGTTGATTTTCAACTAGATTAAGGTACTTCCTAAAGCATTCTAAAGCTTCAGACTTGTGAGAAATCAAGTATACATGTCCGTAGCACGAAAAATCGTCAATAAACGTAATGAAGTACCATGCTCCATGTTATGCCCTTACACTTATAGGTCCACAGATATCTGAGTGTACTAGTTTAAGAGGATGTTATGCTCTAGTTGCCTTTTCGAAGGGTTTTCTTGTGCTTTTGCCAGCAAGGCAATGCTCATATAAAGACATTTTCTTTTTTGACAATTCTCCTAGCAATCCTTCATTTGCTAGTTTGGTCATGCGTGCTTGACCAATGTGTCCCAATCTGGCGTGCCATGTATCGTAATTATTATTAGATGAAATCACATAGCAATGACTAAAATTAAAATCATAATTCATTAAAACAAAGAAACCATCCGAAATACAACCAAATCTGAAATAATTGGTCCCATTTGTTATGTCAACAACTTGATCATGAAAGTTAACATTAAAACTGAATTTAACTAAAGAAATAATAGACACAAGGTTTCGTCGGATCTCTGGAGCGTAGGGACATCTTGCAAAATTAGGGTTCGCCCATCTTGTAAAGTCAATTTACAGGTACCGATCCCTTTGACTTCTACGATCGCATTGTTCCCAACGTAAAGCCATCTGCTTCTAGCTGGTAGCCTGCGAAACTCCATGAAGTTCCCACGATCTCTGCTTACATGGTCTGTGGCCCCTAAGTCTACAACCCACACAGGATTAGCCTCAGCTATAAAGGCAGTACTAGAAACAAAAGAAAAATGAGAAGGGTTATCACATAGTACCTTGTTCTTCTCAGGGCAATCTTTTACAAAATGACCTTTCTTTTCGCAAGAGTAGCACTTGACCTTAGAAAGGTTTCACTTCTTTGCAGGTTTCTTGTTCTTCTTGAAGGCATTCTTATCCTTCTTTTCCCCTAGTTAAGAGTACTTGACAATTGGTCTTTGCACTGTACATACGGTTATCCTCCAATTGGATGTAACGAGAAACGTTAGCAAAAGTTTTGATGGTGTTGTTATGAGTTATGGTGTGTTTCATGTGATCCCAACTTGCAGGGAGTGAACTCATAACAGCTTGCACTTACTGTGCTTCAGAAAGGGTTCCTCCTACCTCGATAAGTTCCCTTATCATATTCTGCATTTTCCTCAAATGCGGCCTTATGGTAGTGTTTGAACCTAGCTTATAATTGTCAAGATTGACGTTGATTCTCCTGAGTCTTGTATCAAAAGTACCATCAAACTCTTCTTTCAGCACTGTCCGCATGGCAGAGGTATTAACATGTCATTCAAATTGACATATCACATCACTGGTCATTGCCGCAAGCATTGTGATCCAAGTGATGGTATCCTTTCTTTTCTAGGTTGTAAAAGCGTCTTGTTCCCTTCATGATGCATTAGCATCGGGTTGCTGAAGCACATTGGTCAAGACGTCCATGACATCTTGTTCCTCCAAGACATACGAGATCTTATGGCACCACATGTTGAAGTTCTCACCATGTAGCTTGTCTCCTCCAACAAGGTTAGCAACAAAAGTCTTGCTTGTCAATTGAGCCATTTTTCTATCACATAGACATGCATTTTCATTAGGTATGCAATTTCATTTTGAGATACTATCTCTTGTTTAAGTAAGAAGAGAAATTAATAGAATGAAAGTTTGCTAGCTTCGTGTTCAGGAATCAACTAGGTTGACCCTCATCCCACTCATTCTAGTTTACCGCTCATTTTTCTTAATTTCTATTCTTATTCAAACATATCCCCATAATTGGTTTTTTCAAGAAAACACAATTCCAGAAAAAAAAATGCTCCCACTCAAATAAAGCATCATAAGCAAGTAGAATAAATAATTCCAAGAACAATTTATTCATTAAGTAATAATCCATGAAAGGTTTATATAAGTTACAATGAAAACAAAATCAAAAACAAGCAAACTATAATATGGATAATCAAGTTTCAATAACGAGGTACATCAATGCCAAAATCTATAAAGGTTTTCCTAGCCTTGGCTCTATGAGCTCCTATATCTATATTTTTTAAGCCTCTCTTGAAAATGTCTTTCCAAAATCCTAGGCCATGGAGATGACCCCTCTTTGTCACTTGCTCACGGTATTCTAATATAGCTCTTACATAGAACTCAGCGTCACTGGCATTAGTGACTTGTCTACCATATCCACAAATGACCTCATAGACGCTCTTGATTTGAACATATGTATCATCATCTTTTCCAGCAAGAGATTTGATTATAGTGCTAGTTCTTGGTCTATCGACCTCTTCCTCTTCAAACTTATCGAATATGAACTTCGCTTTCTCTTCTTGCTTCACCTCGTCAGGTGTGTTAGAGTCTTGTTGTGACAAAGGGGGACCCTTCTTGTTGGTGCTCCCAATTCCACTTGAGGTCTTCACCTTTTTTTCATCATCAGAAGCGGGAGAATATTCAGGGAGAGTCCTATCAAAGGAATGGTTAGTCTGTATACTTGCCATATTTGACCAATAATTGTTCATCACAAAGGAAAACAATTTGCAAAACTTATTTTAAATAGTTTAGGGTAAAAAACACTCACAAAAAATATATAAAATGTTCTGAATAATTTTCAAAAATAGACAAACAGTATATCAATTTGAAGATCATGAATTTATAAATTTTTAGGGCCCAAAAAATCCCAAAAATGCCCCTTCACGCGCCACCTGAAGGTATCTGGTTGAAAAAATTCATTTAAAAATAGGAAACTAGAAAGTTCCACTCTTGGTTGGTGGCGAGTGTCACTCACGTGCCGCCTTAGGTACCTGATTTTGACAAGGTGTCAACACCAATGGACTTGTCTCAGTTTACTGAGTCCGATGAAATCCTTGATTGACCCATATGGCCTTGGGGTGGATTCCACGCACTGTGCATTCTCAAAAAAATTTTAAAATTAATAATTTTTTTTGGAAATTGAGTTGGGCTGGTTCGGGTTAAACGAACCGGCCCACTGTCCTTTGGATCCAGTTTCGGGTCGCCTGACCCGAAACGCTGTGTTTCACTTGGTTGAAATGCAGCACCCCCACTAGCTGAAACGACTTCGTTTCGGCCAGTGCTTAAACGCTGTCGTTTCACTTAGTGAAACGACACGTTTTGGGGTTCTGGCTAAAACAACGCCGTTTTGGCCCCTTCCCCTTCTTTAACCTCCAGCTGGGTCAACGTAACCTGGCCGAAGCTTAGGCGGGTCTTTCGCGACCCGTAATTTTCTTTTACCTTTTTCTCCTTCGTCTAATCTCCGTTTCAAGTGATTCCGGTGTTGTTGGAACCATCTCCTTGAGTACTTCACGTTCATCACCTCTTTTCACACAAAGGCTCACGTTTTTGAAGACCCAATTATTGAAGCTCGTCGGCGACTGTTGGATTTACACAGAAAGCACAGTTTTTCTCTTTCTTCTTATGTTTTATGATCTCATGCACATAGTTATATGTTCAAGTTGTCATTTTTAGAGTCATATAGTTTCCAGAGACAAACGATGAATTCACAGAGAAAAACAAGAAGAGAGAGAGAGAGCATATGCAATCATGATCTTTAAAGAATAAAGGGACATGCTTCAAGGACATAGGATCATGCTTATGAATATAAATGGAAAAACGCAGTGCTCAGGATACAAGCATGTGAACCAGAAACAAAAACTGAAAAAATTTGCAACAGAGGAGATAGAGACTAAGAGAGTGGCACATATTCATATATACATATGCGTGCTTCAAATAATAACACGGAGATCATGCATATACAGAATAGTAGCAGAATAAAACAAATAAAAAAAATGAACAAGTGCAGATAGACTTATCCCAGGCATTATTATTTTACATATATACACGTATATATTGAAATATGGCAGAACACATATCGCATATAGCCACAAGATCAGGCAGGCTCTGATACCAATGAAGGAATAAAAGGATAAAATATAGTGTAGAAACACGTACCGGGTAGAGTTGGATCCGATTTTGAGAGCCCATGCAAGTATTAGACTACAAGAGCCTAATATGGATTTACACAGCAGTGCACCAGAACAAGCAAGATGGTAGATAAGAGGGGATTTTCGGAAGCTCAATGGCCGGGGTGATTTGCAATGGTAGAGGCACACCATATTTATATTGATTAGGGTGACCACTAATTAGGAGGTGTGTGCACCGTTTCTTGCTCTTCAAGATGGTAATTCAATTTGATTGATTTTCAATCAATTTCTTAATCATGGCGATTTGTTCCTTAATTCACAATCCCACAATTAAATACCAACTTATTTATCAAGCCACAATAATGCTAATTAATTTATTATTTGATAAAGCCACTTACGTCCTTATTCAAATAGTCCGGCCCATCAAGGGCAAATTTAGACCCAAAGTCCAACAAATATAAACACAACAACAAACTTGCAAGACAACCAAGAAAACCAAATTATCCAATATCTAGTACATCCACTTGAATATCCTCTAACGGCAACTTCAATAGATTTGGTGGAGGTCTTGATAACCAATCAACAGGACATGACCCGTTTGCCGAAGCCTTGGCAACCTAATCTGCTACCTTGTTTGTTTTCTTAGGAATTCATTTGAAAACATGGTACCTAATTAGTTTCCTCTTCTCGAGGATATGCTCCACAAAAGATTCACATCTCCGTTCCGGAGAGGGAACAGAGTCATTAATACACTTGATTAAAGACAAGCAATCTGACTCAAAACTAACGTTATGAATATCATAACTATGAACAAAATCAACAGCTTCCAACCAAGCCTTACTCTCCGCCATAAACGCAGAACTATCACATATCTTGTGTGTGGCTCCATCAACCAATTTACCATGCTCATTACAGGAAACAAAAGAAATAGTTGCTTGATTAGTTTCCGGCGTGTAAGAACAATCCACATTAATCTTCATGCTGTTCCCTAAAGGTTTTGACCACTTACATTTAGGATTCATTATTTGAACAACTTCTTCATCTTCTCTCTCAACATGATTGCTCTAGCCATTACCATTCCAATACTACTATAGCCATTTCTCTACTTGTATACAAACAAATTTGGGGTCAATGGATATGTTATCATAAATAAAAGCACATTGCCTCTTCCAAATGAACCACATCATAACAACAAGAAGACTCTTATACCAAAGAGACATTCCAGAGAAGAGGAAAATCTAGTGCAACCATGTTCTTAGATCATCAAAGTGACCTGACAGTCTAAAAGACATTGGATACCTAAACCAAACTCTTCTCACCCAATCACAATGCATGAATAAATGGGCTTCATTTTTTACCCCATTTTTGCAAATGGTACACAAATTTGTATCGTTGCAATTTCTTTCAAATAGATTGTCCAATGTTGGTTGAGCCTTGGATAAAACTTTCCATAAGAAAAATTTTATCTTCGACGGAACCTTCAATCTCTAAATTATACCCCACATTTTCTTATTGCTAACATTAAAAGATTATGGAAATTCACCTCCATTCCGAAGAATCCTTTCCTTAGCAATCTTGTATCCTTCTTTTACACAATCAAAACTCCTCATTCCTCCGGTCTAGACCGACCAATCCTCCTTATTACTGGGGGATAAAATGGATTTATAAATGGCACTCTTTTCTACATCCATTAAAAATTCATCAATTCCAAAAAGACTCCATTGATTATTTATTCTTACATCAGCTACTTTTAATTTCTTAAAAGTTGGATCAGGGCATGCAGAAATTAACTTCTTACCTGGTAAATCTAGCAACCAAGGATCGTTTCATATTCTTGTCTTCAACCCATTCCCAATTCTCACAACAATATTGTCTTCCAAAATTGATCTTCCCTCCAAAATGCTATTCTAGATCCAAGAGGCCAAGCTTACTTTCTTTGCAAGGAGGAAATCACATCCAGGAAAGTAGCAAGCTTTAAGAATCTTCACCCATAATTGTTTTGGCTCCTGTAAAATCCTCCATCATGGCTTAGCAAGTGAAGCAAGCTTAAAGGATTGAAAATCTCTAAAACCCAGACCCCCTCCCTCTTATCCCACTTTAAGTTATCCTTAGATACCCAATGAATTTTCCTCTTTTCAGTAGACTCTTCCACCAAAATTCAGAAACAATTCTTTCCAATCTTTGCAACATAGACTTAGGAAACAAGAAGCATGACATCAGATAAATCAGTATAGCATTAGCAATAGATTTTATCAATACCTCACGGCCTGCATCTAAGAGAAATTCTTTCTTCCATCCTTGAGTGCGCTTTAGCATCTTATCCAGCACAAAGTTTAGTGCATGGACCTTAGAGTTACCCCAAGAAATGGGAAGTCCAAGTAGCTGCCTGGGAGATCCACTGTTGCAATCTGTAATATCTGCCCTATTTTTTCTCTTAATAATGGTTCTGTGCTCTAAGAGAATTATAAACAGGATTTATTCGAATTAATCGAAGCCAATCAATACATATAAAAAATACTTCTTAAATTTTTGTAATTATCAATAGTAGCTTGCAAGAAAACGACAGAATCATCTGCAAAAAGACAATGAGTTAGAGATAGGCAATTTCTCGCAATTTGAATCCCAATAATTCTGCCTTCTTTTTCCCATCTTGAGATAATTATAGACAAAACATTGCTTACTAAAATAAATAGATAAGGAGACAAAGGATCCCTTGTCTCAAACCACAATGAGAAGGAACATTGTGCAATCTTTTGCCAAAGAGCATCAGAGAAAAATTGACTAAAGAAATACACCAGAATATTCTTTCCACCCAATTCTTGCTAAATCCCGTCTTTATAAGGACAGGTAGTAAGAAATCCCATTCACTATATCATAAGCCTTGTTCATATCCAATTTGATAGCCAATTCAGGACCATATTTTTTGCATTTCAAATGATGAAAAACATCATGAACAATAATAATATTATCCTAAATTAGCCTCCTTGAAACAAAAGCTCTTTGACTTTCTAAACTCACATCTTTCAACAAAGGTTTCAATCTATTAGCTAATATTTTTGAGAAAATCTTATAAGAGAAATTACATAGGCTAATATATCTAAAATCCTCAAATTAACAGGGCTCTCTACTTTAGGAATCAATACCAAATCAGTATCATTAATATCATCTAAACAGAATCCAATAGAAAAGAATTTTCTCATAATATCACATACCTGGCTGCCGACTATGTCCCAATATTTCTGATAAAATAGTTCTGAAAAACCATCAGGCCCAGGAGCCTTCGACGCTTCAAGATCAAACACTGCATTCCTCACTTCTTTATCAGAAATTTCCTTCATAAGTGCCATGTTATCTTTGTCAGAGACAGACTCTTCCACATAGTTCAGTAGTTTAGAAAAATTTCCATTTCCTAAGGAAGAGAAGAGCTTTTCATAGAAATTTGTGAAGCACTTGCCTATTTCTTCTTCATTATCCACCCATTCATCAGCTTCATTCTTTAATCTTGTAATTTTATTTATGTTTCTTCTGTTATCTGTGGACAAGTGGAAAAGCTTTATATTCTTATCTCTATACTTTAACCATTGGATTCTTGATTTTTGCACCCAATAGATCTCCTCTTGCTGCCATAATTCAGATATCTTTCTTTTAAGATCAATAACTTCCTTAGCCATACCATCATTCCATGGACCACCAAAACAGTTATTAACTTTCTCAATTAACTTATTCAAAATTTTTTGTGCATTCCTCATTTCTCTTTTGCTCCATTGTGATAAAATATCTAAAAGAGGTTTTATATTATAGACAAAATTAGACAACACCCCTTCATCATGATTTCCTTTCCAGTGATCTCTTACAATATTTATCAAATCATAATGTGTTAGCCACCGAGCATCAAATTTGAACATCCATGGTGTCTTCTTTTCCTCATGCTCAAATTCCACAAATAACGGACAATGATCAAATCCAATCACTTTTAGAACTTGACATTGACCTTTCATAAAACATCCTCTCTACTCAAAATTAATCACTGCTCTATCTAATTTTTCCCTAATAAAGTATGCTCCATCTCTATTATTAAACCATGTAAAATGGTTTCCTTTTGTCTCCAGCTCCTGTAAATTACAATTTACAAGAATTTCTTGAATCAATTCAGCTATGCACTAGTTCTTATTCTTCCCCCTACTTTATCAAAATGATACAACATCTCATTAAAATCACCCACCACCATCCAAGGATGGCTCTCCCTTGGTTTTAACCTCTCCAACATTCTCCAAAAATCACCCTTTAATGCGTCAATAACAGGTCCATATATACAAAGGAAATTGCTCCTAAACATTGTCCCCCAGTGCTGACATTCTCAATATGGATACAATTTCTATCAACCAGAGATCTAGTAAATTGTATATCACTATTCCACCACAACACGAGTCCCCCAGATCTCCCCTCAGGCTCAAAGACAATTTCATCATCAAATCCTAATTTCTTCCTCACCTTCTCAACATTAGTAAATCTCATCTTAGTTTCTAAAAGAAAAACTAGGCCAGCTTAAGCTTCTTACACGGGAACCGCAACTGACGAACTGTCACGGTGGTTCCCAACCCCTAACAGGTCCACACAATACAACTCATGACCCCTAGGTGGCTGGAGCAGGCCAGCCACCACCCCTTTCAGTGTCATCCCTGGGCACACCCAACAACCCATCGTCAAAACCAATCTTTTATCATCAAAATTTCCCTTTTCTTCCTTTTCTGCACTATTAAGTATTAATACCAGAATAAATGGCAAACAATGCTGTCCATGCAGCTTTTCTCTTTCTTCTATCTGCCACTTGCTCTTCATCTCTCATTCCCTCAACAAATTGTAGTGCACCATGGAAATTTAAATTACTAAACTCAGTGGAAGCAATTAGGGCGGTCTGTTCTTCTCTTTTTTCCAGTTCCAAACGATCTCGCTCCGCCACTTTATTTAGTAAGTCATCATCGTAGCTTTTTCATCTTATGGAAGAAGGAGATGCCCAAGAATCATCAGCTCCTCGCTTTAAATTTACCGCTTCTACTCTTTCAATTAAAACCCTGACATCTCGCCTTATCTCTGCTGAAATAATGGTTCGAGATTCGTTTTCCTTTTTTGAATTTTCCTCAGCCAGCTCCACCAAGAAGGTCTTCCGTTCAATGTCATTTTTCACTTTTAGAGTCTGGTTTGGGCCCAAGCTATTTAAGATATCATGGGCATTTAACCCTCTCGACCCAGTTCCCCCATTTTCTCCAAATAGGCCCTTATTTTAGGAGAACAGCCCATTAGAGTATTTTCAACCATGCAAAACCGAACCTGCCCCATTGGTTTGAAAAAATCCTCCTCTAATGTGACATGGATCTTTGCTTTTTCCTTCGCACCCACAATATTCTCTGCCTCCTTGGCTCCCGAAGATTCCGCACATGCCCAATTAACTTCCATTCCACTTTCCTTTGGGAATGTTCCAATATTCACATTTCCATAAAGCGTAAATTAAGTGCTTGTTTGGATAGTTTATTTTTGGACAATAAGTGCTTATAAATCGTGATTTATGATATACGAGGTAAGTATGTGAGAGGAGTTTTATCTCGACTTACGTAATAAGTACTTATTGATCCCATTAAGCAATATCAAACACACACATACTGTTACATTCCTCATGCATGGATTCAATGCGTTCCGTCTTCTCCCCTTCTCCGATCACCAGTAGCAATCGATTGCCTCTCACCACAAAGCGATGAGTTGAAACCCCTATCACCGTCTCCTTCGTCCACTTCCTCTTCCTCAGAGTTCTTCGTTTTATGGCCTAATCTTCCATATGTGAAACAGAACCGAAGCAGTTTTTTATACTTAATCTTAACCCACATTGGATCCCGATACATTGGCCTTTTTAATAGAAATCTATTAACCAAAGGTCGTTCAACTTCCATCTCAACACGGGCTCTACCAAAGTTCATGGACTTCACCCGCTCATCATTGGAGTCCTCTATGGCAATAACCTTACCTATTCTACTTGCAAACAGTTGATAATTTTCTTTCATTTGTGCTTAGAGCCGGGAATTCGGGCCGAGCCCGTCAGGCCGGCCCGTTTAGGCCCGAGCCCGTCAAGGGCCGGGCCTATGATTTAGAGGCTAAAAATAGAAGCGGGCCTAAAAGGGCCGGCCCTGTAGGGCCTCAAGCCCTGTAGGGCCGGCCCTTTTAGGCCCGTTTAACTTTTTTATTTTTCTTTTTTTAATAAATGTGCACAAGGCAATGGGTAGCAAGCATTGATCAGAGGGTAAAGTTAACCTAACCTAACCCTCATATCAGAAATACTCTCACACTGACTCAGACCTCATTTGAAGCTTCTCTTCTTTGATTTTCTTTTTTCTTTTTTTACATGTATACGCTAAAATCCAAATCAAGTGTTATATTATTACTGATATTTGAAGCTTGTAGGCTTGTTTGATTGTGGCTGTGAACTTATTTAATTGGTTATGAACATTAATTATGGTTTGGACTTAAGTTTTAGTGTTTATATTCTATTAAACTTATATAATATTTATGTTTTAAATTAGTGTTGATGATATTTATGTTTTAAATTAGGTATTTTAGTCTTTATGAGAATAAGAAATAAAAAAAGAATGGCAAAAAAAAAAAAAGGAAAAACGTAAACGGGCCAAAAAGCCCTCGGGCCGGCCCGCGGGCTTATCTTAAACGGGCCGGGCCGCCCTAAATGTGTACGAATTTGAACTCGGGCCGGCCCGTTTAGGCCCGAGCCCGTCACGGGCCGGCCCGTTTTCCCAGCACTATTTGTGCTGTCGGGGGTATATTGTGGAACTGCACCCAAAACGTACAAGTGTTCAATTGTATTTCCTCATCACGCAAGAATGGTTTCCTACTCTGCAGAGTCAGCATGTGATGCTTTACCACCCAAGGGTTCTCTGCCAAGACTCTAGTTGCTTCCTCAGGGTCACTAAACTTAAAAGAAAACATATTGAAACCGATTCCTTCAATATCTAGCTTCCCTTTAACTTTCCATGTAGCAATCACACTCTCCTTTACCGCAACATAGCCAACAAGTATTTTTGAAATGACTCTTCCCACTAACTCAATACGACTTCCCTCCTCTGGTTCTTCATTTTTCCATAGAATCTGAGGGTTGAAATCATTTAACTCCATTCCCGAGCTTACCATTTCCAGATTCCTTGTTTCGCCTCGTCCCCCTTACTACTTATTGTATCTTCAAATCTTGACAGTGATCTTACGACAAAATATAAAAGTAGAATAGAAGAAACTCACTTGAGAAAACCTAGACTCAAATGAATAAAGGCCTCCCAACGTGAGAGAAACCTAGAGCTGCAACTTTTCGCCTCTCACCAAGAGAGAAAACTTATTAAAATTTCGTTCAGTCGGAGGAAACTGGCAGTAGAGCTAATTTGAGCAGCAGCATTATATGGTGACTCGTGAAGTTACTAAATCGGAGGGTGACAACAAAGAGGCAGGAGAACAATTGGGCTTGAGGGGTGAGAGAGGGCAGAAAAATGGAAAGAGACAGAGATGGGCCAGTGACACATATAGAAACAGAGTTATGGTCTGGTAACGCAGAGAGCAAAATTTAAAAACTGTTATTTAGAGAGAGTGGGAGATAATGACTAGACAAGGAGAAAGCACGCATAAGAGTAACCTAGTCCAACAGTGCAAGTAAGCTTGTATTGTAATTGGCTGGCAGGTAGAAGTGGAAGGACACAAGGATCATGTATGGTTGGTGGCAAAAACCCCACTGGGTTCAGCTCATGAATGAAGTTAACAAAAACTAGTGGGTCTAATTCAATATGGCCACAGCCTGGGGCCAGTAGGAGTCTCCCTGCTTGCGTCTGACCTTGGAGCCACACATTTCTCTCCTCTCTCTTTTACCCTCTCCTTATCCAAACCCCTCACTCGTGCTCTCGCTCTCGCTCTCCCCCCCAACATTTCATTCCTATCTTCCTCCCCTTCCTTTCACTCCCCATTCCAAGGGACGAGATGGCCCCACAGTCCGCGCCAAGAGAGAGAGTGTCCTGGTTTTTGAGGCAGGACCACACCCCCTTTGTGGCGGAGATGCAACGTAATCTGTTCCCCTCTTACGTGGCTCCCTCATACTGGACTATTATATTCCACTTAGATTATCTGACTCATCTCTCCCTGCCCTTGTACTGCCTACACCTGGCTCCCAAGTCAGCATTTTCCATCCCCATGTATTGCCCATTGCGTATTTCCCAACCAACAAAATAAAAATGTTTCCGTTGCCCATGCTCTACTAGTCTGGTGCCTGTTGCTGAGGTTGAGATTATTAATTCCCTCATAATCAAAAAAGGCTCATGCAACACATGCTATTATTTGCATCCAGGAATTATTTATTAATTTGTATTCCAGTCGGATCAATCAGTAATTATCTTTCATCCGTGGAACCCATGGAAATGCCGGGGCCAAAAAAAGTGAACCCCAAAAGATAAAGCTTGTTTGGTGATGGAAAGGGAAGCCAAGCGAAGTGGGTCCCCACGTCTGACTCAACCCCTTGGATTCACAGCCAACCACAAGATAATGCGGAAGCTTTTTGACACCACTAGCTCCTGGCCACGTGGCAGCACTGGATTCTCTCTCCTGACACAGTTGCTACTTACAGAGCCTCCTCTTACTCCGACCACAACACCCACCTCACTAAACATCACAACAGACACAGGAAAAAAAAGATGCTCAAAGAAGGTAACGGCAATGGCGTCGCCGGTAATAACAGCTGGGCACGTATCTGTGACACGTGCCGCTCTGCTCCCTGCACTGTTTACTGCCGCGCTGACATGGCTTACCTCTGCTCCGGCTGCGACGCCCGCATCCACGCCGCCAACCTCCTCGCATCCCGCCACGAGCGCGTCTGGGTTTGTGCGGCCTGTGAGCGCGCCCCCGCCGCGTTTCTCTGCAAGGCAGACGCCGCCTCCCTCTGCTCCGCCTGCGACGCCGACATCCACTCCGCCAACCCCCTCGCCAGCCGTCACCACCGCGTCCCCATTCTCCCCATCTATGGATCTCCTTCCGCCGCGGGCTCTGCTCCTGACGGGGATGATGGTTTTCTAGCTCACGGTGGCGATGATGCGGAGGAGGAGGAGGAGGTTGTCGACGAAGACGATGAAGACGAGGCCGCCTCGTGGTTGTTGCTGAATCCTGTGAAGAACAACAACCACAGCAACAACAATTCCAACAACAACAATCAAAGCAACGGTTTTTTGTTTGGTTCTGGGGAGGTTGATGATTATTTGGACCTCATGGATTGCAATTCATGTGCTGAAAATCCATTGACCGATCATTACAATCAGCACCAACATTATGATGTTCCTCAGAAGAACTATGCCGGCGACAGTGTCGTTCCGGTTCGGCAGCAGCAGCATTTTCAGTTGGGTTTGGAGTTTGATTCGTCAAAAGCTGGCTACAGTGCTTTCAACGGTTCTGTTACTCAAAATGTAAGCTCTCTGTTTTTTTTTTTTTTTTTTTTTTTTTGCCTTTTCGTTTCCGTGTTTCGCATCTTTTTGTTCTTTTTTCATTTCCGAACAATATAAATCAAGCGTATATCTAGTCAGTATATTGTTTTTCCCAACTTGGGATTTACGTACGATTTTGTTCCCTTTTCTGCCATGTCCGAATGAAGCAATATTTCACTTTTCTGGTTCTGTTTCTGTATTTAACCTCATGTCTCATTAGTCACACCCTTACGGGCTAGACTAGCTAATTAATGGCATCTTCTTAATCGTCATTCATACCACGTTTCACGTACATCTCTTTAGTCTTTTCCCTTTTCTCCTTCACTGTATTCTCCGATGCAAGGAATCTAAAACCAAGGCACATATAACTTTCACGCTTTTCTTCTCCTGGAAACGGTTCTCCTAAATTTCATTTGATTATGGGAGGCAATATTGTTCCCCATATAAATAAGGAAGTTAATTCTTCTCTCTGATTATCTAAACACATTAGTCTACAGCAGGTCAAGTGAGATTTTGGTCACATTTTACACTATTTGATGTTGTTGCATTATCACACATATACGTCTTCATGTTATTAACCCACGTTGTTTGTTTGTTTTGCTTTAAATTAGGTTTCGATTTCGTCAATAGATGTTGGGATTGTATCGGAATCAACTATCAGCGATGGCTCGATTTCCCATTCAAGACCTCCAAAAGGGACAATTGACCTATTTTCTGGGCCTCCGATTCAGATACCTTCGCAGCTTAGTCCGATGGACAGGGAGGCCAGGGTTTTAAGATACAGAGAGAAGAAGAAGACAAGAAAGTTTGAGAAGACGATAAGGTATGCCTCTAGGAAGGCATATGCAGAGACAAGACCTCGTATCAAAGGTCGATTCGCAAAGAGAACAGAGGTGGAAGCTGAAGTGGACCAGATGTTCTCTACTTCTCTAATGACCAAAACTGGATATGGCGTTGTTCCTTCTTTCTAATCACACACTCCTTAGTATGTGTCGTAGAAGACTCACAATAGAAACCTCGACAACTTTATGCATTAATGTTCTGTCTTTAATTTTTTATACTATGTAATAAAATAATATAATGATTAGTTCGCATATGTATGTATGTTTTATAGATTTCTTGGTTGACTTTTTTGATGGTGGTGATGATGCTATATGTAAATACAATCCTTCCATCAGGTCAATGAACTGCATCCAAGATTTTGGAAATTCCTCCGCATGTCTTTCTTATATTCCTAAGACGCAAGTTTGAGTTACTCGGCCATCTCGTGTAGGTTCAGTCAAACTGATCTAATTAAGTGCTCAATTAATGGCGGGGGGCCAGGCTAAAAGTTAATGATAAGCTGAGTAGAAATAAATTGTTTTTATATCTCTTGTACTTCAAATTAACTGTTGAAGCCTGCAATGGAGTTGTTTGATATATTGACAGCAAGTTGTAGTTGCTTCATATGCAAGGAATGCTCCATAAAGCTCCTCCTCCGTTAAAGATTCTGCTTCCTCATAAAGAACTGCCTTATCAAGAGAGGATTAGATCGAGTTCAGTAATAAATCAAGGGTGCTCGCATGGTTAGTTGTATACACATTGAGTACTGTCCCTATTCGCAATAAATCAAAGTACCGAGTTATCCAATAGCTTATGTTATGATGGAATTAGCAATATATAGATTAACAACGGAATTTTTGCAATAGAAATGTTACGTGACTAATAGTACTGGTGTTGGAGTTAGTGACAGACATGTGATGGATTTGCGATATTAAAATTCTGTCGCTAATCCGTTATCTATTTTTTTACAGTAACTCATATACGAGTATGTTTATGCCTGGTTGCTGGCTAGCTTAGTTTCTCCTCTTGATCTGAAAATTTTCATTTATCATTCCCCTGGACCATGATACAACTGGATCTCTTAAAGATCATGATGCTTTTTAGCCTGATCTCTTGGCTGAGATAATTTCACGATCTTCTGGTCCAAGCTGTGAGAGTGTGAGGTTAACCATACATCCATGCATCAAACGTTAAAGTCTCAATTTTTGACTTATCAATATATAGATACAGATAGGACGTGAGATTGGATTATAGTGAATAAAAATGTATTCAAAGAAGCAAGTATACTGATATTTGCACCCATAACGTAAAAAGGTTGCTCTCTTTCCTTAATGGCGTACATGATATAAAACATATTTTGGGAAATGATCTTGATCCTAAATATAAGACATAATTTTCATATTTATTAACATTTTTCTAATTTATCCCTATTGATACACTCTCAACATAATTATAGAGGAGAGGAATAGAAGGAATTAAGGAAGATGACTAAGATATTTTAAAATATGCATGTAATATTAATTAATTTAACTAAAATTTTTCTAATCTAATCAAATTAAGTAAATATGGATTATACTAGGAGGATATGAGGGGAAGAGCGCCATGAAAAAGATGAGCTGCACTTTTTGTCATCGTGGAACCAAAAAGATTATCAACAGCACCAAGTGAACTTTTGAGAGATTCGTCCTCAAGTTACTTCATACCCATGGCGTGATATCAGTCTTGTGAAACTCAGAATCAGCCAGAGACACTTTTACCTTTAAATTCCAGGTTGCGATCGATTGTTCAGGAATATATATATCGGAATACATATATAGTGAAGAATATCTCTGCATCACCATTCGTCTTCAGTCTTCTTCTTCTCACCCCAGAAACTTTGAAAGATTCAAGTTTTGTATCACGTTTGGAAGTGACTGTAAGATTCGTATGTATAAAGCCAGGCCGAACTTTTTCACTTTCTTTTTATCTTGAAGGATATGTTCACATCAAAAAGCGGCCTCGTATTTTTTTGACAGCACAGGATAAAATTCTCATGAAGGAATTCCCTTTATTCTCCTACTATAAAGTGTATTATATTTTGAGGGATGCACACATGACTTTGGTTCTTGTTTGTCACATACATGCCGACCCAGGTGGCCAGGTTTCTCAAGAAAGCTTATTTATGCGCAAACCTAAGTTTGGTTTGGGTAATTGTCAAACAGTTAGCTTTTGAAAAATAGTTTTTACGATTTATGAGATAAGTACGTGAAAAAGTTTTATCTCAATTTAAGGAAAATGGTTTTTAAAACCGTGATTTTGATGTTACCTAAGCACCCACTTAAACTCTCCCACAAATCAGTTAAATAATCTAGTAAATTTATCAATTTCACGTATTTTTATTTGTAGTATATTGGTTGGTCAGACTGTTAGATCAATTTCACATCAAGAAGATTAACTTAAAAGCAATGGTTTGAAACGCTTTAGGGTCTTCAACCACAAGTTTTTAAGGATTAAAGGAAAATTTTGTCCTAAAAGTTTCATAGAGGGATAATTTTATTCTTACCATTATCTTAGTTAAATTTGACCGTTAGTTAACTAAATATGTTGAGTTGACAGTCCACATGTCATCCACATATCTTCCATGACATTTTTGTTTTGGGTTTAAGTGTAAATTTGCTCAAAAAGTTTCACTTAGGAGCAACTCTACCTTAAAAGTTTTCAAATCATAGATAGTAATGTCGTCCTAATAGTTATTTAGGTTAAGTTTGATTATTGATTGACCAAATATGTTGAGTTAACAGCGTGAACAACATTGAAGAATAAGAAGTTACATATGAAGGAGGAGTTCACATTTGCCAGAAAATAATAAAGAAAAAGATCCAATTACTAGATACATAACACACTAAAGAGGATTGTCGAGATGGGAAAATACCTCTTTAATTTTTTTTCCCTTCACCGCAAAAGATGTTTTTACCTCTTTTGTGGTAAAAACATCTTTTTGTCTCTAATCCTTCATATGGGTTGCATTTTTTCTAAAAAAATATTCTTATGTTTGAATCTAATTTTGAAAAAAAAAATGAGGTGAATGACACATGAATTTGATAAATAAGTATATTTGGTCAATTAATGAGTAAATTTAACATAAATAACAGTCAAGGTAAAATTGTTGTTATTTAGAAACTTTCAAGACAATATTGCTTATAAGTGAAAACTTTTAGAACAAATTTGCACCTAAAACCAAAACAAAAATGATGTGGAAGTCACGTAGGCTGCCGCCTCAATATATTTAGTTAACTAACAATTAAACTTAACTACTAGATTTGATACTTCCAAAACAAAATTACCCTTAAAAAAACTTTCAAGACAAAATAACCTTTTAGCCCAGTTTTTTAATGTATGTTCCCCGGGACTTGTTATGGTTAATTACACTTCACCGAGAAATAACATTACTGGTGTTGATGTCTACTCTAGACTATAGATCATCATTCACCAAATAAAAATCCGTAACTCCATATCATTATTTGTTAATTGTAAAAATAAAATATCAATCATGAAGATAAATTATTGCAAGAAATCTGTCCTGTAACTCTAGATCATTATTTCATTTTATTGTTGATTATTGTTGAAGCCTCTAAGGCCTTCTTTTTAACAACCCCCACCGGGCGGTTATAATGGTTCAGGCCTTTTGTACAAGCGGTGAAACAAAGTTGGCGTTAAAATGGACCCTTCTTTTGGTCCATTATTGCGATGGACCTTTAATGGGCTCACTAAGATTGGTCTAATGATTGAAGGCCCAATGACTTCTGAAGCTCCTCAAGAAAGAAACCCTCTCTTTCGTTCTTCTTCCCCTTTCCCTCCAGCGTCATCGCACTGCTTATAGGAAGCCGTCCTCAGCTTCTCAACATTGAACAGGCTTCGCTCCGTTGGCTTCGAAAAACCTCATCTTTCTCATAGCTGATACCTCGTTTGAGAGGGCCCTTCCGTCCTCAAGACACAGGTTCCGCTCTTCTTCCCTTGTTCTCTTCTGTTGATTCCTTTCTTTTCATTCCCGTGCTGTTTATCAAGGGAGCACACTTTGGTGTGGATAGTTGCCTCTTCTTCTTCTTCTTGTTTTTTTTTTCTTGGTATCTTTGCCAATGGAAGTGCGGGGATTTGCTTGCTAAGTGTTCTGCATGAAAAGTTGTCGCTGAACTTAGAAAATTAGTAGCGTTCGTTTCACAATCATGTTTTTCCTGGGTGTATCAGATTCTTTAGCAACTATGGGGAAAAAGAGGAAGCACAGTGAGACGGAAGCAATGGCGCCCTCAAAAAAGGATGATGTTGCACCAGAAAGACCAACGCGGACTCTTTTTGGTTGGAAGGATAAGAGCCAAGTAAAGGATGAAATGGGGGATGCTGACTCGTCGAAATTTAGGAACAAAGAAAAGGTTTTGGTTACATGCTCACGACGCATCAACTATAGGTTCGAGCAAATATTTATCTTCATATTGCTGACTCTGTGGGTTAAACTTTCTGCGTGTTGCTAATCGGTTGCGATAATTTCCTTATATTTTAGGTACCGCCATTTAATGTTGAATTTGGTTTCGCTTTTGCCTCACTGTAAGAAGGATAACAAGGTTGAATCTAAGTCTACCAAAGGCGCCACCCTGAATGAACTTGTCGAGCTAAAAAGCTGCTCTTCATGTTTATTCTTTGAGGTATTCTTTCTTTTATCACAATAAATTCTCCGTGGGATTGTAGATTGACTGTATTGCATCTGATATGCTTTGTTTGGCGCATAAAATATCGTTTAAATGCATTGTCAATTCTTTATTTTTGTCATACCTGATGTGTGATTGTTGTGATTTTGCGGAATTATGTTTTGTCCATATTAATGCATAAGAGACCTCTACCTATATGCCCCATCATTGGCGTTTCCATTTCATCCAAGCGGCATGATTTTGATTGAGCTATCAGTTGATTGAGGCATTATTTTGCAGGATTTTTCAGTTCGATTCTTATTCATACTTTTAGACATTGTTAACTCGTTCCACTCTAATTATTTTGTGCTCCCCTTTTATCTATTTGAATTTCAGTGCAGGAAGCAGAAGGATCTTTATCTCTGGATGGCAAAGTGTCCTAATGGGCCATCTGTGAAATTTTTAGTTAGTGCTGGTAATACTCTTCTCTGATTTTAATTTCTCTTCTGTGCTAATTTGCTTACTATGGTTAACAACTGAATTTCTGGGTTCCTTAATCTTTATTTGGTTGCTCTCATTCTTCCCATAAAAGTGGGTTGGTTCTCTCTCTGTGTTTGTGGGCGTGCATATTTTTCCAGTTTATAACTTAGCTTCCAGGACATTTGTTTTTTAACCGTTCATACATTACTCAACTGCTTTTCAGTGCACACAATGGAGGAGTTGAAGCTAACTGGAAATCATCTTAAAGGTTCCCGCCCGCTTTTGACATTTTCAGCAAATTTTGAAAAAGATGCGCATTGGAAACTATTAAAAGAGATGTTGCTGCAGGTATTCTGTTTGTTCTTTTTCATCATTAATAATTCTCTGTTGTCAATATTTCTGTTTATTTTCATTTGAAACGTTGAATGGGAAATCCTCGGATAACATGGTTTTTGCTCTTGTACAAACTGTTTCTTCAACAAACAGAATAGAACTTAGAGAATTTCTTCTTAGTTTACGCTGTATGTATGCTGTTCTGATTAAAACTATTTGATTTCCTTTTCCTGATATGTTTGGGATCTTTTCTTATACTCAAGTTCATATCCATTATACTACTAAAGAAAATTTCCCTTTTATTTTATGTCCAAGGACTGGATAATATTTCATTTATGCGATGATCATGGTCTGGGATTATATAAACTGAGTGGGATTTGGAGGTCTTTTCCATCCCTGTATATTTATTAGATTTCTGATTACTTTCTGTGCCTGCATGCTGTAGCTACTCAAGGCTAATTGTAATAAGGTTCCTGGAATAATAGACTTGAGTCTCTCTCTTTATCCGCCCTCCTCTTTTCCCTTTTTATTTTGCAGCTGATTAAATGGTAAATCTACATGCCGTTTTCAGTATCACTGATGTGTGCTTGCTGTCTTCTTTTTCAGATATTTGGAACACCAAAGGACCATTATAAAATCAAGCCTTTCTATGATCATGTTTTTGTTTTCTCCATCGTTGATGATCATATATGGTTCAGAAATTACCAGGTATGTGATTGTGTTAGATTCAAGGCAATCTCAAATGCATCCTTTAATGATTTTGGGTTAATGTGGAGTCTAAACCTTTGGGTTCATTGTTCTGGACTTTCATTCCTCCTAACTGAATAACATATTGATGTTCTTGTTATATTTGTGTTGATCACTTTCTTTACTGCTAGCTTTCAGACAGCAGTTTGTCAGTTAAGATAGAAGGTGGAAATCTTTTCCTTTTGTTTTGGATTATGGTGGGACAATTTGAGTCTCAACTATTCAGTTGTGAAGGATTTGCTCTTGGTTCTCAATTACAATGAATGGAATGAAATGTGGAATTAAGAAAAATGATTTTATTGATGAAAAATAACTTCTATTACTCCTACTACTATCAGAGAAGTAATAAAACTATGAAAGGGGGTAGAAAATATGAATTATGATTACCAGGGTGCAAGACATTGCGAATGACTTAGGGAGTGATCCCTTGCTCTTTGCCCGTTGGTGTAACATGCCTTGTTGGCTTCTGCACAGTAAATAATGTCATGTATAATAGCTTTTCTTTTTGCTTTACAGATCTCTGTTCCTCATAATGAGTCGGACAAAATACCTCGAGGAGGCCTTGAGAAAATGACATTGGTTGAGGTCTGAAATTTGGTTTCAAGATTAGGTTTTAATCTGTCAAGTTATAAGACTTGTCTAATACATGTCAGCTGCTTGTTCAGGTTGGTCCAAGGTTTTGCTTGAACCCAATTAAAATATTTGGTGGCAGTTTTGGAGGCCCAACTTTTTATGAAAACCCATTTTATGTTTCACCAAATCAGGTATTCACTGATGCTTTATTTACTGGGAAACTGTTGTCGTCATTGATTCTGTGTTATATGACATTTTGAAATCGGTTCTTGTAGATTCGAGCCTTGGAGAAAAAGAAGAAGGCCGGAAAGTATGCGAAGAAGGTCAAAGCAAAGACAAGGAGGAAAATGCATGAGATGTCTAATGCTCTGGAGCCTGATGAGTTTGCGGACATGTGGAAAGAAGAATAAGTTTCCATACTTCTGTTATATCATAACAAGGAACAGAAAATCTATAGACCTTATATTCTGCACGAAATGGTAGTTTTTGTTTGGCTGCCCATTCTTTTAGAGAAGCTTTTGTTGTTGTTAATTGCTTTACATGTGAGATGTGATTGAGATAGGTTGTAGTTTTGTTCATCATGTTATGATCACAAAAAAGAAAAAAGGGAGAGGCTTCAACGTTTTATTTTCATTTAACTCTCATGTTGGTTGCGTTTCGCGCATCCTTTGCCGAATGTATTTGAATATCACGGTCTTTGGTCGATGCAACTCCCATGTTAATCAGGGATTGTCTTTAGATGTCTCCAGATTAAGGTTGCAGTCGTTTTGTTTGCCTGCTTGTCTCTAGCCCTTGGAGATGACCGTCTATTTTGGATCGGTTTCACTTGAGAAATATGTCTCTTGTCAGGAAAAAAAGTATTAAGGTGTGAAAATACTCATGATTTTTTATTTAAATTGTGTTTAGCACTATATACCTTTTGAAGATGTATAAGTGTGTGTTTGGGATAACTCCTAAAACCATGTTTTGCATCTAAAACCATAGTTTCCAGAAAACAAACCCAAATACTTTGATTTTTTTCATAATAAATTTTTCTGCTGTTGTAAGTCAGTTAAACACTATTTTTTTCCAGAATGTATTTCTTTTTTAGAAAACCATTGTTTGAGGTGGAAAACCATGATTTTCCCAAAAGTTATTCTATTGTCATTAGTTACAACATGTTATGCTATATTTACAACATCGTAAGTCATATTAACAATATAGTCAGTTACGTTTACAACATGTTATGATATATTTAATGAGTTGCAAATGTAACTGAAGAGGTTGTAAACGCGACACAATCACGCATTTAATATACATGTTGTAAACGTAACTGACTATATTGTTAATGTGACTTACGATATTGTAAATATAGCATAACATGTTATAACCAATGACAGTCGTTAAATTGCTTGGGGGGTATTTTGGTAAATGGACATTGAGAATTCATGTTAGAAAAGTTTTTTATCATTGATTTTTCAAATGGACTTTTTTTAATATTTTTCTCTACTTTGAGACCTAGCTGTTATTTTCCTGAAAAATAATTGCAGGGCTTTCACTTTTGTTGGGCCAGATGCTCTCCTGTTATACAATACAAGGCTAGGTATTTCTACCCCCCTAGACATGTCCGAAGTGATATGGAGGGCATTAAAGGGTGCAAAGAAGGATTTTTTTTTTTTTGGGAGAATTACATTGTAGTCTCATGAAAGAGAATATACAAAAAAATGGTCCCGAAAAATTACGAAATTACTGTGAAAACCCATTGGACTATTTTGTAATAAATTGAAAATGCTAAAAGTCCAAGATACCCCTATCAAATAAATAGAGAGAGGGATGGAAAATGGTGTAAAATTTAGAAAGAACCAGATTTGGAAATGGCGTGAAAAACGGAATAAAGATCATCAGCCAAGGTTGATGAGCAAGGTTTGGAATTGACGCTAACAACTCTATTGTCTTCATTATTCCATTTGATTTATATTTTCTGTTAAGTGACTAAACAGATTTTAGCTTGATTTATCTTCATTTTGGTCTTGAAAAATGGAAAAAGATGTCTTCCTTTTCCATTTATTGTTCTCCGTATGCTTGTAAACTACAAAGGCAGACCTAGTAAATGCAATGGATTTGCTTTGGCTGTGGTTTCAATGTGTTTGGGTATGGTTTAATATACTCTATTTTTGCTGTCATTATGTTCTGTTTTCTGGTTCATTGTGTTGTGTTTCTGCAATAGAAGAGCTAAAGAATGAAGATGAGGGTGAAAGGCTTGTGGCTACATAACATGATCTGTGAGGAAAAAAGACATTGTTAATAGGGGCAGCAATAGTTGTTAGTGGAGGCTGCTGAACTTACTAATGACAACTATAGGTCATGTTTAAATGTTTTTTTACAACTATAGGTTTTGTTGATTCATCTTCGTTTTGGTCTTGATAAATGGAAAAAGATGTCTGCTTTTTGTGGGTATTGTTCTCCATATGCTTGTAAACTATAAAGGCATACCTAGTAAATAGGTTTTGTTGATTCATCTTCGTTTTGGTCCTGATAAATGGAAAAAGATGTATGCTTTTTGTGGGTATTGTTCTCCATATGCTTGTAAACTATAAAGGCAGACCTAGTAAATGCAATGGATATGCTTTGGCTAAGGTTTCAAAGTGTTTAGGTATGATTTAGTATGCTTTATTTTTGCTATCATTATGCTCTGTTTTCTGGTTCATTGTGAATTTGTGATGTGTTTCTACAATAGAAGAGCTAAGGAATGAAGATGAGGGTAAAAGGTTTGTGGTTACATAACATGATCTATGTAGAAAAAAAGGTGTTGTTAATAGGGGCAACGATAATTGTCAGTGGATGCTGCTGAACTTGTTAATGATAACTATATGTCATATTTAAATGTTTTGCTTGTGGTGTAATGATGTTTGGCAAGGGTTTAAAAAGTTGGCTATGTTTTTGGTATTTTTGTGTTGTTTTTAGTCATTAGAAGTGAGATCTAATGAACATGGTATAAAGGTTGTGTGGTTGGAAGTCTTGATTATGTAATAAGAATGTGTTGTTAATAGGGGTAACGACAGTTGTTAATAAGGCTGCTGAAATTGTTAATGACAACTGTTTTGTACAAGTAGACAGCGGTGATGGCTAGCACGTCTGGCAAAATTCTACTATGTTTCCTTCATATAGAGGGAAGGTTTGAAGTTAGTGAAGACGATGATATAACATATGTTGAGGGAAGGTCAGATCTAGAACCATTAAGGAAGGGACAAGCTTTGAAGAGTTTAAAACAATGTAGAAATCTTTTGATTTTGGATAGTACATATCATACTATTTTTGTAAATCTTATTAGACAGAAATCCAGACCACTTGATTTTTGGCCACAGTCTATGAATTTGTTGTTAGTTCCTTCTACATGTATTTTCATATGTAAATGAAGGTTGGATATAATATGGTTTGATGTCTCACTTTCATTTATGTAAATTTGTGATCTGATATAAATTCTATTGTCAATGTATAGACTTGGAGTTGTCAGTGGAGGCCCATGGAGTTGTCACTATACGCCGATGAAGTTGTTAATATATATATGCAGTTATGTTGACATATGTGTATCTCACTGTCATTTATGGAAAGTTGTTAGGTCATGTAAATTCTATTGTCAATGTATGGACTTGGAATTGTCAGTTAAAGCCCTTGGAGTTGTCAATATACGCCGATGAAGCTGTTAATATATATATATATGCAGTTATGATATCATTGGAAAATGATAGTTTATGTGCATATATTTATAGATTACCTATTTATTGATATTCAATATTAATTAGGTGATCATATTATATGACTTGTCACTGGTGCCTCCTTAACTTGTCAGTGGAGGTTCATAGAGTTGTTAGTGGAAACTCTTTGACTTGTTAATGAAAAGCCTATAACTTGTCAATGGACACCCATTGACTTGTCAATGGAAGGCTATTGAGTTGTCAATAAAGGCCCAATGACTTGTTAACGAAGGCTCCTATGAGTTGTCAATGGATACCCATTGAGTTGTCAATAGAGACCCCTATAGTTGTCAGTTGAGCCTCCTCGACTTGTCAATGGATGCTCCTCCACTTGTCAAGGGAAGCTCGTCCTATTGCCACTGGACGACCACTAACTAGTCATCACACTATCATGTAGATGTCAATGGAGTCAAACAATGTGCAAGGAAGAACACCATATGTACATTACATAATTTTAGCACTAACGTTAACTCATAAAAATTACTCTATAATTCATAAACATTTAAAACATCTAAAGTATAAGTTTGAAGTTGATCATAATAAAAAACATCGCACCTTTACAATGTAGCTGCATTTGATCATTACAAAAAAGTACCATATTTACAATTAGTGTGCCCATGATCATTACAATCTCCTAATATGTTGTCCATATAATCATAAGTCAATCCAATTCACTCCCTACTAGGTCAAAGTTAGCCACTAATGGAATGTACAATCATAAGTCAATTCAAGTCAATCCCTTCATAACAAGTCTGCCGCTATCTTTTCCCACAATGGAGGATAGGATTGTTTTAAACTTTTCAAAACTTATCCCTTTCTTAACGGTTTTAGATCTGACCGTTCCCCCAACATATGTTATATCACCGCCTCTACTGACTTCAAACCTTCCCCCTATACGAAGGAAACATAGTAGAATCTTGTCAGACATACTAGCCATCACCGTTGTCCACCTGCATAAAACAGTTGTCATTAACAATTTCAGCAGTTTTATTAACAACTATCACTGCCTCTATTAACAATACATTCTTATTACATAATCAGGACTTTCATCCATACAACCTTCACACCATGTTTATTAGATCTCACTTTTAATGACTAGAAACAACACAAAATACCAAAAACATAGCAAACTTTTTGAACCCTTGTCAAACATCATTACACCACAAGCCATATATTTAAATATGACATATAGTTGTCATTAACAAGTTCAGCAGTTTCCACTGACAACTATCGCTGCCCGTATTAACGTCTTTTTTCCTACGCAGATCATGTTATGTAGCCACAAACCTTTCACCCTCATCTTCATTCCTTAGCTCTTCTATTGCAGAAACACATCACAAATTAACAATAAATCAGAAAACAAAGCATAATGACAGTAAAAACAGAACATACTAAACCATACCCAAACACATTGAAACCTCAGTCAAAGCATATCCATTGCATTTACTAGGTCTGTTTTTATAGTTTATAAGCATATGGAGGACAATATCCACAAAAAGCAGACATCTTTTTCCATTTATCAGGACCAAAATGAAGATGAATCAACAAAACCTATAGTTGTCAAAAAGACATTTAAACATGACCTATAATTATCATTAACAAGTTCAGCAGCCTTCACTGACAACTATCGCTTCCCCTATTAACAACACTTTTTTTCCTACATAGATCATGTTATGTGGCCACAAACCTTTCACCCTCATCTTCATTCCTTAGCTCTTCTATTGCAGAAACACAACATAATGAACCAGAAAACAAAGCATAATGACATAAAAAACAGAGCATACTAAATCATATCCAAACACATTGAAACCACAACCAAAACAAATCCATTGCATTTACTAGGTCTTCCTTTTTAGTTTACAAGCATATGGAGGACAATAAATGGAAAAAGCAGACATCTTTTTCCATTTTTCAAGATCAAAACGAAGATGAATCAAGCTAAAATCTGTTTAGCCATTCAACAGAAAATATAAATCAAATGGAATAATGAAGACAAAAGAGTTGTTAGCATCAATTCCATACCTTGCTCTTCAACCTTGGCTGATGATTTTCATTCTGTTTTTCATGCCATTTCCAGATCTCGTATTTTCTGAATTTTACACCATTTTCCCATCCCTTTCTCTATTTATTTGATATGGGTATCTTGAACTTTTAGCATTTCTAATTTATTACAAAATAGTCTTATTGGACTTCACAGTAATTTCAAAATTTCCTAGAACCATTTATTCATATTTTCCCTTCCATGGAATTATAGTGTAATTCCCCCCCCCCCCCCCGTTTTTTTTTAATTTCCTTTTGGTAGGATTTTCATTCAAAGATATTAATTTCAACGGCTAAAATGAAATTAGGTGATTTCTCATGTGTGTTTTTGTCCTGTTGAACATATTTCAATGTTCAAGTGTTTTTTTTTTAAATGAAAAATGGAAGCGGTCATGAAGTTCTAAATATCAGGTATAAAGAAAGGTGTAACAACAAAAAAGACTCTTTCATCTGCCACTTGTACAAGAAAGGTGGTTTTTTATTAAAGATTTTCAGAACACTATATAGCTCATGACTTTTCCTAACAAAATCCTCTATAGTTCTCGGAACCGCAGAGAATTTGATCCAACAACCGAGGAAGACCCTTGAGGCGCATCCGCCAAGATCGTCCCGATTAGTAAGCTTTGCGGTTATTGATCAATCATCAATGTCTCGGTGCTTTAAACTGAGGCACAACTAATCACAAAAGTAACAACTTACAACAACATATGCAGTAATGCAGAGGATCGTTGAAATAAAGAAGATAAAGGGTAGGTCCAGTTAGTAAAGGAGTTGCCTGATAACTAAAAGATTGTGAGTTCGAATCTCACCGATGTGAGAACTTTATTAGTGGACAATCTGTAAGTATCTCTATAAGTGTTCTTTGAGTCCTAAGACATGTCCTAGTCCTGATAAGCCCAAGGACCCAATTCATCTAAACTTTTTTAAGAAGCCAAACATTTAGAAAATACAGAGTTGACCAAACAGGAGGGGGGGACACGATAACACGAGGAAGCCAAAGTAAAGTTGTAGTGATTCTTGAAGTTGGTCTGCCTCATCCACCATGACACTTGCTAGATTCCAGATGCGGGAAAAAGCAGGATCTTCATTAAGTTTTTGAGGATTTGATTTGTACAATAATGTTTTCCTAAAGGGAATATGACAATATTTTAAATGCAGAATATTGAATCCCATTTCCAACACTGCAAGATTTGTGTCCCTTAAGTCGCTCATACGCCAATCTTAAGTTCAGAGCCAACCCCTCTAAATTCTACATCCTTCACATTTCGGAAGAGTAGTCTTTAGTAACCTCCTAAAGCCACTCTCGTAAAATAAACATTGCCCCACTTAAGTGCACCTTATACTACTTGCTTGAGGACGCTCACATTATATCAATGTATGGAAAATCAGATTGGACCGGACCGGCCGGTTTAGACTGGAAACCGGTGAACTGGTCACTGATCTAGTCTGGTTGAGGGAAAAAATCGGTTAACTCGGTGTGAACCGGCCTGACCCGGATTAGTCACGATTTAGTCTTTTTTTTTTCTTTTTACCTTTTTACACTCCAAATGAAGTCATTTTGGCTTTTTTTTAAAAAAAAAAACATTTTTCCTAACATTTTTTTATTTATAAGGAGCTTTAAAAGGATTGTGGAATACTTTTAGCATTGGTTGGAGAAAAATCTTTATGTACTTAATGATGTTTTTGTAGGTATTAGGTTCAGGAGGTTATATTAGACTATTAGTTAAAAAATAACTCTCATATAGTTTTTTAAAAGGTATGTATGAACATTTAAATTATATATATTTTTTTAATTGACCCCGGTCTGACCTCCGGTCTGAACCGCTGACCTTTAACTTAATGTCTCGACCGATTCAATATCCGGTCCGGTTTTCAATACCTTGCATTATACATTATATTCATGTGCCCTTTTTTCTTTTCAAAAAGAAAGTTGAGGACTTCAAATATTTTTTTTTATCCTTCTTATTAATAGAATTTTTAATGTCAAATATCTTGATTTAAAAGCTGACGATGTCAATTCAGGACACGATTCGTTGCCCATG
Organism: Inga laurina; assembly: GCA_963855925.1. Taxonomy (NCBI): domain Eukaryota; kingdom Viridiplantae; phylum Streptophyta; class Magnoliopsida; order Fabales; family Fabaceae; genus Inga; species Inga laurina. The sequence goes on along the minus strand of OY979708.1, from coordinate 14,864,396 downwards.
AGATTTGGTTACGCATTAATCTACCCAAATGTCACAAATATGGCAGGATATACCAAGAAGCTTGAATATTAGTAATATAATCATAATGAATTAATATATACTATAAAATAAAAAGAAATAACTATTTATTTATTATTTCAACTTATCATCAATATATAATATACAATTTATAAAAAATTTGTATAATATAACGTAAACATAGCACGTAAAAGTGGTTCCGCCAGAAGGAAAATAAAATGGGACCTTCCCGTAGTTCTTAATACGATAGAATCCACTTAAAGACTTACTGTTTTGGCAGAAATGAGAAAAATATTAATATGCACTCTGTGATATATATGTTTACATGTAATAATATTAAGTGGATCTATATTGTTGTTGAAGGGAAAATAATTTTTGAACCGCCTACATTTTTCTTTAATTTTTAATTTGATACATGTGGGTTTTTCTTCTCATTAAATTCATCAATTTTACTTTATTAGCATAATCAGCTTATATACCGGGTTAATTAATAAAGCTAAAAGAGTTTAATTAAAAAATTATAAAAGGAGAAAAACACCATGTACTAAATTAAAATTTAAAGAAAACTATAGATACTTTAAAAATAGTTTTTCATTCTTAAATTATATATCATTGTTTTGGAACCCAGACCGGACCGGCCGGTCGGGCCTGGGAACCGGTGAACCGGACCATAAACCGGTCCGATCCGGTGACCGAACCGGTTCACCATTTATTTATTTATTTTTAAATTAATTTTTTAATATTTTTCCTTATAATTTCATATTAATAAACCTAAAATATTCAATTTTTCATCCGTTTAGTCCCAGTTTGACTCCAATCTGACCCACTGACCCTTGACCCAGTACCTTGACCGGTCCAATGACCGGTCTGGGTTTCAGAACCTTGTTATATATAGTACAATATGACTCTTTTTTTGTTTTTTGTGATCAACAACTCATTTTATGAGCTTTCTCTAAATGGGCAAAACTCAATACTAATTTTTATTAGTCTGTGCTGAGCACATCAATGTTAAATTATATATTTTTATAATTTTTATAATTTTAATATAAATATATATAGATATAGATAAAAGTATAGATATTAACTATAAGAAAATACCACTTAAATTTTAAAATCCCAAATCAGTCTGTTGTCTATAAAAGTATAGATATTAATTATAAGAGTATATCAATTGACAACTAATATTAATAGAAAATCACTAATTTTGGGATTTTGGAGTTTAAATAGTATTTATTTGCTTTTTTCCCAAAGTATAATTGATTTAAAAAAATGTATTTTCTTGTAAAATCAAAGTACTTGAATTGTAAGGATAAAAAACATGTTTTGGTGGGGTCCTCCTATTGGATAAACATCTACAATGGAAGGGTCCTACGGTTCACATCTATTCCTGCCTTTGCCAGTCGTTTCTTGCTCCCTGCCCGAATGAATCAATCATCAAGCATCTATTATAGCTTGCAATGCGAGTTATACCCCTAATTAAAAATAATTAATGAAAATTTTAAAATTATTCTTAATGAATATTAAGTAAGAATACATATAGAGGTAAACAGAATAAATATTTTTTAATTATATTAACTATTTTTTTTTATAGAGGGGTAATATATAGATAGTATTCATTATTTATATACACTGTAGTTGGAGGCCCTAACATAAACGAAGAAATAAGAGGGAGCAAGGCATGGATGAAGGAATTTGGAACAGACAAGTGATTTTTCAAAAGCACAAGAAAGAATCGGCATTAAATGAAGGCTTTGAGACTTGAGACTTGGATAAAGAAAGAACATTTCAATAATTGCCTTGTGAGTTGTGATCTCAAGATCCGATCACTGTAGCTAGGCCCCAGAGTTCACATTCATGCCATATATAGAAGAAGCTAACGTAAGTGCGTGTGGATGGAAATGAAACCTACCGGCGGCGCACTTACAGAAGCCGAAGCCGGTGGCTTGCCAAGCCTGAAATCTCCCATTGCCTACCTCTCTGGGGGCTTAGCTAGCCTTCCTTCTCATTCTCATCTCCCTCGCCTTGCTTATCCTGGCTTGCTCTCATCTCCCTAAACGTTATTGCCAAGACGACGGCCGATGTGGGTGGTGGCGAGGTGGTGGATCCAGAGCCAAAGATTGTGGTGGTCATGGCCGGAGACACTAACCCCACTTTTTTAGCCAAGCCGCTATCGATATCCTTGGCTGATAATACCCACCGCGCCCAACAATCCGTGTAATCATCTTAATTGTTAATTATATATATATTTTATTGACACATAACAAAAGCTTCTTTTTCTTCTTCTGCTTCTCTTTTTGTTTTTATGCTTATAGGGTTAATGTTTTAGGTTGAATTGAGAGAAGATGTAAATGGAAGCGTGTACGTAGTAGTGTTCATGAGATGCTGTTTAGCATAAAATAACAATAGTGCTCACCTTCTGCAGTTTTTGGGTGTTGAATTATGAGAACAAGAGGCGTGTACGTAGCTTGGATGCTGTATTATTATCTCATTATATGCATTGTAAGCGGCAAGATAACAGATCCGATCGAAAAGATGAGGAGAGATATTAAAGAGCGATTTACTACGCGTCTTCTTTCCAAAGTACGTAGGTAAAGACGATTTAAAGAGTGATTTGTTGTTCGTTTGGGATATCTTATTTTTAAGTAATAAATGCTTATAAATCATGATTTATAATATATGAGGTAAGTATGTGAGAGGAGTTTTATCTCGATTTACGTAATAAATGTTTATTTTTGAAAAATAAACTAATCCAAACATGCTTTTACTCCAACAAGGACAGGTATCCTTTGAATTATAGGGGTGGCCACTAATAATCCGAATCCAATCTGCAGCCTCTCCAATTAAAGGGGAGCTTTCATACTACTTGGCTAGAAGACTTTTAGTCATGTATAAATATCCAAACAAGGTCAATCTTGCAATCCAATTCTATTCGAGATATTATCAAGTATTAAATGTGGACACCTCTCTCAATTAGAATTTGAAGCTTTTTGTTTTGTAGATATAGGGTATCCATCGCCGGGAGTGGTAATTAATCCCTTTGCATCATAGACTTCCCGAAGGGACTGTAGCGTTAGCCATGAGATCCTCTCCATACACACCACTAGGGATCAAACCCCTGACTAGATGCTTAAAAAAATCATGCTAAAAGTCAATTGTGTTAGGCCTCATAGTTTAAAATTTGAACCTTAATTCTCAAGGTTTAGAATTTGAACCTTACCCCCATCATGTTGTTGTGACGTTGTTGGGATAGCTAAACCCACAAACATAAAAAAAAAAAAAAAAAAAGCATATGACCATTGTTGGAAGATCTATCCCCTTGTGCCTAACCAATTTCTATTAGCAACAAATTACGAAGGGCTTAACTTACCAAAGCAATATATTGGGTTTCAGCCAGTTTCTCCGTGGCCCAGGATTTGACCTGACCCAACCTTACTACACGCTGGTTTCATAGGCAAAATAGGATGGGAAACGAATATCTTTTAAAAGAAAAAAAATTACTTCTGTGCTCTTAGTTTAAGAAAGTACGAAAGAGTAATAATTACAGAAATATAATAAAAATTAGGGAAAATTGCCATAAAAGACCTCATTAGCCTAATATTTGCTGAATGGGACCTGACCTAATCTGTCATTAATTTCACAGCAGGAAAAGACCTCAATGCCCTTAATGAGAAAAGAGAGGGAAATGAAAGAAAAAGGAACAGAACCAGTGATGTTGGCCAAAACAGAACGAGCGAATGTTTTTGATTTGGTTGAAGGTGTGTGAAGTTGAAGAGGGAAGGGCGAACTCAGTGGAGAAAATCGGACGAGAGTGTGGGGTGGCGGAGTGTGCGTCTTGGAGGCAGCGGTGTAGGATTGGTCCCTGCTGTGGCGGCGAGGCGAGGTCTTAGGGTTGTTGCGGTGGTGGGGTGCTGTTAATGCTTTGCTCCTCCCATTCATATGGTTTGGCTATCTCTTTATTTATTGTGCATTTCTTTGTTTTCTGTTTTTTTTTGTTTTAATTGATCCTGTTGTCTCAGTTATGTCACAGATATTCTCTTTTATTGATGATTTTTAACCTGGTGTTGGCCTAATCTTTCTTAATCAATTTCTCCTTCATTGTAGTCGTTATTCAGACCACCCTTCTATACGCCATCAAGGTCCTCCGTCTCAAGCTATTCCATCTCATTTCTCAGATTTTTTTTTTCTTTTCATATTTTTCATCTTATCAAAGAACCCTTATAATCATGATATAAATTGATACACTCTCTTCCAGAACTACGAAGGCATGAAAAAGTAGAAGTGATCTTTGAAATCTATTTTTTAGAAGCTGCACTAAGATGCTAATGCTTATGATGTATCTTTATTAAAGAAGGAAGCAAATTACTTTTGGTATTAAACTGAGTTTGAGGCTATGGAGTTAAAAAGCACATCTTGTGAGGCTTTATAACTCAAAAAGGAGTAGTCTAGATCTTGGGCAAGAAATTGGCAAGGGAAATCCCCAGGAAACAAAAGTAAATGCCATCATAAATGTAGATTGGAAAAAGAAAAGATGCAATTTGCCTAATAAGCTTTGGCTGTAAATATATCTTTGCCTAACAAATATTTCTTTGGTCCATTTACTCTTTAGTTAAATTTTTAAAAGCCATAACTTCATGCAATTGAGTCAAGAGCAGTGGCTTTCTGCTCAAAGAAGTTGAAAAATTAGCATATGAATTGTTTCAAAAATTGGTATATGTTAGGTATGCATGTGAAGTATGTACTGTGTAGACAATCTTTATTTGTCGTGTGCTACTTCTTTGTGTTCTTATCCACTCAATCGTAGCATCACTATTGTTTCATTTCTTTTAGAAGTTTAGTAAAACTCCTGGCTTACTAAAATTTTGTAACTAAATGTGTATTTGACCAAAACCTAATACTAGACAGTAAACAAAGCATCGCTATATGATTATTCTCCATATTGATATAAACAATTTTTTAGCCATGAGCCTTAATGGTTGTTGATTCTATTAATTAAATCCCCCCTTTCAAAATGTTTTTTTTTTGTGTACGGCAGAGACATTTTGTCCTAACAAATGTAGAGTCATGATACTTACCTATGTAACCAATGTAGAGTGATGATACTTTCATCTTGTGTTAAATCTGATTCAATGAGATCAAGTTAAAAGGTCTAAAGTTATCTGAATTTAAATCAATTGCAGGTGTTAGTGGCTCTTCAAGCAGCACTTGCCATTCTGGGTAATGCTACAATGTGCATAGCTGCATATCGTATATACAAATCCTGGGAGGGCATTGAAAATTTTTGAAATTGTGCTGCGTGGGCATCTAGAATTAATATATTAGACTGAGCAAATATCTTCTTTTTCTGCTGTTTGGTAAACTACTGTTCTTAATGTTTTGGCTAATATAAAAGTGAGGAGTCTGATTTATGAAAACCATTAAAATATCAAAGATGATGGTTACTAGAAATCCTTCTTTTCCGTATCAGTGCCATCAGCCTTGATTTCCTCTGAATATCCTATTATGTTTTCTTGCAACAGGATAAACCTGTCGGAAAATTTGTGAGATCAAGATCATATTCAGTAATAGTACGCTTCAATTCTAGAGTTTGGATTCAACTTTCAAGGTCGTCTTATATGTGGAGCCTGTGTATGCAGAAGAATCTCCACTGTCCAGCATGAATAATCATCTCCTGTATATTTCCGAACTCCTAATTGTTCAGAATAGTCATCATAGTCATAACTGATAAAGAGTGAGGTATAAGGATCAGACATGTATTTTTTTTAAATTGTTTTCCAGTAATTGGTAATAGCATATTTGTTGACATGAAAAAGAGTGACTGTTTGATTGCATATATTCTGCTTTAATTGATCGAAGCCACTATCATTTCATAATGAGTTAACTGTAGCTTGGAAATGTCTATAGTTTGAAGGATTTAGAAGGCCACTGTCCAACTTTCTGATCAAATCAATTTAACAGATATGTTTCTTGTGACACTGGATTAAAGCACACTAACTTCTCCTACTGAAGATGAACAACCTTATCCTTCAACTTCTTGTTCTCTAACCTGGGTCTCCAAAAACAGTGTCAGATTCTTTAGCACCGTTTTTTCCCCTGCCATCCTTTCACTTCTTCTGTACATATATATTATTAAGACTCTTATGCATTAGTATGCGGTGCAAAATAAATGAAGATATAGGATAGACTATTTTTGTTGTTTCTGGCTTATTTTTTTTTATGATTTTATGATTTTCTCTTATCGTTCGCTTCATTTTGCTGCTCCTGCCGTTCCTTCATACTATTATTGTCCTTATTGTACATTGTTCTGATCGTTTATAAACATGTGCAGTGATATATGCATGAATGGATGACATTTTTATGGTTTTCTATTTCATTTTTGTGTAGATGGGACTGTGGAATGTATGTGATCTCTTGGTTGCAAAGCTGGAAAAATATTAGAAAGCATGAGTGGAATGATTTCACTATGACTAATCTGAGTAAATTGGTATATTACTTGTTACAATTGCACTTTATTTGACTACGAACGTGTTTGTGCAGGAAGACATGGATCAAAAGCGGGTTGATATGGTCTGGTGGTTAGTAGCGCATTAGAAGAATAAATATCGGGACACGGTCATGCGTGGCATTGAAGGTTGGAAACCTCGGAAAATAAGGAGAAAGTAGTCGGTGTTGTATTTATTCTGTTTATATTGTAGTTTGTCATCATCTTTTGTTGCAATGTAAATGAAACTCAATTATTTATATACAACTGTGAGAACACTAGTACTTGTTTTGTATATTATGAGTGGTTTGCAAACACTCTTCCCCTATGTGCACCACTTATTCCTTACTTGCAAAAACATACTTAGGAAAGTCAACTTCTTCAACAGATCTTGTGGGCAAGTAAATTAGAAAATAGGGGGCACAAAGGCCATGTGCCTAACATATAAAAAGAAATAGAATGGCATCCACGGGAAAGATGAGGCATAGTCTTATATGTATAAAAAGAAATAGAATCGCAACCCGGCTTGGAATATCATATGCGGTAGGCATATGAGCTAATTCACAGGGTCGAAAATTTACTAAAGAAGATGTTTACCTTGGCTCTATTTACATGCCCTTCCAGCATCTTTGAAGGTAGCCAAGGTGCATATGTGCAAGAACTCTCCTCTATATGCAACAACTTTCCCTACGTGCAAAACATGTTCCGTTTGTTCAATATCTCTTCCACTTAGGTTCATTTTGTGGTCACAAGTGCCACTGAACCATGTGCGAAAAATCTTCCCTCATGTGCAAGAACTCTTCCCTTATGTTCAAGAACTCTTCCCTATGTGCAAACACTCTTCCCTGTGTGCACCAACTCTTCCCTATGTGCAAAACATGTTCCGTTTGCTCAATTTCTCTTCCACTTAGGTTCATTTAGTCCTCACAAGTGCCACTGAACCATGTGTGAAAGATCTTTCCTCATGTGCAAGAATTCTTCCTTATGTGTAAGACATCTTCCCTCTGCGTAAGAACGCTCCCCTATGTGCAACAACTCTTCCCTACGTGCAAAACATGTTCCGTTTGTTCAATGTCTCTTACACTTAGGTTCATTTAGTCCTCACAAGTGCCACTGAACCATGTGCGAAAGATCTTCCCTCATGTGCAAGAACTCTTCCTTATGTGCAAGACATCTTCCTTCATGTGCAAGAACTCTTCCCTATGTGCAAGACATCTTCCCTATGTGCAAGCACTCTTCCCTGTGTGCACCAACTCTTCCCTATATGCAAAACATGTTCCGTTTGCTCAATTTCTCTTTCACTTAGGTTCATTTAGTCCTCACAAGTGCTACTGAACCATGTGCGAAAGATCTTCCCTATATGCAAGAACTCTTCCCTATATGCAAGACATCTTCCCTCTGTGCAAGAACGCTCCCCTATGTGCAACAACTCTTCCCTACGTGTAAAATATGTTCCGTTTGTTCAATGTCTCTTACACTTAGGTTCATTTAGTCATCATAAGTACCACTGAACCATGTGCGAAAGATCTTCCCTCATGTGCAAGAACTCTTCCCTATGTGCAAGACATCTTCCTTATGTGCAAGACATCTTCCCTGTGTGCACCAACTCTTCCCTACGTGCAAAACATGTTCTGTTTGCTCAATTTCTCTTCCACTTAGGTTCATTTAGTCCTCACAAGTGCCACTGAACCATGTGCGAAAGATCTTCCCTCATGTGCAAGAACTCTTCCCTATGTGCAATCACTCTTCCCTTGTGTTCAAGAACTCTTCCATGTGTGCAATTATCTAACCCGAAGTGGAAAGCATCTCCCATGGGTTTAAAACATCTTACACTTGGGTTAATAAGTGTTCGTAAGTGTAACATAACCATATGCAACAAATCTTTCCCTACGTGCAAAAACAAGCCTATGTGCAACATGAATGATCAAAAGATGTTCAGAATTAATAGGTTGACAACATGAAATTTAACAATTATAATTACAAAACGTAGCTCTAGAATAAGGGTCTTCACACAACTCACCTCCCCTTTACTGATATATTGAACCTCCGGCACTATCCATAGTGAACGACGGCTAGAAGGGATGATGTTTATCTATGCACAACTAAGGACAAGAAGCTAGGGAGGATGTCAATCGCTTGCTTTGTTTCTTACGCGAGTAACTCACTGGTTTTGTTCCTTTTTCTTTCATTTCCCTCTCTTTTCTCATTAAGGGCATTGCGGTCTTTTCCTGTTGCGAAATTAATGACAGATTAGGTCAGGTCCCATTCAGCAAATATTAGGCTAATAAGGTCTTTTATGACAATTTTCCCTAAAAATTATGCAATGAATATATAAATGGATTATTTCAGCTTAATAATCAAATGGAATCGATTCTTAGTGTAGTCGTTTGGATATAGTTTTAAAAGTACTACAGTACATATTTTATACTTACACAGTACAAAAGAAGTCTTGAAGGGCCATCATTTTGACAATCCCTGATCAAATGGTTCAATTCGGTCCAGTAATATGGAATCTCATTATGAAAATTGAACGTTCCAGATTTATTAGGCATTACTATTATTTAATATAAGGCCCATTTAACTTTTTTTTTTTATAGAGATTAAATAAACTAAATAAATTATTTTAAAGAATTTATATGTATCTTTTTTATACCAAACTAATTTATCTAACTAATAAACTGATATATAATTAAATAATATAATTTATTTAGTTTTTTTAAACTCTTAAAAAAAATCAAATGGGTTTTATGTTAAAGGAGGGGAGGGAGTATAAGATTAGATGATGATTAAGAGACCATTCAAATCTTTATGAAGGACTAACCACAAATGACACGTCTCAGTCTCACAAGCTCATTCACATATAGGCCAAAAAACTGATTAAACAATATAACAATGGATTGAGATACGTTTGTTCATTCTACCTGGGGCTTCCATTGAAGCAAGGTATCGGACATACATATCAATCACTTCAAAGATTGATGGCCAGAATCAATCCACGCTCAGCAAAGTTGACATATTACACCACGATTTTTTCTTTTAACCGTACAATTCTTAAATGATTTAAATCTAGGATATATGATTCTTCAACACGTGACTATCTATAATACACTATTTTCAATACTACATATCTGAAGCCATGTTTGCCGTGGACAGTTTCCTGATAACGAGTTTCTTATGGCTCTTTTACCTCTCTAATCGTATCACACCTGAAGAAGCTGATATGATCTTTCTATGTAAAGTAACTGATAACCAACAAAGTCGAACCAAAATTTGGATTTTGGAGGCGTCATGTGGATAATCTTGAGAAGGAAACTGGCAAACAAATCAAAGGAAATCATTTATGAGCGCACTTTTTCACATATCCGCATGAAGCATCAGAACAAGCACAAAAAGGAATATACCCTCTCAAAGCCAAAAGGGCACATTTGTAAAACAAAATCTCCCAAAACTTGCTATAAATGCTAGAGAGAGTCTTCTCATTTCAGTGCAACTGCTCCAAAACAAAAACAAGAAGAAGAGAGAGAGAGTCAAGAAAGAAAGAAACAAAGATGAGAGCAATAAACAGTGGATCATCTGGTATGGCTAGGCTATGGAAATCTCCAATTCCTTACCTCTTTGGAGGATTAGCTCTAATGATGTTTCTCATATCTGTTGCTCTCGTCGTCCTCATTTGTTCCTACTCAAAACGTGCTTATTCTGAATCTCATCACTCACCATCTTCTTCAGCAGCTGAAGACACTGTCACTAAGAAGGCTATGCCCAAGAAAACAGAGACTGAAACAGAGCTCAAGGTGCTTGTGATCATGGCAGGGGATCACAGCCCAACCTACCTCGCTGAACCAGCCTCTTCTTCCTCAACTTTTTGCACCTGTGAAGCTGCATCAACCCAGTGAAGAGCAGAGTTCGAATTCTAGCTAATTAATAAATGACATGCTAGAAATAGCCCAATTTTGGTTTCGGGAAGGTCCTATTCCTGTGATTTTGAGTGCACGGGATATATATATATATATATATGTGAGTCCATGAGTGATTCTGCAATCTTGTTTCTTTGATGCAGGATCATTACAATACATGTACTTCTAAGCCGTGATTTTCATGTTGAGGTTATAACATCCTAAATAAACTTGTTCTCATTGTCGTATTAGCCAGCCAAACCGAAATCCAGACTAACATATATATTATATCCTTAACATGAGAGTTGAAATTCAGATTATTGAAGTATAACCATATCCTTAGCAGATGCAACCAAGAGCTAAGAAAAAAATCCAGGGAAATGACTCTTGCGTTTGATTTTATATTATATATCACTGTCATCTTTTGGTTATGCTTAAGAATTGAATTCTCTTGAACATTGTCCATGAGTTTAGAGGAAAGGCATATAATGCTGGGGGCACATCATTAAGAAAACATATTTTGTGCATGCCAAGCTTTCGTTGTTATGCCTTTTTTTTTCTTTTTCTTTTTCTTGTTTGTGTTTCGATTTAGTATATGATTCCACTAGTTTCCTGGGTAAGGTCTGATTGAAGCATATATGTTAGGAGAGGATGGAAATGAATCCCCTCCAAATAAGTCAAAAACAGAAGTGAATTTGGACACAAAAAAACCAGAAACATGAAGTGGGGACAACACCGCTTAGTGCTCTTAATAGTTAATACACAAATATAATAATATCGAGAGAGAGAGAGAGAGAATAATCTTTGAAGAGAAGGAAAATGAAAATCATCGGCTAGCATTGAAATACATGAAAGTTGCATCAAACTTAAACAGAAAGTGGGATGCGATAACAGAGCATCAAAGCATGTGTAACAGTGAAAGTGGAACCCATCAAAAAGAGGCTCAGCGGCGAAACGTACTTGTGAAACAAAGTATTGTTTCTTCTTCTTTTTTCTTTTTGGGGGTAAAAAGCAGAGCTTCTGTTTTTGGTTTTATTGGCCTGTGAAACGCGGCGCCTCGAAAGGTTAGAGGCATATATATAAATGGGTGGATGATGGTGTACGTGGAAGTGGGAAACTTGTCAGATAAATTAAACAGATAGACAAAACTGATGAATGACGACACTAAGAAAATTGTTGGCTTGAAGAGGTTGTTGAAGGACGGATATAAGAAAGGATATTCCAGGTGCTGATGAGTTTGTATTTGTATGTGGTATAGAAACCAAACTCATATATGTTTATTCAAATTCTTGATGATTTACAATGAAAAACGAAGCCTATTTATAACCAAACTCAAAACCTCATAAATGCTTAAAATAATGAAGAAGTCAGATCTGGCAACACACACCAACCCCCTACAACGTCAGTGCTCACATCATGTGCAATGTCAACGTTGGCTGCTTGCAATGTTCACACTCTCTGTTCTGTTTCTGTTTCATTCTCCCGGGGTTGGACAGGACTCGTCCTCGAGTCAAAAACAACATCATCAATGGATGGAGATTGATCTGAAGCTTTATGCTTCAGTAAAAATGACTTGGGCTTATTTTTTATTTTGACGTGTTTATCTGGTGGCAAAGGTTCAAGCTGAATCTTCACATCATCCTTCTGGAAAGAATATGTGTTTGCAAACCCGTCGTATCGAGCGTGTCGATCATATTGCCAAGGTCTTCCCAAAAGAAGATGACAAGCATCCATCGGAACAACATCACACCAAACTTCATCGTGATACCTTTTACTGATAGAGAAAGTAACAAGGCATCGTTTGGATACTTTTACCGCGGTTCCTTTGTTAAACCATTGGAGTTTGTACGGGTACGGATGGTTGTGAGTTGGTAGTTGCAGCTTTTCTACCATGTAGTTAGAGACTACATTTTCACAGCTTCCGTTGTCGATAACGACGTCACAAACTTTACCTTGAGCGGTGCAACGAGTATGAAAAATGTTGTGACGCAGCCAAGGCTCTTCTTCTTCTATGGCTGTGTGCAAGCTTCGTCTAATCACAAGTGTTTCACCATAATCAGGAGGAATGATTTCTTCATCAAAAATTGGCTCTTCATCAAGGACCAGCTCTTTATCAGGCATATAATCCTTTTCTTCTTCAAATATTGCAAAAGTTTCCCCTTCAATAATAGTAACAACTCTGCGGGTAGGGCATTCTGAAGCGATATGACCGAACCCTTGGCATTTGAAACACTTAGGTGCTTTAGAGCTAAATTCTTTGGCAACCTTAAGTGGAGGCTTACTTGAAGAGCTAGGTTGATATACTTGTGTGGCCTTGCTTGAGGAGCTATGCTGATGCATTTGTGTAGGTTGATGCACCTGTGCTTCATGTCCCTCAAAAGGAATTTCAGTTGAGGAAGATGACTGGTAGGGAGGTCTTCGGATCAACTGCTTCTCGATACGGATGGCTAAACGAATGACGTCGTCCAGAGTCCAGTATTGCTGGAGTTGTACTGGATGGGCGATGTTTGTATTTAATCCTCCGAGATAACGAGCTATTGTTTGCTCCTCCCTTTCTTGTATATCACATTTCATCATGAGTTTCTCAAACTCCCTGGTATATTCCTCTACAGACATAGCCTTTTGGCGGAGATTATGTAACTGAAGGAAATTATCTTGATAATAGTTTTCTGGAAGAAACTTACGTGAGAGCTCGCGTCGCATCTTGTCCCACATTCGTATCTTGCTTTTTCCTTCTCTTTCACGCCTTCTTTTGAGATTCTCCCACCATATAGATGCATGTTTCTTTAATTTGATGGCGACAATTTTGACTTTCTGCTCATCGGGAATCTCTTTGTACTCAAAGACTCGTTCAACTGTTTGTAACCATTCGACAAATTCGTCTGGTTGAAGCCTTCCCTCAAATTCTGGTATATCTATCTTAATGTCATTAAGGCGGAATTGCTGTTGTTGAGGACGATGGCGGTAGTCAGTGGACGACGAACTGTTGTTATCTGAATCATCCTCTGGATATTTACTGCGAGATTCTAGCATGGCTTGCTGCGTTTGTACAGTGGTTTTCAGTTCCTGTATCCGGCGTCTCATCTCATCCATCTCAATCTCACGTGTGTTTCTGCGTCTTGGAGGCATTTTGGAATTGTTCTTGTGAGGTTAGGTATAGGATGGAAAAGTATAAGGATATGATCGGTTTTTATGGCAAGTAAGGGGTAAAACTGGAAATTTTATGGACAAATGGGGTAGAAAGGTAATTTCATAACTTTCAGGGATGGAAATGTAATTTTGACAAATATCAGGGGTCAAAATGTAATTTCAGAAAGTTTTGCAGTCCGAAATGTAATTTTGGCAAATATCAGGGGTCAAAATGTAATTTCAGAAAGTTTTGTGGTCCCAAATGTAATTTTGGCAAATATCTGGGGTCAAAATGTAATTTCAGAAAGTTTTGGGGTATGAAATGTAATTTTGACAGAAATCTGGGGTCAAAATATAATTTCAAAAGGTTTGGGGTCCGAAATGTAATTTTGGCAGAATTTTTGGGGCCAAAATGTAATGTCAGAAAGTTTTGGGGAAGAAATTGTAATTTTTACCAAATTTAGGGGTCAAATTGCAATTTCTGAAAGTTGGGCTGACTGGGATTGATGACGTGGCAGTTATGACACGTGGCAGTCAGTGATTGGTCCACGTTGCGTTGACTGATGACGTGGCTGCTGATTGGACTGGGTGACGTGGCAATGCTGACGGTGCCGCTGGCGTGGCGATATTGACACGTGGCACAATCGGATTGGACAGCGTGGCGTTGACTGGTCAACAGTGATGACGTGGCAGATGACTGGGTCGTCTTCAACCTCTGGACTCCGGCGACCGTCTGAAATTCCGGCGACTTTTCCGGCTACTTTCCGGCGACGTCCGTGGAGGCGCGTGAAGGTGTTTTTCGGCGGTGACCGAGGCTATTCCTAGGTTTTTCGGCCTTCTGAACACGATGGTGAGGTCGGTTTCTTCAAAAAACGCTCCGAGAGTGGAAATCCGACACCCCCTTTTTCTCACGTTTTTTTTTTCTCACCCACTCCTCACTCTTTCGCTCTCTGGCTCTCTAGAACTCAGCTCTGGTACCAAAATGGTATAGAAACCAAACTCATATATGTTTATCCAAATTCTTGATGATTTACAATGAAAAACGAAGCCTATTTATAACCAAACTCAAAACCTCATAAATGCTTAAAATAATGAAGAAGTCAGATCTGGCAACACACACCAACCCCCTACAACGTCAGTGCTCACATCATGTGCAATGTCAACGTTGGCTGCTTGCAATGTTCACACTCTCTGTTCTGTTTCTGTTTCAGTATGGCTTACATAAATCTGAAAAATCAAGAGCAGCTCATAAAAATTATGCCAAAGCATCAGAACTTGCAAGCTTGGCACTTGTCATGTGTGCCTGCCCTTCCTCTAAGTATTACGCATTTCCTCTAGCTAGCTAGGAGGAGGAGGATAATAACAAAACTGAGCTCTTTCTTTCACTCAGCGACTGTACAAAGAGCCAAGCAAATTATTTTCTTTCAAACAGGATTATATTGTCTCTGCTTCAAGTCCTATTGGACTTAATTCCTTGGTTAGGCCCAGTCTTTGATTAATATTTTAGGCTGAGATTAACCTATGCATATTAAAGGACGACTTGAAAAACATGCGTGTCTATGTATATTGGTTTGACAAATATAATCTATTTAAAACCAACAAGAATTGACCCAATCAGCAACAAGGAAAATTTTATAATCGATCATTACTTCTTTAGACTTTGGTGATTGCATCTTTTATGTAAAAGAATATATATATTTTCAATGGTTTAATGAGATAGATTAATTTTTAAAAATTGCCAACAAGTTTTCTTTTCTTCTCTTTAACTCCATCAAATTAACATGCCTAACAGAAAGTCTTTGTGTGACTCTGATGATTTAGCTTTAATAACCTTTATATCAGACAATTTGATAATGCAAATTCATTTATCCGTATTTAGACCTAACCTAAGCAATGTTTGGATCCACCGAAACTCCACTTAGAACTCCATCACAAGGGGGAATAGCTTAAATCAGCAGTTGGAACTTTGAAGGCAAGATCACTTTCAGTTGATGCTGATTGACAAAGCGGTAATATGATGATATATAATGGGTAGAATATACTTATAAAGCATGCAGTATCAATACGTTGCACACAAAGAAAGGCTATTCTTAAGAACCATGAACACTACACCTCTGAGCTATTTTGGACTCTGTAAAATGCACGAATAATTGTGCAATAATTTACATTACATTCCAATATTTTTTATTTTTATCTCTGTGCTTCTGGTTCTTATCTGAGACGGATATTGCTGCTCTCTTTATAGAAGACAGAACTATATGCATGGCAAATACATACAATGTTAAAAAGCAATGCTTTTTCATATTTGATACATCCTTTACAGTTGTGCGGCTTGTGCTGTTGGGACATCTGTATTCTGCACTAAATGTCAGATTTTCAATGAAGATGATAATGACAGTACAGTAGTAAAGACAATAATAATTATGAACGAAAATATATGCAACAACCACCCCATCAATCCTTCATCTTATTTTAAAAGCTTTAAAATTCGTTATGGAACATTCCAGGAACCTGAATTAGACAGCACCTGCCCTTTCATTATCTTGCCTTTTCACCAAATACAATGTAGCCACATCAGACAAGCGGTAATGGCTACCTAGTAATGCAAGTTCAAGCCAAATTTTCATCCACCGGCTATTGTTTCTCATTCTTTATTCCACTATATTATTCTTTAGCTCAACCATTAATCCTAAACCCCTTGATCCTTCAAGCTCAAAAATGGAGTCTTTTGAACAATTCTTGGGTGCAGAAGGATGCAGCAGCAACGAATCTGGTTGGACTATGTACATTTCTTCATCCACGCAAGACGATGGTGCTGGTTACATCAGAGAGGATGATGAATGTGATGAAGGAGTCAGTGGTGAAATGGGAAGACAGAGGCGTGAAACCAAAGTTGATGTGGAAGAAAGTGATGACTCAATGGTTTCAGATGCTTCATCTGCTCCATTTCATTATCATGGCACAAGAGTCTCCAAAAAAGATAGAAAAGATGGTGGAAGAAAATATTCTTCCCGGAAAAATGCGAACAAGCTGGAGAAGAAACGTGTCGACACCAGAAGAAACAGAAAATGAAGCTGCTCAGTTTATGTCATACTCTTTTTTAAGGAAAACTAGCAATTACCTTCCATCAGGTACAAACACGTTCAGCTCAGATTATTCTAATTGACTGTGCATGCAAAAGTAAACTAGTCAGGTTATATTTACCTGACGGAAAAGCCAATGCGATAAAGAGAATCTGGATGTTTGCACTGAAAACGATTTGTCCATCCATTTTCCCCCTCTAAAATTTGCGGTTGTGATTTACGTATGGTATACCTATTTTTTGTTACTGCGTTAATAGCTAAGCAGCACCAACGTTGAAGTTTGAGCAGAAGAGCCCCCCCGGGGGGGGGGGGGGGGGGGACACTTCGGTAGATATAGTCAATTTTGGGTTTGACACAATTAAGAAGCAGCAATATCATTTTGGGTTCGCGTTTTAGTATAAAGAAAACACCCTCGGTATAGATCTTCCAAGCAGTCAAGTGACGGAGTATCATCTATCAGAGTAGTTTCAAAAAATAAATTTTAAATGTTAGAGGAAGTTTGATGATCATCAGTAATTGATTTAAATAACCGCATCAGGGCTGCATAACGCTGGTTTGCCGTTGGCGAATTCGAAATGAAATCATATGGTTTATATGGTTCTTGAAGGCACATTATGGGGTGGTGAGTTTAGTGTTGTTGTTCACCTTCTATTGAAAACTATATCACTTTCAGATACACTGTTGATCATTCACCACCCTAACGCAGTATTTCATGAAAATACAATTTTGGCAAGTTTTGAAGCAAATTGAAATATTTTTATTAAAATAGGAGACTTTAAAGAGAATTGAAACATCACACAATATCAACAAAAACAGAGGATAGAGCCCGATTACAATTGTAATCAGGGCACCCCAAAGACTCAAAACCACACGTGTGATATGTGGACTTGAGGAAAATAACCAAAAAAAAAAAGAGGAAAGAGGATAGAAAAGAAGGGGCAATGCATGGATTTGCACAAGCTTCTACTATTTAACCGATTCGATCATTAGAAGTGGTGGATATGAAGAGAAGAAATGATAAGGAAAGCATTAAATAATATAAAAGCTTCAACTCATAGAGTGACTTGGTTAACATAGCTGGCTGGGCTGCGGAAATCTTCGCAGATGGAGAAAAAGCAACATGAATTGAGGCAATTTTAGAAAAGCACAATTTCAGCAGAACCAGCTTCGACACATTTAACTAGTTGATAAAGTAAAAACCAAACACTTCAAATAAAGATTATGAAACAAAGTTTCATCATACAGTCATGTAATCGCCACACAGCAAACAGTCCTGAGGAGAAAACATTACAACACATTTATTGGGAATTCTGACCGGTATCAATACCAGTTATTTCAAATCTTGGACTGTTTGGCAAGCTTGAACCATTCAGTATGGAAAGACCCCTCTGTATCAATCCTTTCATACGTATGTGCACCGAAGTAGTCTCGCTGAGCTTGCACCAAATTAGCTGGCAATCTCTCCCTCCTGTATGTATCAAAATAAGCAAGACTGGCAGACATACCTGGTGTGCTGATACCAGAGTTGATAGCAAGGCATACAACTCTTCTCCAGGCAGATTGCCTATCGATTATTTCCTTTGCAAACTCAGGATCCACAAGAAGGTTTGCAAGGTTGGGGTTCCTGTCATATGCCTTCTTGATTCTGTCTAAGAATATTGCTCTTATGATGCAACCACCTTTCCAAATTCTTGCTAGTTCCCCCAACTTCAGATCCCATCCCTTTTCAATACTCTTTGCACGAATTAGATTCATTCCCTGTGCATAACTACATATTTTAGCTGCATAAAGAGCTTTCCTAACATCATCGATCAGCTTTTCCTTGTCTACAGGTTGATCAGTCAAGATATCGCCAAAGCCGCCTGATTTGAAAACCTTTGCAGCTTCAACTCTTTCCTCCTTCAACCCACTAAGGAACCTAGCATCCAAAGAGGCTTCAATAGTGGGAGCAGCAACTGATAATTCGGCAGCTTGCTGAACAGTCCACTTGCCAGTACCCTTCATGCCAGTTTTGTCAAGAACTTTGTCGACCAGATATCCATCTCCTTTATCATCCTTAATTCCAAATATGTCTGCAGTAATTTCAATAAGAAAACTGAGAAGTTCTCCCTTGTTCCATTCAGAGAAGACATTATGTAGTTCCTCATTTGACAACTTTCCAACTGACTTCAATACATCATACGCCTCAGCAATCAGCTGCATGTCACCATATTCAATTCCATTATGGATCATTTTCACAAAATTACCAGATCCACCTTTACCAATATATGTCACACAAGGACCGCTGTCAGGAACTTGGGCTGCCACCTTCAGAAGAATATCTTCTATGTATTTGAAAGCCTCGAAAGAACCGCCAGGCATCAAAGAGGGACCATGTCGAGCACCCTCCTCACCACCTGAAACTCCCATCCCAAGGTAAAGCAAACCCAATTCAGCCATTGCTTTTTCCCTTCTGTCAGTGTTCTCGTACCATTCATTACCTCCATCGATTATACAGTCACCTTTCTCCAAGTATGTGGATAGGGTCTTAATCGTCTGGTCAACAGGTGCCCCAGCCTTCACAAGCATGATCACAACCCTAGGTTTTTGAATGGACTTAACAAAGGATTCAGGGTCATGGAAGCCATAAACAGGGAGATTTCCTTCCTGTTTAGCTCGTTCCACAGTCTCATCAACCTTGGATGTGGTTCGGTTATAAACAGAGATAGGGAAGCCTTTCTCAGCAATATTGAGAGCCAGATTTTGGCCCATCACAGCCAGTCCAGCAAGTCCTATTCTTGTGGGAGAAGTGGCCATAATTTATATCCTGCCCAATATTTGATAATGCCCATGAGATAATGATTATATACAACAGAAGTTAAAATCTTGGCAAAACCATATAGTGTCATCCAAAAGCAAATGAAATGTACAAACCAACAGAACTGAAGACGAAAAATACTTAATTAAGGGCATCTACCCAATAATTTTCCTCCACGAAGTAAGATTTTCAAAAAAGTAAAGAGAGCTGTAAAAATGCTAGAGCGCCTTTATCTTATGGCATAGGTTCTCCGAGGTGTGTCAACAAACGAAACACAAGTAACTAAAAAGCCACCCAACAAAGGCAACAAGCTTGTAGCTTTCTCCAAGTTCACAAATATAAAGCAAGGACCATGTCTTCTAAGCCCGAAAAATGTAAAATGCACGATGGATATGCGTGGATATACAGAAAACAGCCCGAGTTTTATAATATCCCACATTATTTCAACATTGGACGAGAGCGGGTAAATCCAGCAAAATAAAACAAGCAGTGTATCCACGGCATGCAAACAAAGATCACCATGATCAAGGTAAAGAAACATGTCGCACCCGTTAAATAACAGAAAATTTTAATCAATAGAGAAATCAACTGATCCCAGATGAAGCAATTATTGTCAGGACTATTAAAAAAAAAAGCAGAGAGAGTAGAATCAAATCAACGAAAGACCGACAGTAAAGAGCGGAAAATTTCGGGATCGGCAATTCGGCATACGAATAATACGGCAAAAAGGTGGAATGGGGATTAAAAAGGCAAACCTGAATCCTGAATCTTTATGATTGAAAAATGAAGACAGTTGAATTACTGGAAATGAGATCTGGGTATAGTAGAAAGCAACAGATTAAAAGGGGACAGCAAATAAAGGTGAGGAGAAAGACCGATTATAAATCATTATATAATACAATTTGGCTTTACAAGCCAACAGCGCACCACTACCGAACTACCCACCTTCCAGCAGAGGGAGAGAACCAGGGTCTAAAGATGAGAAACTGAAATGATATCGAACGAGTCAAAGGTGCTCAACTAATAGTAATAGGTAGGTGAAAATGCCTCGAGGAATCAAGACCGTTCATTTCAATTAGCAGCCGGGTTAAGGACGAGACACGAGTTGCTCGCGCAATCATGTGTGCCCATGGGCGCTTCTCTGTACATTGATCCCTGCCGCTTCAAAGGTTTGGGCCGTTGGGGGTTGGTTTCGGATGAAGATTATCAAACCAAATAAACCCAATTTGGCAAACCTCTAAACATGTTTAAGGGCAATTTGGTTGGGTTCAGTTTAGTTTGCTCGCTTATGCTAAAATTAGGCTTTCATCTGCAAGTATTTCTAGACTCTAGTTGTTCATAAATTAGATATTTTAAGCATCAGTTCTCTTAAAATCTAACAAAACAAATTGTTACTCTAACAAAACAACCCTTACTAAGTGTGTGTTCGGCAGATAGAAAAAAAATCGATTGTGTGCTTAAACCAAGGTTTCAAGTAAAAGGTATCCGAACACTTTACATATTACATAATCCCGTTTTTACTCCACAATCCCCTTTTTTAGGAAAAAATCTATTCTGACGAGAAGCTATTTTACACCACTTTTCAGACAAATTTATGACCGTTGGGAGTAATAATTATCAAGCCTGCCCCTGTCCTTTTCTCTCTCTTTTCCTTTTCTCTTCTCCCGTCTTCCTTCATTCTTACCCGCGATTGCTTTTCATATTTTCCCTTTGCCTTTCCCGTCATCCTTCATTCTCCTCCGTTCTGTCGATCGAGTCATCCCTTTCCTTCTTCCTTTCCCTTTCCGGTCGAGTCTTCCCTTTCCTTCTCCCTTTCCCTTTCCTTCTTGCAGATCGGAAACGCTTGGCCTCGCGGCTTCGATCTGAAACGCACACACATTTCTCGCGGTGAACTTCCAGCGGTGAACATATTTTCGATGGAAAATCGCTTCAGAAATCTTGCCGGCGACTTCGAGAGGTTCGGCGATCCAGATCTAGCCGGCGAGTTCGGTGGCTACTCCTCTGTCTGTAGTGGTTCTGAGCTCCGGCGACTTCTTCCAGGTATACAGAATCGTGTGTGGTTTGTGGTGATAGCTCATAATTCCGTTTGTGTGTAATTTTCGTCTGCGTCTGTGGTGGGCTTCTGTTCTCTGGTTATGGTGCAGTGGTTATGGTGTTGTGGTTATATATCTCTCGTTTATTCTGGTCTGTCTCGATCTGTTTCTTCTTGAGCTATACAGAATCATCTGTTTGATTCTCTGGTTATGGTGCAGTGGACTTCCCCAAGATGTCTCGAGTTTCGACACACTTGGATCCTCTGTTTGATTGTTTTCTTTCACAAAAGTATCTCTCTGTTTCTCATCTGTGTTGACAGAATCATGCTTGTATCGTGTATTTTCATATATGCTATTTTTCATCTGTTAAGTTCAAGGTTTACCATTTTATAATAGTTATTAATTTATAGACAATAAAATTTGCAAAATACCCATATTCAGTAGATATAGTTTATTACTTTTAGGACCTTCCCACGATGAAAAACATAGCTGATATTGGCCCAGTTAGTTAGACAAGAGTGTAGTGAAATTTTTGGGTTTTCATATCTTCTGATAATAACAGGTGTAGGGGCACTGAATTGATGAAAAAACTGATATTCCGGATTTTTTTTATGAGTTAAAATTTAATTTATCAACGAAGTTCAAAATAGGAAAAACCCGGCACAAATTACCAAGGAAGTGAACTGAAGAGATTCTTTCTTTCACAATGATCCTCTCTATGAATCTTGCACTTGGGGGCTTTATATACTGAGGACAAGACTTTAGCAAAGACCAAATGGCATTATTGTCCAGAAGGCTGTTCTGTATCTTATATTGTAGAACTTGATAGTGAAGTCCCAAAAACCATGCCAATTGTTTTTCCTTTTGTTAAACCTGGAAATAAGGTAGACTAGTCATTGCTAAGCTTAAACTGTGAAACGATTTTCCGTCTCATAGCTCGGTATCAAAATCTTATCTAATCCTCATCGCTCAGTGTCACAATCTTTTATTTCATCTTCATGACTCAGTATCAAAATCCTTCCGTCACCTTGCAAAGTTGAGAGTTGAGGGGTATTAAAAAAGTTTGCTTCAACAAAGCAAGCGGTGAGTAATTAGCATTTGACCTTTGAGTCCTTGCTACTTATTAAGTCCCTATTGAAGTATTAACAGAGTTCAAGATTCATTGTTTTAAACAAAATCCATGATTTTCTTTGAACTCAACTAGTGCACCTTCCATGGTGTTCATCGTACTCAACTAGTGCTGAACTTATGATTCTTTTAAATGCCTAAGAAACAATACAATTATATGCCATAACCATAATAAAAGTAAGCAGCTGAACTGATTTTTCTTCCATCTCAGGATTTGTCACTTGGATAATTGTTTTCCATTTAATGCAGTCCAAAGCATAATGCCATAAATCTTCACTGTTCTTCTTTGCTTTATTGAAAGAAATATGAATGGTGATTTGTACGTTGCATTACTATTTCTGCTTCTTTGTCCATTTCATGTATTAATTGTCAACTTAGCAGCATAATGAGTAAGGTGAAAGCATCTTGGGATGTAAAGAGCACGAAAATTTTCATTGACTTGTGCATAGAACAAGTTGAGAAAGGAACAAGAAAAGCATTAGCTTCGAAAAGAAAGGGTGGAAAGAGATATCTGAAGGCTTTATTGCAAGGACAGGCAGATTATACGACAAGGGGCAGTTCAAAAACAAATACGATGCCCTTCGAAAGGAGTGGCAACTTTGGGATCGGTTGTTAAATGAAACTGGAGTTGGATGGGACGATCAGAAGAAGACTATTGTTGCTGACGATGATTGGTGGGAGAAGAAGCTATTGGTTAGTGATTCACTTATGCGAACGACCATTTTTATTTCCATAATATCGTGCTTTTATGAACTTGTGTAATGAATTTGGTGATTCACGTACAGGAAGTTCCCGGTTACGATAAATTCAGAAATAATGGCCTCCAATTCCAAGAGGAATTAACCCGCCTGTTTTCATCTGTGACGGCCATGGGAACAAATAATTGGGCACCTTCCTCCATGTCTCTCCCAAACCCTACCGAGACCACCCCTGATGTCGAAATGGAAGAAGGGTCAGGAGACAGTGATGAGGTGTTAGGGACAACGACTGGATTGAGTGGGGAGTTCAATGCAATCAATTTCAATAACCCCAGTGGAGGCAGCGGAGGGAATAATGACAGAGGAAAGGGAATAAGTGGTGGAGAGAAAACAAGTAGTGGTAGCAGACCGACAAGCTCACTGGGGGTGAGGAAGAGGGGTGCCCCAATGAAAAAGAGAGGGCCTGCATCGAGTAAAATTGCCGACGCCCTGACTAGGATAGCTGATGCCACTGACATTGATGTGGAACTTGTAGAAAGGATGGAAGCAGAGGCCCGTGCAGCAAGGATGGCTGCATAAGCCCGGGCGAACGAGTTTTCAATATCGGGAGTCATGAATCATCTGAATCAAGTCACTGAAATAACCAATGATGAAGACTTCTATATGCGCTGTGCACACCTCCTTATGAGGGATTCAGCTGCAAGGGAAATGTACGTGGCAATGAAGGAAATGAAGGATACACTTGTTAAGTTTCTTAGGAATGAATGCTATGGACACTATTGATGTGTATTAAGAACGTTGTTGCTATGTGCTTAATGACTGTTATATTTACGTTTCTATGGATCAAGTCACTTTATACGTAATGTAATGTTATTTATTCATCAATGACATTTGTGTGCATCTTATTAATGTATAGTTGTGATCGTTTTTGTTTTATATAAGTTAATGTATGTGTGTACAGATAAAGGCAGAAATGGAGAATACTATGAAATTTATTGCAAAGAATAGAAAACGGCGATTACAGAGAATCCGAAAAGTGGCCGCATATGTTGGAGCATATGCTCAGCAATTTTTATGTAAACAACCGCGGCACACCAGTGAGTTTACAGGCGCCGTATGGGTGCGTGATGTGTTACGCGGCAATTCTGCCCGTTGTTATGATATGTTTAGAATGGAACTGAATGTATTTCATGAATTCTGCTTTGAAATGCAACGACATGGTCTGAGGGAAACTCGAAATGTGGGTATACATGAAATGGTGGCGATTTTTTTGCACACAGTTGGACATGCGGCATCGAGTAGACTGGTACAAGAAAGATTTATGCACTCTGGAGATACAATTCATAGGGCAATGCATGCCGTCTTACAGGCATGTTGTAGTCTAGCAATATCTAACATCAAACCGCTGGATTTTACATTTCAGAGCGTTCACAGTAAGATAAGCCAAAGTAATAGATACTGGCCTTTTTTTAAAAATGCGATTGGTGCAATTGATGGCACACACATTCCATGTAAGGTCAGAGCAAGGGACAAAACAAAATATATTGGAAGAAAAGGATTTCCATCGCAAAATGTGATGGCGGTTTGTGATTGGGACATGTGTTTTATCTTTGTACTGGCTGGATGGGAAGGTACGGCACATGATTCTCGCATATTTCATCATGCCCTTACAACTCCGTCAATGAATTTTCCACATCCGCCTACAGGTATTCTTATATTTTTGTACAATGTAATTATTTTTATACAGGTATTCTCGCACATGATTCTCTCATATTTCATCATCCCCTGACAACTCCGACACAGAATGTATTGGTATTAAACTTATTCTTTCATGCAGATAAATATTATTTGGTGGATGCCGGCTACCCTACCCCAACTGGATATCTGGGTCCATACAGACGCGAGCGTTACCATCTCCCTGACTTTCGGAGGTCATCTAGGCTTGAAAATGACAATGAAAGGTTCAATTACTTGCATTCAAGCCTCAGGTGCACAATAGAAAGAACATTTGGGGTTTGGAAGAACAAGTTCGCAATCTTACAGACAATGCGTAGCTATAGTTTTCCCACACAGGTTAAAATTGTTTGTGCGACAATGGCCATACACAATTTCATCAGAAGAACTTCTATTTCTGATCTTGACTTCCGCCACCATGAACGAGAGGATAGTTTGTTTGATGTCGATGGCCCTGACGCTATAGACTCTTCAACAATACCTTCATTACTTGCATCTTCATCTGACATGGCTTCTCTTCGTGATTCGATAAGAGATCAGATCATTTATTATACGCAAGAGCATTAGTCATGTGAATGTTTTCGTATTTGTTCGTACTCTCTTTTTGACAATATGTTAAATGGTATTTTATCCATATTTTCACTTACTCTGTTATTGACATTTACTCAGAATTTGTACTTTGGTGTTATGTAGAAAAGATTTCTGATTTTAGCAAATTTTTAATATACTTATATATATATATATATATATATCCTTAGAGACTAGGCAGGAGTGGTAAAAAAAACAGAAA
This sequence comes from Inga laurina, assembly GCA_963855925.1. NCBI lineage: Eukaryota > Viridiplantae > Streptophyta > Magnoliopsida > Fabales > Fabaceae > Inga > Inga laurina. The sequence goes on along the minus strand of OY979708.1, from coordinate 14,838,615 downwards.
TTAAAGACACGGACACACTTGCAAAAATCAAAACCATTCCAAAGAATTTAATGAAGAATAATACAGTGGATTTGGCAAGAGATAACCCAGGTTGTGAAAGGAGATGAAAATTAATATAGTGTACGCCTTCAATATGTACGTTTGATCTGATTTTTTAATTTACTACATAATTGACTAATGTTATAATTTTATAATTTTTGCATCTATTTTTTTATATTACATAATTGACAAATGTTATAATTAAAAAAATTTTGGACAAATTTATTTCATTTATTGTAATTATTATGCAATTTAATGTCAAATAATACTTAAAATATAATCTTATCCTTTATATGTAATTATCATAAAAGTTAATGTCCTTTTTAGTCATTTGACCATGAAAAAAGCTATTCTGATAAAATCATCCAAACACTCTCATTTTATCAAAATCACTTTTTCCCATAATCTATTTTCTTATAATATATTCTCCAAAAGCTATTATCTCCAGAATCTATTCTCCAAAAGCTAATAAGAACACACCCTAAGGATCATGAATTATGAATGATGTGGTTGTGGAAGCTATTTGATTCTTGTTCTTTTTTTTCCCCTCTCTTATGTTCTCTATATTATATTCGTTTAGAATTCAACCACTTTTATAATTCCACAACACTCCTTGTTTATTTACTTTTTATTTGTTGTAGTTTATTTTTTTATATTTCGGTAAAATAATTTTAAATAAAATATATAGCACGTCATTTTCAGCATCCAAAAAATTAATAAATCAGTTGAATTTATGAATATTTATTGATTTTATGTCTTTTTTCAAAAAATGCATAGTATGTCCTCTTAGCCTTTTATTATCAACCAAGAAAAGGTTTTTAACATGGCATTGCATACAAGAATCTAACGTTGACCTTACCTCAGCACTAGTAAGTGCCTGTTTTGATTCTTTTCCAACGTGATTTAGATTTAAGTACGTAAGATGAGTTTTATCTCAATTTATTTGAACATGTTTTTTCAACACTGATTCAAATATGTCCTAATTTGCTTGCCCACTGCCCCAAATTGCTGGTTGATGTTTGATTGAGTGCAAGGAATATACCATTACTGGAGCAACCCCACTGGGGCATTGGCTTCCTCTCTGGAGGTCATATACTTTTAGTTATAAAATGTTGTATACTAACATTTTAATTTGTATTTTACCTTTTCAAATAAATCCGAATTCATGGACATGTCATTAAAAGAAAATCATTGACAAAATAAGATAATCAAAGCAATGAAATTCTTCTTGACAGAGCTAATAAAAAATAGCGAGAATACTAAAGAACGAGACAACAGCTCAAATAAAGTATAAATCCTTCCATCCTTTTCAGGTACATCCAAGAACCAAAAAGAAGCCAAAACTACTTATCCTCTTGAAGAAGTGCTAACATTTTATTCTAAACAGATGCACTAGCATAGCAAAGTCACAGTGTAGACAATGCACGTTTCCAAGAGACCTTCCCGTAATGTATGGCATGTAATTTTATCAACAATGGACATGAAATAAAAGATACGTTCAGAATCAAACAAGAGTGCCCATCTTGGAGAAGGGTAAAAGAAGAAGGTAAAAGAGTTTCGCTTTGTCATCAGCAGGGGGGGGGGGGGGGGGGGGACTAAAGAGGCTCAAATAAAATGAATAATACTACGTCTACATTTTCCAATCCAATTTTTCATACTTAAAGCTTGCCATCTGAAGATTGAAATCAACGAAATCATCAGAAGGCATCAACACAGAGCTTTGCTCTGAAGGGCTGTTGACATGAGATCCAAAATTCTGAAGGAACACCGTAAACATTCGTGGATACTTCGCCTCAAGCATCTGGCTAACTCAACTAGAGTCCAAAATTGCACATCTGCACAAATTCCATATCATTGTCCACGTACTTGGTCCAAAGATTTTTATATTGGTTCAAAGCAATGTCAAGCCAAGGTTTCATGTTTCCGTTGTAATGAATGACGGCAGAATTGTTGATCTCATCCATGCTAATACTGGGATTGTATCCCAGCCCAAGCACATGCCAGGATTTGTCCAGTGATTTGGTGTTGGAGTAGAAGGTAACCAGACCAGGTGGAAGCATCCCCAATTTCCACAAAGTTCGGTCTTCATTCTGATACAAGAATGCATGGGAAAAAGAATTCAGCAATTTAAATTACCAAAAAAACAAGAATTTAGGAATTTAAGCTTCAGACCAAACAATTGACTGCAACAACCATACTTAGGGAACAGCAAAAGCATTAATCAGGTAACTTTCTTTTAGAAAATTGTAAGGCTTCCACTTGGCAAAGCCATGACCTAGTGCTAGAAGGAAAAACAGAAATTGACAATTTGACATTATAGTCAGGCACGAATTTATCAGTACTTAAGAATTGAAAGATTTACCATTTTCTGCCAGTAATGGTACTGATCTGTGCATTTTTCACTTCTCCAAGCATCAAGATCAAATATATTCATTCCAAAAGCCCAAGCGCAAGCTTTTGGATTGAATCTCTCCTTGATTAAGGGATGAGAAAAATTCAAGTATTGGGCATATCTGTGAAAGGGGCCAAAGCAGGTCTCCACGGCACCATTCACCTTACCATCCAAATCAATCTTCCACAAACCTGTCAAGTCTTTCTGAACCACAACATCATCATCCAATAATAAGATTTTATGCAATTTAGGGTACATCTCTGGCAAATAGAATCGTAGGTGACTCAACAAGGACATGTGTTTAGATCTCAACAGAGCATCTTCTGTTATGTTCTCAGCCTGATTCCCAAACTTTTGCAATTTTGCTGACTCATGTTGCCTCAACACTGGTACATATGATGAATTTAAGAATGTGTATTCTTCTACTGCCTTGATTTCCATATGTGCACCTCCTTCAACTGGCCTCATTTTGAACCAAACCTTCATCGCAGCAACATTCATTCTGTCTGTAACCACATGAAAAACATGCTTCCATGGTTCTGCCGCATTCTTTACCACAGATCTCACCACCACCGATACAGCTATCACATTATTTGAAAATACTGCATAATGGTACAAACTGGGGTCTTCAAACTCTGGCTCAGGTTCCTCGTCCCTATATTTCTCTGGATTTAAGATCCTCTCTCCCATTAGCCTCATTGCCAGACAATGCAAGCTCTTAGGAACTGATCTCGCAGCAATTAAGCTTGCTAATGCCCCATTCTTCTTTGCCTTAGTAAGAGACTCTTGAACGGCAAATATTGTATCCTTCAACTTCTGAATCTTTAATTGATTGTCGTAATTCTCTTTTGCCTCTCCCATTATTAATCTTGCAATTTTTACTCTATCCTTCACCTCTTTCTCAAACTGCTTCAGAACGTCCTCATCGACAGGACCATCTGACTCAAACAGAGATGCTCGATATGTTGGCCTTAGCGAAATATCCGAAAAATTTTGTGCCAATTCATCAAACATCCTCAGCTGTCTAGAAATTTCAAGCTTAAGCTTCCTCGCATATGCGGCATACGCATTCACAAGGGTTATGTGATCGTTAGCTTGTCTATATATCAAATCCAATCGTGTTCTAAGCGGGTCAGATTTTAAGGCCAAAAAGGTCCGATGCACGTAGGCATTACCAGTTGTGGGAAGAGCCTGAAGGAAAGATACAAACCGTTACACGAGATTCGCTCAATAGTCCAATTACAACGTCGGTTGTGCTAAACAGAGAAATTGTAATAACAAGTCGTTCCAAATTGAGCAACTACAAACTAGATTCCAATTAGAAAAGAAAGAATACGAATCAATGATGAAAGGAAGAAACAGAGGAACTTACAGAGTCATCCTGCGGAGTGGAAGGATTGGTATTCAAGAGGACGGAGAGCGTAGCGACAAAGAGGAGAGTGAAGATAGCAGAGACGAAGATCCGGTAGGAGAAGAAGCTACGGAGGCTGAATCCACCCAGGCCTGATCCTCGGCCACCTCTGACGGCAACCGCCATTGGATCGAAGATATATGTGAGTGTGAATCAGAACACAAATGAGGGGTCGCTGTTGAGCTCAAAAAGGAAATAGGAGCAAATTGTAGCAGCGGGGTGTTCTTCGCCGACTGAGGAGAAGGCGAAGGCCAAGTGAGAGAAAGAGAGAGGATATCAGATCCAATCCAAGAGCAGAGAAAGTTGAATCTTGAAGGCGCAATAAGCGAAAACCGCGTCGGAATGGTTTTATAAAAGGAAGTGAACTTGGGATGGCAATCGGAGACTAGATTATAGAGAAATGGGAAGTGCTTGATCTGTAAAACGCTGGGGTAATGGTAATGGGGTTGGCATCGGTGGAGCAACGAAAGCGAAAGCAGATGCGGATTTGACTCAGATTATTATCGTTATTATAATATGCACTTTACTTGCAGGAGTGTCGAAAATGAGACCATTTTGGTTAATCTCCGTTTTGCTTAATTACGAGGACTGGCTATTCACTCTTGCCTCGATCTAAGGAAATTCAATCTTCTTCACTTTTTCTATTTAATTGATTGGTCCAAATTTCATATTTTTTTTTTTAAAAAAAATATGTTTTCTTTTTCTTTCTTTCTTTTTATATAATAATAGGATTATCAATATCATCGTCCAATTTTTTATCCTGTAGTCCGTAAAATTATTTAATTTAAATTAACTTTGAATACCTATCATCAAACTCACACTCTTTCCGAACAAAACATATTTTTATACACACGGCTTGATTCAATAATCTACATTATATATTTGTTGGGCTTTGTTGGTATTTTAATTCTAATATTAAATAAAACCTTAACAAAATTTATCTCTTATTTTTATCATTTTCCTCTAAATTAATTTATTCAAGTAGTATTATATACCGTACCCTCAAAATGGTGCAAGAGAAGAGAGGTAACGCTTTTATCACGTACTGAAACACCCAAGTCAAATAGGGCGATGTTCAGGTTTGGCGCCCAGGCACTTGAGCTATGCGAAAAAACCCAACAAGGCTGCCAGATGACCATATCAATCTCCGAGATTTATTTTAAATATTTTCAATTGTTCTTAATTTATAGGAACACTAAGTATATATTAAGAAGAATATGAAATAATAATGCACTTTTAGGATTAAAAATAGTTTTGGAAATTCTCTTTAAGGAATGTTGCGGTACTGTACGACACCACGCTAGGTAGCTCTGCCCGGTGCCCAGGCTATCCCTGGACTGGGTCTTTGTTTCACTCCACCTGTTCTCGAATGTCAAATAAGTAAATAAATGGGATAATTTTTGAAAAGGAATTTAGAAATTGGAAAATGGCACCAAAAAAAAATTAGGAATTCTTCATCACTTTTTGACATTTTCTGATCAACTTTTAATAAAAAAACTCATATATTATTTCCAATTTCCAGGTTTCTTCTTAAGGATTCCCCCTAAATAAATCAGCTGACTCCAAAACATATAATACTCCCTCCGGTCCTAATTATAAGATAAAGTTGACTTTTTTACAGAAATTAAGGAAGCCAATTAAATTACTTTAGAGTATTTACATTTTTATTTTTTCCTCCAAACTAATTAATTTGACTAATAAATTAATATATAATCTAAGGATACTAAAAATATAAACACTCTAAAGTAATTTAATTGGCTTCCTTAATTTCTCCAAAAAAATCAACTCTATTTTATAATTAGAACCGGAGGGAGTATTAAATAAAACCCAGTCAATAAGACAATACCCTAACTATCAATATGTTTTGACGTTGTTTCCTCAGGTTCATGCATCATGTCCATCTTTCGGGCGTGTTTGTGATAAAAAACAGTTGAAAGTTTCGACAATTTAATAAACCCAAGTGTTGAAGTCACCCTTCTAATTCCGGTCAAAAAAGAAGTCCCCCTTCTCATTAAGCACGGGGAAAAAAACCAGAGAGGCTTCCATTTTAGAATTAGGTAAAATATGCTCATGCCTAACAAAAAAATATTATACCTTACAAACATGTTTTAGTTAATTACGTTGGTAATTTAATATATAGTAGTAAAACAGATTAATTATGGAACTGGTAAAAAAAACAGATTAATTATGGAAGCCCGTTATAGATACTAAAATACAGCATCTTAATACCACGTCTTTAATTCTTTAACTTCGCAAAAAATTTCGTTGTGATCATTAATTTTATAAATTGCCTTTTAATCTATTAACATTCAAAATAACAATGATTATTAAAAAATTAATTATTGGCGACTAATTGTATTTGGATTAGAGAATTAAAAATATACTATATAAAATTAAAAAGATCAAATTAAAACCTTGTATAAAACTATGGGGGTAAAGTTACATTTTTGTCTTACATTTAAAGGGGACCCAAAACCGGTGGCACACAGAGTTGTGGACTTGTTGGTGTAAATAGCTATGGGCTGACAGTCCGACACTGATGTAAAATGGGCTTAGTTCTCAGCACAGGGGCAGCTACTGTGTGAATGTATTTCTTGAATGCATGCTCATTTATTATTCAATTAATGATCATTTATCAATGGGAGTTGGTTCAAGTGGTAAGTAGTTTGGTTTCGCTTAAGTAAGGTCTCGGATTCGAGCCTTATGTATGCAGAAAATTCTCATTGGAAGACTCTCCCACCATAGCCAGGTGCGCGACGTAAGTCCGATCCGGATGTAATCGGGGCAAAGCTCCGATGAACCGGTGTGAACAACCAAAAAAAAAAAAAAATAATGATCATTTGATTTCTTACCTTGCTATTGACCCATAATATTATGTTTAGTGGAAGGGACTAGTCCTTTATAACACAAAGAATTAAGATTTGAATCTCTATTAAAAGAGAGTGTCCATATTTAATACTCGATAATGCCTCAAATAAGATTGCGAATTGCTTTTTATGGGAGGATACATGCACATGTCAAAAAATGTTAATTATTCATGGTCTCTTTAAAACTCAACAATTGATCCTTCAAGTCTAAGTCCGGTATGTATGAAATTGTAGTAATTTGAAATGTTGAGTTTCAGATAGAATTGAATCAATATATTTGCATGTACTATAAAATTTATATAAAACTACATTATTATTATTATTCATAAGTTATGATTTTTTTGCCACAAAACATTTTCTGCCTCTGCACATTCACCACGGTGTTTTATCTCAAATTGACACTTCTTTTCTTCTTTAGACTTGCACTTTCTCATAACGTACACTTTTTAATCTATCAATTAATTAGCTGGGCTATATATAGAGTAGATTATATAGCTCATTGGTGAATACTGCAATTCGCTAAATTTTAAAGAACATAGTATAGATTCTTGAAAAGCCCACTAAATTAGCAGCTAGCTGCATGATCTAATTAATATAGTATTATTTTTTGTCCTAAATTTAAGATTTAGTTGATTTTTCTAGAAAATTAATGTAGCTAAATAAATCATTTCAAAATATTTATATCAATAATTTTTTCTTCAAACTAATTAATCTTACTTATAAACTGATATATAATCTACTGATACTCAACATATACTATGTTTAAGTAATATATTTAGCTTCCTTAATCTCTTCAAAAAAATTAACTAAATCTTATATTTAAGATAAGAAAAAATATGTTCTACCCCGTGATCAACCAAAAAAATGGAGTATTATTGGAAGTGGAAGGTGACGCAGATGTTATCAATTTCAAGAAGGCCTTCTTCACGTTGACATTGCCTCTCTACGCCAGTATGACGTTTTTTCTCAAAATGTGTTTTCATGTTACAGCAGCAACTTCGACTTGGGCTTTCAAATACACACAAACGCGCACACACATCTAGCTGTCAAATCTATATACGTTTGTATTTAAGACTCCCAAGTTATTAGGAAGATCGACTTCGATATTCTACACAGTTCTAACATCTTCCCATGCAAGTTGATTGCTCTCACATCACTTTTGTTTTTGTGACGGTGAAAAAACCCTTTAATGAAATATTACATACAAGCTCCTGTTTGTATCACACACAGTATTTATAATGTCCTGGTTTCTAACTTAAAAATGGAACGATGCCGTATTGAAAAGTACAACACATCCCAATGACTAACTAACTATTTGCAAAATATCCATAATATTCTTAATAATACAACCTAAACTATTTTTCATACACTACTATAAAAAAGTAAAGCTGTGGCACTTATAATTGCATTAACTATGGCGCTAGAGAAGTGCCACATATCTGGACGCCACTAAAAAAAACTGTAGCGCTTGGAAGCGCCACAACATTTTAAAATTTTTTTTTAAAAAAATACCCTCCTGTGGTGCTTGTTTGAGGAAGTGCCACGCAAGCGCCGCAGGAGGCCCCCCTCCTGTGGCACTTCCTCAAACAAGCGCCACAGGAGGGTTCCTTTTTTTTCTTTTTTTCTTTCTTTCTTCTTCTTCTTCTTCTTTTTTTTTTCCTGTGGCCCTTTTTTATGCTTCTTGATTGTGAGGTTTTATATAAAATGAGTGGCTTTCGTGTTTATCATCTCCACAAATTGTCAATCTTTCTATTTTATATTTCAACCTATTATATATATATAATTTTCACATTTAAAATTCAAGTTCCCCAACAATAATGTTCTTACATTAATACTCTCCAAAGCAAACATAAAAAATATCACAATACAAGAACTTGATATGTGAACACAGTACATCAACAACTAATTAAGTAAATTAAAATATTACTAAAAAACGCAAGCTTGTCGGCAAAAAAATTTAAACAAAGCAAAAAGGCAAACGAAACAAGCTAGGTTTTCATTCTTTCCTATTAAATTAGGAACAAAAAAGCAAACGTTATATCACGGTTTATCTTGACTAAAAAAAATTCAAACAAAGCAAGTTAGAATGAAATAGTCTTCTTCTTACAAATCTATTAATTGACCAGCGCAGGGAGTGGGAGACCACGTTGGTGATGCTAGCTTGAGTGACGAGTGAGCGTGTGGGTGTGTTTTTTAGTGTGAAGATGATAGGAAATGGAGGGAGGGGGCCGATGGATCCACTAAGAAGATGAGAAAGGGAAAGTAGTTTAATGGAGGAGAGAGTAGTTAAATAATTAAAATGGAGTAGTAGTCAAAAAGAGAAGGAATGGGGGGCGGATACAGGACCACTACACGGGAAATGAAATAATTAAGAGATACACTATCCATTTGAATTTTTTTTTAAAAAAAAATGGGCAAGTGCGGCGCCTAAATAATTAGGCGCCACACATTGCCTCTCATCAGCTGTGGCGCCTAATGCTTAGGCGCCACAGCTGATATAGAAATTAACATGTGTGGCGCTTATTTATTTAGGCACCACACATGCCTATTTTTTAAAAAAAAAAAATTCAATGCTGCAGCTGTGGCGCTTGGTGGGTTAGGCGCCACAGCTGCTTTTGTGGCCCCAAGTGTGGCGCCTGCGTAGGCAGGCACCACACTAGGCCTCCTCAATTGTGGTATTTAATCTATTAGGCGCCACAGCTGGTACCTAAAATTAAAAAAAAAAATTATAGAGGTAAAAAAAGAGAGAGAGAAGCTGTAGCTCTTGTTTAAAGAAGTGCCACAAAATGTGCGCCACCTTTTACCCTTTTTGTAGTAGTGATACTCTCCCTCAAATTGGATTGTATATATCAATAATGCCCAATTTGTCAAGAAGCCTTCTTTGTGTATGTCCTACAAGTCTACAACAGCATTTGTCAATAGATCAGCCTCTTAATCAATTGACTTAACATATCTCAAATCTATTATCTTCTTCTGCCACTTTTCTCTAATGAAGTGACAGTCTATTTCTATGTGTTTGGTGCTCTCATGAAAGACTGGATTGGCTGCTATATGTATTGCCACCTTATTGTCATAATACACATCCAATGGGCTATCATAAGCAACTCTTAGATCTTTAAGTAAGCCCATATATGGTCCAGACAACTTCTGAAATAGCCATGCTAAGCGCCCTGTATTCTTCCTCGGTTGAAGACTTTGACACGGTGCTTTGTTTCTTCGTCTTCCACATCACCAAGGCACCTCCAAACTTTAGTAAATAACCAATCACTGACCTTCTCGATATCCCACATGAAGCCTAGTCAGCGCCACAATAACATTGCATATGTAGATTCCCTTGTGAACTGATGAATATGCCCTTTCTTGGAGTGCCTTTGAGGTGTTTAACAACTCCTATTGCCGCTGCCATATATGTTTTGGTTAGAGTTTGCATGAACTGGCGGAGAGTCTGCACAGAAAATGAGATATCAGATCTAGTCAATGTCAAATAAATCAACTTACCCACAATTTTTTTGTATTTCTCTAGATTGCACAGCAGCTCTATTTCCTTGGTCTTCTTCTTGTCATATGGCATCAGTTTTAGGTTTGAAGCCATAGGAACTGCACAAGGCTTACATCCACTTAGTCCTATTTCAGACAGTAAATCTAAAGTATACTTCCTTTGAGACAAGATTATTTCTTTTTCAGATTTTGTTATTTCAATACCAAGAAAATATTTCAATAGGCTCAAGTCTTTTATTTTAAAATTGCTATGCAAAAATTGTTTAGCATGTTCAATTCCTTTTTCAAAACTCCCAACTGCCAACAAATCATCTACATAAGCTAATATCAACACTAAACTATCATTAAATTCCTTAATAAACAAAGAATAATCATTTAAACTTTGTTTATAACCTCCTTTAAGCAAGGCTGCAGACAATTTCTTGTTTCATTGTCTAGAGGCTTGCTTCAAGTCATACAGGGACTTCTTTAATTTTCATACTACTAAATACTCCCCATTTTTATCAAATCCGTGTGGGATTTTCATATAAACTTTTTCATGAAGGTCTACCTACAAAAATGCATTATGCACATCCATATGGTAAAGATTCCATTTATACAATGTAGCAAGCTTTAATATAATTCAAATGGTGATCAACATCTTAACAACCTTCATGAAAAAGTTTATATGAAAATCCCACACGGATTTGATAAAAATGGGGAGTATTTAGTAGTATGCAAATTAAAGAAGTCCCTGTATGACTTGAAGCAAGCCTCTAGACAATGGAACAAGAAATTGTCTGCAGACAATTTCTACAATGTAGAAATTGTCTACATTATGCACATTATGCATAATGCACATCCATATGGTAAAGATTCCATTTATACAATGTAGCAAGCTTTAATATAATTCAAATGGTGATCAACATCTTAACAACCGGGGAAAAAGTATCGTGATAATCTATTCATTCCCTCTTATTGTAACCTATTGCAATTAGCCTAGCTTCATATTTATCTATGCTACCATTTGAATTGTATTTAACTTTAAAGACCCATTTACACATTATAGCTTTCTTTCCTTTAGGCAAAGAGACCAAATCCCATGTTTCATTATTTTTTAGGGCTTGCATTTCTGCCGTCATTGCTTTAACCCATTCATCATTGTTAGCAGCCTCCTCATAACTATTTGGTTCAATCATAGAATCAATAGCACAAAGAAAACTTAAATAATCTGATATAATGTCATTGTATGCAATATAATCTTGAATGTGATAAAGACACTTACCTTGCTGCACCTACACAATTTCATGAGACCAAAGAGAGCATACATAATCGCTAGACCAGATTGGAGGCTTTCTCTCCCTTGCTGCCCGTGGGTAAGATGGTACTTGTGGTACATCCACATTGTCCCTCTCATCCTTTCCAATTTCAGCTGGTTTGTTGTTGCTGCATAATCTTTGAGAAACAGAATCGATACTTTCAGGCACATTAGATTGTCTAGTGCTTACTTGCACTTGTTCTAGTTCAAACCAGAACATTTTCTTGAGGTGTTTGTCCACTCCCCCTTGCTCATGACTCAATGTGTCTATGAAGGGGAAGTAATTCTCCACAAAATTAACATGCCTACTAACAAAAGTTGTCCTTCGGTATAAGTCAAGAAGCAAATAACCTTTTGTATTGTCGGGGTACCCTAGAAATACACATGGAGTAGCACTGGATTCAAATTTATCAACAATCTTCAAATTTGTAGATATACCAAGGAACCAAATACCCTAAGATGGGAGATGTTAGGTTTAGTTCCATACACCATAGGGTGTTTCAAACCCATCGATTTGATTCACCCATATATTATTTTCAATGATGCATGTGTGTGCGCTCTTGCAATCTTGTGGGCCAAAAGAGAACTTCATCTTGGTTAATTTTTTCTGTCCAAGTGTCCATTAATAGCGTCATCATATTTCTCTCAAGAGATCCACTCTATAATTCATCATACCTATGCGCTATACAACTTCGAAGCTTGTCTCTCACGATATCTTTTAGGGAATACCTTAATTCAAAATGTAACAACATCTGCCACGCTTGGGCCAAGCTGACTCATAAATTTGTACGAGGGACTTTAGTAAAATGTACGTTAATGCACATGATGACTGTTTTCAGCTGTTCCTCGTCAAGCCAACAAAAGAAAAAGAAAAAAAAAGAAGAAGAGAATTTGTATAGGAAAAACGTTCTTGTTATTTCTTTTCTTTTTAATTTGGCCATTATTTGCTGAGTTAATACTAAAAGACAATTAATTATAAGTGAGTCATCAACAAAAGCGCAGTCCATACTTTCAACAAATCTGTATAAAAGGATCGTTCAAGTTCAATAATATATGTTAGAATTTGAAGGATTAGAGTAGAGAGGAAACAAAAGCCTATGAATACTATAAATATTATATTGAATCCTTAATACTTAATCTTTTTTTAATAAAAGCAATTGAACAAGAGCCTTTATATAGGTAAACCTAGCTAGACTAATCCTAAAATCTAGTTTAATCTAATATAAATAAATGTAATCAAATATTAATATCAAATATCAACCTAGGATATATAATATTACCTCCGGTCCTAAATATAGGACAAAGTTTGTAGTGCAATTTGCACTACAAATTTTGTCCTATATTTAGGACCGGAGGTCTCAATATAAGAATATATCAAATATTAATATAAGATATAATAATATCTTAACAATATAAATCCAAGAATCATTTTGCTAGCAACTGCATATAAGTTTTCTTTTTTGTTTAGTTTTGCAAAGTAAATTAACCATACTTCATGAATGTAATTAAGGAATGGGTTATTCGTTTGCAAATAATTAACTAAAAGCCCTGCAATAGGAATAAGTTCAAAAAAAATGTATGCTGTTTTGGATTGAGGTTTGATATGCTTGATGAGATGCTTTACCCCATTGAGTGAGTGGAATGTCTTTCTCTTTTGCTGAAAGAATTGCAGGCAGCCTTAGCTGGGAAAAAAGTAAATGATGCAAGCCTTCATATTCACTACAATGAAAATTATTATAGGACAAGATTCAATCAAAATAATGATAATAATTATTACAGGAGAAAATAATAGATGAAGTACAACTTGAGGAGGCAACAAGAACATGTGTCTTGGAGCTTTTAACTTTAGAAAACTGATTGGATAGAGTGCATAAGGGGACAAAATACTGGAGTATAATTGTAAGATATAGAAGTAGATCGAATACAGAATCACTCTCTCTTTTATCACTTTCTTTTGAATACATGTATGTGACTGTATAACTATATTAGATTATCGGTTCTTAAGGCCTGTATTTCTTGTTTAATTAGGTATTGATGCCCGATTAAATTTTGGACATTTGAACCTGAATCCTACATGAACTTTAGCGAAAACAACATTCATATACAATAGCCATGCTTGAGATTATGTGCATTTGAAATACTTGACAGATTTATAAATATTAGAACACTAGCAGGCTAAAATAGGGAAAGATGATGTCCATTTGAAATACTTGACATATTCAGAAATATTAAAACACTAAACAGGCTAAAATAGGGGGGGGGGGGACTTAAATACTTCAACTTATGTATTTAGCATACTTATTTTCAACCAAATAAAATAAAGTTGAGAAGTATTGATAATAAGAGTTTAGGGTTTTCAATTGATTGGAAAAAAGAATTTCATCCGCACATAAACCAATGTACGAAAGTTAATTTATTACATACTTTCTAATATATAGTAAAATTGTAACTTTTAAATTGCGATTATTAATTTATTTTGACAATGTATAAAAAGTTGATCTAACAAAAAAAAATTGAATATAACATAGCTTTTTTTTATTATTATAGCCTATGAATTAATGGATAGAGAAATTCTACCTGCAAACTTCCACCCTATTCCAAATTATTTTGAGAATCCTTTAGTACACACATGGTGGGAAAAAATAATCTTTGGTGAAAAATAAGTTACGTATTCCTACGATAAAAAAACCCTGTTGAATAATGATTAAAACATACATCAGTAGTTTACCGTTATGCCTCTTGAAGATTTATGTTTGAATATTCAAACCCTATTCGGTTTTTTTTTTTTTTTTTGGCACGTTAGGCAAAGAAAACCCCATGATTGCAGTCCCTACGTGCAATAGGAAGTTCAATTATTAACAACCTTAAATCTGCGTAACGTCCCAAATAGCAGAGAGGCAGGCCCAGTGACCGAAGTTGTGGACTATCCTATATTCACTTGTTTGCTTTATTATATATAGTTTACGGCCAAAGAACACTTAAAAGGTAAGATATATATGTGAGCATGGTTGTGAACAAAATCTAGGAATTTATCTGGGCAGAAAGCCATATTATTGCAGGAGCGAGCATATATATATCAGTTTGACCATCACTGTGTCCAAGTCTGCGAGATCTGCAGCTTAATTAGTGAAGCTTTTTTAAGGTTATTTTCCAATGAAATCAGCCGAGGTTTCCCTCTTCAGATGGCCACAAACAGTACTAGGGATTCTAGTGGCTGGCCTGTCCTTGTGTTTTTCTTTTTTCGGTAACTTTTAGTATCATCAGTGAATAACCCATCACAGCCCCCCCCCCCTCCTTCTTCTCTCTGCGTCACCTCCAACCCATTGCCACCTGACATTATTACTTCTCTGATTTTTTCACAAACGTTATTCATATTTCATACCCATTATTTTGGCTTTCACATATATCATTCCTGCTCTGTTAGTCATATTTTTAATTGAGAAAATTCATCTCATTTTTGCTTGACCAGATTTAATTTCCCTTGGCTTTCCAGAGCCTCAGAAAATTGTTCTCTGGGTAGTGTGCATGATCATATTAATCCTGCAGTTTTTCTTTTTAGTGCACAAGGCTTTTTTGAATTCTTAATGTTCACAAGGAGATGAAATAATTTTAAACAGAGACATAATAAAAAAACATGTTATTGCCACTTATACTAAAAAATGGCTCTGTATCATTCTTAATTAGCCCATTCTCACAGCTTAGGATTATCAAGGTTATCGACCCGGGCGAGCTCAAAGCCAAAGACTACTATAGTTTTCCAGAAAAATTACAATGAAGTACTAGGTAGAAAAAAATAAAAAAAAATAATCTCTTAAAATCTCAAAATGAAAAACTGATTCTAAAAATTGTCAATAGAGCCCTGGTGTTGTTAATGGAACCATTTTTTCATTTTGAGATTTTAATGGACCATTTTTTTATTTTTTCTTTTGTTTGGGATTTTTTGTAATTGTCCCTATTTTTTCATACTATTTCACACAGACAGAGGAACTAAAGACCAAAGAAAACCAAAAGAGAAAGCAAAAATCTTTGCCTACTAATTCCATTACTACAAATCAGCCGAGGAGGTCGATGGAGGCGGTGGTTAAGGATTGGTTGTTGGAGGAATCAGATCCCAGGTACGAGGAGTTACAGAGGACATCCTCCAGAGGACTCAAAGAAGGACAGGGACTGTTAAGACTCATGTCCTGTAACATCTGACGAAGCTCCAAAGCTTCCTCTTTGAGCTGAGCATTCTCCTGCACCGCACGATCATGGCTCTCCGACAAATGGTTCAGCTTATCTATCAACTGATGATTCTCATTCCTCAGCCAAATCACCTGCGACCAAAGCTCGTCCAGGTGCTTCTGCTTCCTCATGCGAGACCTGCGAGCAGATTCTCTGTTTGATATCATCCTCCTGTGTTTCCTCTCGCTGATAATGAGGTTCTGTTGCTGCTCATCTGCCTCATCAGAATTTGAATTGCTGCTCAGACCCGACGATTGAGGGCTAAAGTCCTGAACTTGAGGAGGGTTCTGGAAATTATACAGCTGATTGGCGAATCTTTGAAGTTGGAATGTGGATATATTGTTCTGTATAGAGCTGTAATGAGGTGACGGGTATGGATATTGGCTAGAATGGATCTGAAACTGATAATTCAGTCCTGAATCCTCTCTGGCTTGCATGGTTTTTATGATTTGAACTCAACCAATGAATGAGCAGAGAAAGAAGAGTTTTTTTTTTTTTTGCAAAGGTTTTGAAGGGAATTGTGTTCAATTTGGTTCTGAGAAGGAGGAAGAAAACCAGGGTAGGTATTATATAGGGAGGGAAAACTTGGCTAAAAGGGCCTACTACTAAAAGAAGGTGTGGAAAAACAAATAATAATGGCTATAATCCTTAAAAAGCTTAGATTATCATGCAGGATATGTCTTATGCAAAAGGTTTAGCATAAGGCATTCTCGCATATACTCACAAATCAATCAGTGTTTTTAGCACAAACACGACTGAACAAACCAGCTCTCTAAACAAGTTGTAATTTTTTGTTGTTTTGAGTATAGTCTATATATAGGCCACACTATAGCCTGAGCCCCTACGTTAAAAGAACAAACTTTTTTATGCTTTTTTTTGCTGCAGATGATTAGAGTTATGTATGTATGGATGTGCACGAATGGTATACTCATTAATGATGATCATTATGTGGGATGAGGCATGCATGTCAACATGGTATGTGCGAATGACATGCCAATTTGGGTTTTGAGGATATAATCATTTTGGAAAGCAAAACAAGTGCTTACATCAGAGAGACAGACAGAGAGGTAGTTCAGATCGTATGGCAAGTATAATAATTCTTCTTCAGGACGACTGTTGTGGAAAAGCAGGCACAGTGCAAGAGAAATATATTGGAGCTCATCCATCAATTAAAAGTCAAGTAAATTTTATTATTATATTAAAATAATACAAGGCCAGAATCTGTGTTGGATATAGTTTTCACTTAAAATGACATAATTAATAAAATGGAGATTGAAAAAGGTAAGGCCATTTATATAAGCGAATTCATAACTGAAGAGAGAGAAAATTTAGGGATTTGATGACTCAAGAGCCACTTCTACTGGGGCCACAGCTTGCAAAAACAATAATATTTGTAGGGGTTAAGTAGAAGCCTGAAAATCTTTAATCAGCGATCTCCACTTCGTTTTTTTTTTTAGTATGGTTAGGTACTAATCAGAATCTATTCCTGTACTGTAGTGATCACTGATTATTTCATGGTAATTAACATCAGTAATTAATTATGTTGAAGAAATACTCGTCATAGTTGCCGACTTACTGCTGATGAATAGTTTATCGTACATTAGTTTTTCAACCTTTGTGACGTATTCTCTTCATTATTCCACTCAACTATGTCAGTAAATCCAGACAGCTAATAGTGGGACTGTAAAATAAATGTTCAAACTCGTCATTTTTCTTTTGTGCGTCCTACAATATCAAATGCATATATATCAACTAATTATATATATATATATATCATGATAAAGCTGTAAAGGATATAGATGAGAAGCGAACTTGATATGACGCAAGGACACTAATGGAGAGAGGAAAAGGTTCGCACATTTGTAGTGGTGTTGACAAGTTGTTGTGTATATAATCAGAAAGAGGCCAATGATTCTACACTTCTCAATTGCCAGGATATATAAATCAAATGCGTTGTTTAAAGAAAATGATGACATTAGCTATATATAGTAGTCTCAATTTGTTAATTACCAGCATAGAAATATTATGTGAAGATCGTCATCACAAAGCGCTTATTGTACCCTCCTTTACTAATCTGTTTCATCAATTAATTTTTCGTCATCACATGTACTATACCGGCAATTAATGTTTGGTTATTATCTGATTTGCGAGAGAAGGGAGAGATTTCTTGACCACTAAAGTGAGTGGGAAAAAAGATGATATATATATATGGTGGAAAATAATGAGAGAGAAATGAAATGGTACTTTGTATTGCACATCCCACTAATAATAATGAACAACTTAAAATGCATTTCATCAGAAGAATGGAATCCAAAAATCTGGTTTTAGACAAATGCTTTATTCTTGCACTTACTCTTACCCCTTTAAGTCGTAAGTTGAGTGGACTGAACGGTCAACAATATCATTAGACAGATTTAGACTCATCTTTCTTTTCCTGTCTTTTGAATATAATATCTCTCTCTCTCTCTAGCCTGAGATTGTAGGGATAAAGGTATATATAGTAGGGTGCTTGGATGATAAGTTGGTTTCATTGACCTTTAATTAGTATCCTAGTACTGTACTAATCAATATACTTTTATGTATATATTCACTCTCGATTTGGTTGGTCAAAAGGATACACCACTCAGATGTAAGTTTACAAATTGACTTGGCTTTTTCGTAAGCACCATTTGATTAGCATACATTTACGTATGTATATATCTCTATATATATATATATATATATATATATTCTTTTTTAATTAATCAACTTGAATCATAGACCAGACGACATGCAGCTGGGAATTAATAATAGGTCTCCAGCTGGTATCGTGAAATCATTAATTTGAGTAGAATGTTTTGTTCATAATTTATCAGTGGAATGCAAAGTTGTAAAGACTTGTGCATCTGTCTTTCCTTTTCTGTGTTAAATTAAAAATATATATCAAAGTTTAATTCTATATATTCTTGGTTTGTCGTTTACATAAATGGTCAAAAAACAATTGGAAATTTGGAACAACTAAACAAAAAGCAAGAAAAAAAGTTTGCGTCCGTTGTATGTACTCGATCGAAGGCTTCTGGTTTGCGATCCTAAATGATCATTTTATTAATTATGTAAAAGGGACTAATGAATCTGAGTATCTAATCATGATGGATATTATCCTTAAGCATCCTTAAATTTCGATTAGCATTTTTGTCTCATAAAAACAATCAGAAATTGTGTTTGTGGTGATTTTGTTGGCATTGTTGATCTTGTTAACTTATTTCCACCTAGCCACCAAGCATACAACAACAAGCATGTGGAGCCAACTACATGAACTATATAATATCATTGTATTCTATCAACAACCAACTTTAATTTAAATATATTATTAATCAAAAAACCTTGTTTAATGAATTCATTAAATGTTCTCTTCTATTTTTGTATGCTTTTTTCAAAAGACTTCATATAGTCTGATAGATTTACGCTCTTTACACAATCCACCTAAAGTGATTTTCTAGCAAAACCATGGCATTGATTTTACCTTTCCTTACCTAGCCACTAAGCATGGCGTTGGTTTTTTTTTTTTTTTTTATAATTTCATATACAATCACATATAGACACGTACACGCTTGTACTTAAATTGCATGATTTGTTCCAAGCAATGAAAAGGAATTCTCCCACACCACGAGTGAAAGAGTGATCTAACTTCCTCTTCCTCTTCCAATTAATTTCACTTTTAATATGCCCTGTAAGATCTTTATGTACACAAGTGAAAAAATATTTTTCGTTTGGAGAGTACATACACTCCATTAAACAATGACACGTTAAATTTGGAACAATAGTACTCCCTCTGGTCCTAATTATAGGATAATATTTGGGAATTGATCTTAGTCCTAATTATATAACAAAGTTTAATTTTTGTCAATTTCTTCTCAAAATACCCTATTGATACTTTCTCAATAATAATGAAACACAATAATAATATTTTTTTAAAAAAATTAAAACAAAATGATCAATCAATATTTTTCTTAAAATAAAGATTAAAAAATTCAACATCAGAGAGAGACTGCTTCATGATAATATTTTTTATGACATTTTGCACATTAGTATGCCACTTCACATTTTATTGCAGTTTCTTTTTCTTTTTCTTTTTTGCCAATATTTTATTGCAGTTTCTATTATGCTTCATTGCTAATCCTCAAATCTATACGCGACTGGGAATTCTATTCCACAACGCTAGTTTTGCGCATTGCCAGAGTTATATTTTTGCTCATTAAATAAGGGCATTTTAGGAAAATAAATAAGATTAACTAATTTAACTACTATTCTTAATTTCTACAAAGTTAGATAAATATGTCATATAATTAAGACCGGAGAGAGAATTACTTTAAAGGTAAAAAAATAAAAGAAAAATGAGTGCGTGTTGCAAATAAACACACGCGCGCATGCCATATATGGACGACGCACACAAGACTGTGCATAAATGAATATGAAACTTAGCTAATATAATGGAGGCAATATGCAAAATTCAAGTGTTGGGAATGATTTGCTATAAAAATTATGGTCCCTTCTCACACACGGCTCCTTATATATTTAATATTTTATTATCAAGATTTGGCCATGTTTCTTAGGACAGGTATATATATAGTACCACTGTGAAAGTTTGGTAGGATGGGTACGGATACATATATTGCTTCTAGCTAGCATATTTAATTAAACATAAAATCCGTTGGCAAAAAAAAAGTAAAAATAAAATCTATGATCTTAGAACTTGATGATCACAAGTTCGAGCCAGGAAATAATAATAAATAATAACACAACTTTAATTTAGAGGATCTTTAATTTGTGCCGTCATGAATGATCATGATCAGCTGGCAGCTATCCTTGATTTAAATACGATGTTTTTTTTCCTCCTGTCCCACGTGAGAGTGTAAATATTTCTGATAATATTATTTACTCTGTTATGATCAATATTTTTCTCAAGTTATAATATGAATAAGAAGAGTTCAGATCCCACCTACCTACGCATGTGTTTGGGTTAAGGAGAGGAGAGTGGGGGTAAATTATTTTTTTGGGAGAGTGAAATTCAAAATTTACCCTCTCATTAAAAGGAGGAGCAAGAGAAAAGGAAATGAGAGAATAATTTTTGAATTCTTCCAATCCAAAAAAATAATTTACCCCCTCCCCTCAAACCAAACACGTCCTACATGTAAAATAACGATCAATTTGTAAGTATTTTTTGTAAGCGTACGTTATTTAATGCGTTGTGTAAGCTCAATTAAACTGAACTTATGCCTTTCAGGTGAGAAGGCTAGCTCTATTACTCCAGGTAGAGGACTCCGCCAAGGGGATCCTCTTTCCCCTTATCTCTTTATTCTGGTTGCAGAAGTTTTGAGCAATATGATAACTAAAAATTTGCAGTCTCGAGAACTTCGTGGGATCAAATTGAGTAATGCCTGCCCAGAATTGACACATAGTTTCTTTGCAGATGATGCTCTGCTGTTTATAAATGCTAGTGATAGAAACTGTCTCAAACTTGCACAAATCCTGAATTGTTATTGTAATGCTTTGGGACAGGTTGCCAATATTGATAAATCATGTGTTTTCTTCTCTTTAAACACTCCAGCAGAGGTTAAAACAAGAGTGGGTGAACTTCTGGGCATACAAGCAGCTGGAGATCCTGGCAAATATTTGGGCATTCTGAGTATCTGGGGAAAAACTAAACATCAAGCTCTTTCTTATATTCGGAATATGGTCTGTTCAAAGTTCAGGGGTGGTGTAAATCCACTCTCTCATATGCTAGCCGAGAAGTCATGATTAAATCAGTGATCAATGCCATTCCTATCTACCCCATGAATTGCTTCAAATTCCCTCTCAAGACATGTAGAGAGTTGAATACTATTATCTCAAATTTCTGGTGGGATAGTAGTGCAACAGGAGGTAAAACTCATTGGAAAGCTTGGGAGCAGCTCACTAGGAGTAAATCTGAGGGATGAATGGGCTTCAGAGATTTTGTAATTATGAATAATGCGTTGCTAGCAAAGACAACATGGGAACTCATGCAAAATCCGAATGCCTTGTAGGTTCAGGTTCTCAAAAGTATCTACTTCCCAAGAAGCGAGTTTATTGAGGCCAAGAAAGGATCCAGAGCTTCATGGTACTGGTCCAGTATCCTAGAAGGTAGAGAATATTTAAAGAATGATTTATTTTGGGGTCTTGGTAAAGGAACTTCAATCCAAATATGGGGTGATAATTGGGTGCCAAGTATTACCTTCCCAGAGAAGCCTGCAGATTCAGAAAAGTTTATTGTGAATCATGGCAAGGTTAGGGATTTGATAAGAAATGGTGTTTGGGATCTTGCCCCAGTACGTGAGTTGCTACCTGAAAATGTACTTTATGCTATTTCTCAAATTCCAATCCCTGCTAATGATATTGAGGATAAGCTTTTTTGGAAGGTAGCTCCTAATGACCAATACTCAGTCAAACTTGGGTACAAGCATGGAAAGATATGTGGTGACATAGCAGTTCAAAAAGCTAGCTCTTCATGTATGGTTTCCACTACTGATTGGAAATCTTTATGGAAGCTAAAAACCATTCCCCGAATCCAACAATTTCTTTGGCGAATCTTGAGTAATGCAGTGGCTACAAATGAAGCACTCTTCAATCGAAAGAGATCTCTTACTCCACTTTGCTCGATATGTTATCAGGAGAATGAATCCATTAAGCATCTCTTTTTCAGGTGTAGTTGGACCCGTTGTGTTTGGTTTGGATGACATCTTGGTGTAAAGTTAGATATGGGCAGCACTGCAAATTTTACGTCCTGGTGGCAAAGAATTAATGATGCTAATAGAGGCCTTAAGGATGTGGATATTACACTAATTTGCTGGTTATTATGGTTGATCTGGAAGCAAAGAAATGATAGGATCTTTAATAGGGCGCAGCTAAATTCTTCATTGGTGATTGAATTAGCTACTAGAAGGAATAATGAATGTTTGTCTGTTAATTGGGAATCTTCTAATGTTACTACAATGCCCAATTCAGAAAATGCGAGTTGGTGTCCACCCTCTCTAGGTTTTATTAAGATAAATTGTGGTGGTGCATATCAGGAATTTACAGGCCAATCGTCGTTGGGGATTGTTTGTCGTGATGATAAGGGCAATTTCTTATTGGGTTTTGTGGATAAAATTAAATCAATATATGCTTTTATGACCGAGGCACTTGCGCTAAAAAGGGCTCTCATGTTAGCTATTGATTTGGGACATGATAAGGTCGTGTTTGAAACTGATTCCAAACTTCTGCAATCTTGTGTCGAAATGCAACTGCTGAATCTTTATGACTGGAAAAGTAGGGGTATCGTGCATGATATCATTAATCTCATTTCATTCGAAGTTGAGTTCTCCGTTTCTTTTACTCCTAGACTTGGAGATGCTGCAGCTGATTTACTAGCAGCAGAGGCTTTTAAGGGAGTGTGCCCGATAGGGTGGTTATCAAAACCGTCACTCTCTTTGTCTTCAATTCTAACCTTAGATGTTCATGAAGTGCAATGGTCTCCTGCAGAGAAAGTGATGCCAGTAGCTAGATCGGGAGCAGGCTAAAACGCTATGAATTGCTTCATGTTTACGTTGCTTTGGTTTTTGCTTTATGGTAAAGTTGCTTTGGTTTTGCTTTGTATTCACATTGCTTTGGAATTGCTTTGTATTTTTTCCTTATCTATGAGAAATGCGCATTTGTCCAACAAAAAAAAACCTGGAAGGTCCGGTTCTGGTGAGCCTTCATACCAAACTCAGATAAAATTTTCTGAAATGAAAAACATGAATAAAAAGATATATCCGTATATATTCCGGATGAAATTAAAGGAGAGGCAATAAAACGACAAAGATACGGTCGCTGTAGCAAAACAGCGAGGAATTGCGACACATGGCCCACTGGTTTAAACACACGAGTCAACCTTTGGATATATACCAATTTTAATTTCTCTTAAACACGTCCATAAATCAAATGTTTAATGTCATATTTACAAACGTATCCACCACGGTAAACACGTATGTAAAATACCAAAAACATATTGCATCGGAGCCCAACGTTTTTTTCCGATTAAATGAATAAATATAAATCCATGTGATTGATTCCATCACCCAAAAAGTCCCAGGTCATTAAAAGATCTCTGTGTAAGAGGATGCAACAATTGATAAGATTATGATATGATTTAAAAAAATAAAAAAGATATTCAAAGGAATAAAAATCCGATAATATTCACTCACTGAAATAATTACCAACATGCAGGGTTGCCCCTCTTGGAGTTGCATATCTTATCTAGCACTGAAAAATGGAGGATCATATCTGGAGAAAAAGCCCGTTCCCATAAATGCCCTTGGGACTTGGATTGCATCATATGAAATGAGAGGGGCAATTCGGGAACAAGCGCGGGAACATAGGGACACTGCCCCATATTGACGGAAGTTGCCTCATTTGTCGTCACCCCCCTCCTTTTAAGCAATTAAGTTGGCAAAAAATAAAAATAAAAACATAAGTAATTAAATTTATAAATTTTTTCCAGACAAATTAATATCCAAAAATATTTCATGTATGCAGAGACCTAAATTCTTTTTGTATCATATAAACTTTTTGAGTTTTTGCTACCATGACATTTAAAATATTTTTTGAATTAAACACATTTAGACACTTTTTTACTTTTTTTTTTTTTAACGTTATGTCATTGGATTTGAACCTTAAAGACTCCAGCCTCGCACTTTATTAACCCGTGGTTAAAATATTTGAAGACGGTTGGGTAGAAAAATGCCCACATCAATCATAGCAACATAATAAAAAATATATTTAAATCAAGTTTCTTATATTTATTATATTAAGTTTATCAATTATATACACACGTGAAAGGAGAATTTGTCATAATAAATATAAACAATTTCATAAGTATTGTCCAATTGGAAAGTGGAAACCATTGTTTTGTAAGTTTTGTGATATTGAGAAAAATATGAGTAAGTGGGCAGAATTTGAGGGGTTAAATTAATTTAGTGGATAGAGGATAATAAATGACATACATTATTGCGAAGAAGCTTACTTTTTTTTTTTTTTTTTTGACCTGGAAGAAGCTTACTTTTGGAGATGATGGAATACCGAATACCCGCAAGATCTAATTTTGTGACGACAGAGGGACCCCACACGGCCCCAAGTCTACTTCTTGTCTTTCTTAAGGAAAAAAATCACAATAAGATTTTAATTTTATTTATTTTATAAATTAAGGTTAAAAAGCAAAAATATCCTTAAATTTTTTTCAAAAGTACACTCATCGTTAAAACTTTTGTTGGAAGCAAAAATAATTATGAACTTTCAAAAAAAGGGTAAAAGTAACACTTTCGTTAAGATTGGTGAGTCACATGCTAACATCTACTATCATTCTTAGTAGGCCTCACATTATTAAAAAAATGGCTAGATTTTTTAATTGTCATTCCTATCCTTCATTTATCCCTCTCATCCATCTCTCAAACTCCTCCTTCTCAACACTCGACAGCCACAATTTCTTTTCAGAAAATAGCGGTGTCGGCGACTCTACCAATGACGGCAATGAATCAAACATGGTGAGGGTTTGACGTTCTCTTCCTCATCTTCACTAATCCTTCCCCATCATCGTCGCAACTCGATGAGAGTAGGATGACGATGTCATCTTTATTGGAGGCGGCAAGATTGGCAATGTGGTGGGGAGAAGAGAAGGTGGCGACCTCCTCCACCCATTTCTCTCTATTTTTTTGTCATCTCTCATTCTTCGTTTTCATTCTCATTTTTCACCTCTTTTAGTTGTTCTTTAATCTCGACAACTGCGTTCAAGGCACCATTAATCTTAGCAATTCCATCTACAGCTCCGTTGATATCTTCGTTTTTCTACAATCTTCACTAAACCTAAATGACAGGGAAGAAGAAATTAGGTCAGGTGCTTGTGTGTTGAAGGTTCTGGTTTTTTTCCTCGGTTTTTTCAATCTTCAATATTTGTGTTGATCAAGTCACTTTACCTTAATCAATATAGTAAGATTGATTGTTTTGGTTTAATCTGTAGCTAAATTTGATGATCAATTTCAATGACTTGGAAAGATTCGATATTGATGATTGTTGATGATGAAGATGGGTCTTTCAATTTTTGGTTTGGAAAAATTATGGTGGACAAGTCGGGGTGCTCTTTTCCTGGACTTAAAAGTTAGAACAATCAAAAGATAACATTTAAACCCAGCAAAAGAATCGTTACATGGAGATGTTGCAGAAGATACCATTTGTACATGTAGCTCTTTTCCAATAGTATTGAAGAAGGTGTGTTCTCCTGGCTGAACCCAGAGAGAGAAGCATTCGTGGAGAAGCAGGGGAATTTTTTTTTTCCCTCTAGGTTAGGGATAATTTGATACTTTTACATTGGAGTAAATAGTGTTAGTTAGTTTTAACGGAGGCGTCACTTTTACCCTCTTTTTAAAAATTCATGATTACTTTTGCACCAAAAAAAAGTTTATGGTGGTGGGTGTATTTTTTAGAATGTTTATGGGTAGTTTTGCATTTTAACCCTATAAATTACTTCAATTATATTTCATGAAAACTGAAAAGAAAGCTTAAAACTTATTAACATAGCCTTAAAATCTAACAACTCTGTAACTTTAATATACTTAATATACACTCCACCCAACTCAAAAAATCCAAAGTCTTCACAATAATAAATAAAGGATGAAATTGTACATTAATGTAGAAAATTTAATGGCTCATAAATCAATAAACTCTTTTTTTTATTACTTTATAAATAGGACTAAAGAAGTATTAAGAAAGAAATGTAATCACCAAAAAAATTCCACAGCAAATGAGTAATACTGCTTTCAATCTTTAATATAAAAGTAAGTAGACTAGTTTGTGAAAATTAAGAAAACTAAAAGCATATTTAGTTCAACTTCATTGTATGCCTGCAATAGTAATTATTATTACATTACCAATATTAGAGTGTTTGGTTATTCTTTAGCATAGTAATAGAGTTTACCATGGTAATGATAATTACCAAAAAATAGGTAATCTCCATTCATAGTTCCCATTATGAATACTCATTACCACCCTATTATATTATTGAAAAAGTTTAATTTACCCTTTAGTCTCATTTGTCATTGTTCCACTTGTCTTATTCTACCCACCACGCCATGCTACAACCACCACCACCACTACCTCCTCTACCGCTGTCGTTGCCGCTGCCTCCTCCTCCTCCCCTGCCGCTACCGCCAACCCTCATCATCTTCGCCACCGCCTCAACCATGACAACCGTCATCCGTTGCCTCAGCCACCACCTCTATCATCACTATCACCTTTACCATAACAATTGTCATCACCCCTGCCATTGACGTCATTACCACCACTAGTACTGTCACTGTCACCTCTACCATGACAATTGTCATCACTGTTGTCGCCACTACTACTACTACCTCGTCATCTTCCACGGTCGCTATTGTCGCCTTTCGTCACCGCCACGGTTGCCACCTCTATAATGACAAATTTCATCACTACTGCCGTTGTCGCCACCTCCTCCATGATAACTATCATCACCGTTGCCGCCTCCACCTTCACTACTTTTGCCACAGCCGCCACACCATCATTATCGTTGTCTTCACCACCACAACCACCACCACCGGATGATCCTCTTCAAGGTAGTGTGAGGTTATGATGAGACGGCATAATGACTCTTAGTAATTTTTTCTTCATGTTAAGGTTAAAACAGATTTTATGTAGTATATTAATTTTACATAATTATTAGAAAAATATCTCATTGCATCTTGCTTCAAAATCAGGCCAAACACTAGCTCGTAATTAATATTACATTACATTACCATTGTAAGGTGTAATGAGATCGAATCAAACGGGCCCTAAATAAATTATTTTAAATTATTTATATTTATATTTTTTTCCAAAATGATATTTCTAACTTATGATTATATAGTATAATAACATACAAAAATATTTAAAAGAAATCATATAATAATATATACTACAATTAATTAATTAATTTCATTTCATTAATATTTTCAAATTTGTCCATTGATCATATATTAGGAATCTGAGGCAGTTATATTAAGTATTGACAATTTTTTTTAAATATAAAAAAAGTAGGAGAGAAAGAGGGAAAGGGTAGGCGGACGAGAATAACGGGGGCGCACAAATGCACAATCACAAAAGGAGAAGTGAGGGACGGTGGGCCCATCCAATTCCAAACGCGATGGCGCACCGCGCACCCCTCCACCTCTTCCTCCCCCCATTGGTGCTCAATCTTTTCCATCTCCCTTCCCTTTTTCTCTGTTTCTTTTTTTCACCTATTTTTAATCTAATAATATTAATTAGAATAAATCTTCCCCCATTTATTATCATAAAATTTTGGGAAAAGTGCTGATTAAAAATTTTATTAAGAAGAAGGACATGATAAATTTTTAGGCTTACTTTACAAGTTTTATTCATAGAGCATTATTCTAATTTAGGTCAATCTATTAATTATTTTTTGTGAAAGATTTTTCATCAATTTTTCTATGTTATTTTTCATCCCATCTCACCTGACATTACATTTTTTGGAGGTCCAAATCAATCAAATGTCTTATTAAGCCGGTACCTTACCACTAAGCCGCTTTGATTTATTATTCTGACTAAACAAATAGTCTCGTGTTCAAATTATAAATATGCAGCCGCAATAATTACTTAAAAATATCCATTGTGAGCCTACATTCCCACAAGCTGAACTAGTCCTAAATAAAAGATTGTGAAAGTTTGCAAGTTTAACTCTCATTGCATATAATGGATGTTGGCTTCCTTTCTCTAGGTGAATAATGACAACAAAATTTACTTAAACTTTTATATATCAATAAAAGATCGACATGAGAATGGAGAAGCCAACTGAAGCATTAACATTTTGAATTATTTAAAACAAGTATAACATGTTTTTTATCCCTCCAAGAAAAGTATTTTGTGGTGTCATCGTTGATTTGTTTAATCTTTTCCATTTTGTTTGGGAGTAGGGATAGTAGAGTAGGAAGGAGCTAGTAAGCCTTGGCTGGGCTGGTAATGTCCCTTTGAAAGCATGTGTGCACCCCACTATCTCTACCCCCACTTCTTTTCTTCCACAAATTAAACTCTCACATTTATTTATAATTTTATGATTAGGGGATAAAAATATCTATTGAGTATGTTGTGATAAGCTGCTCGCACCCTAAAGTTTAGTGTAGTGTAATTTTATCCATCAATTTTAAAATAATGCAAAAAACTTCAATCGGTGGTATAACCAAAGTCAAACTACCGTTATGTAAGGAACCATATACGAATCCTTCATGTTGCGTGTTAATGAGTTAAGGGAAAATTTCTAAAAAATGGTGAAAAAAATGTTCAATAGAGGCACAGATTAGCATTAGCCATAAGTATCAGAAATATTAAAAGTTTATTTGACTCATTCAGTCAAATATATTCTAATAGCTCACAAGAATCTATCTTAGACATAACTTTTTTATTGTGTCACACTTCACAACCCTATAAAAAACTTTGTTTCTTTTGTTCTTTCCCTCCCAATATTGCCTATGCCAAGCTCCCACCTAGGTCCCCAGCAAAACTCCTAATTCATGAATCATTAAAAACAAAAGACGAAAGATCAACCAAAGAATCTTTGAATTTTGATCTCCTGGTACTTTAACCCTTCCCTGGGAATCGACACGTCCCGTGACAAACCCTCAACAAAAATCTCATACACATCCCCTCAATGTCCTCGTAAAATCATATAATGCACACCTTTACTTGCATGCCTCAACCCACATTAATTAAAGAAAGATTCATACAATCTTCTTCCGTATGCAAAACGTTATGTTGTATGATTATATCACAATATACTTGCTTTTATGTTGCACTACTCACTTTGATCCCTTCGCTAATTAATATTGCATGTTTATATAAACATAACAAGCATTACTTATTGGCTTACGTAGAAGGGTTTTGGGCCACTAACTATTTCATTTGTGGATAAGAGACGTGGTGGTGGTGGTGATGCTTGCTTTAATTATTACGATTATTAAGCATAGGTTAATAGTAAATCCCAATATTCTATTGGGGCTAGCTCAACGTTTAAATGCTAATTATCGTCATTAAACTTGTTTTACTTGTGTTGTTAGCCGAGATGATGCTGCACCTGTGTGATGTGTGAGTGTCAGTTCTCGTAGATTATCCAATCACAGCTTACCGGCTCTTGACACGTGTCGACCCCGATTATGTTATGACTCCATTAATATCCATAGCAGTACATGATGAAGCCGACGGGGACAAGAACTGATTTGAATTAATACATGATGGTTAAGTGCCTTTAAACGCCAGCCATTTGTATTTCATTTTAATTACAATTATGTGCTAGTTTAGTGTGGTCTG
This sequence comes from Inga laurina, assembly GCA_963855925.1. Taxonomy (NCBI): domain Eukaryota; kingdom Viridiplantae; phylum Streptophyta; class Magnoliopsida; order Fabales; family Fabaceae; genus Inga; species Inga laurina. Next base: position 14,808,508 of record OY979708.1, on the reverse strand, counting down.
ACCAATAACTAATCTTTAAATAAACTAGAGTGTTCTAACTATATCAGAAGAGCCACATATTCTTTGAGCTTTTAGTACCAGTAACCTCTTAGAGAAATATATTAGATTATTTAGAGAATGCTGCATGGAACTTATCCTTTTTTTTTTCCCCCACAAAACAAATACAAACCTGAAATTGGAAGATTAGATTAGTTAGAGAATGCAAAGAAATTAATTTTTCACTTGGAGTACGGATATATACAAATCCACTATTGTAGGTCGAAATGATGGGATCCATAATCACTTGACCAAATGGACTTGATGAAGAAAAGAAAAAATCAATCAACTGTTGAGACTTGAGCAGTTAGTTAAAACAGAGGAAGGTACCCACCATTTAAATAAGACTATAAAGCAAGCTGCATTTGATTAATAATGAGAAAGAGAAATACGTCATCATGCATAATCCTCCCTCTTTTGTTCTCTAAAACAGGGGAGGATGAATCAATCAAATTTCCAATCTCACATTGACAATACCAAACGCTATCATAACACAGTGAGATATGCTGCGATATGCACCACTCTCTTGAAGACATGTTTTTGTGTAATTGTGTGGCTTGTTCCAAGTTGGCTCCTTTGCTTCTTCTGGTTTTGTTTTTATCTGTGCTCTTTTTCAACACTCTCTGATGGCTCTGCAATCATCTCGCCAACCTTGTCCATAATCCATTGCCTTCTTGACCCTAACTTCTTGTCAGGTCCAACCCTGAAACAGAGGTCTCAGAATTATCTGAAGCTTTTGCCTGACTTCTAGTAACGGATAAACTTAACAATACCTCTTCTGTATTATTCTTTGTAACCCAATTTGTTTTTTATTTTTGGGGTTTAGTTTCTACATATCATGCAATCTTATCAAACAGGAATATAGTAGCATCATATGATTCATATATCTGATCTCAGCTAATGAGATAAGACTTGTTATTGTTCTTCTTTTGCATAATATGGACTATTTAAATTTGCCTGTACATCTCCAATCTGTATTGGACTTATATAGAGATGCTATGGGAAACCATAGCTTTCAATCTGCCTGATGAAAGTTTACAGAGACATTGACCTTTGAGGAGGGCAGAGTTTACTGGAGATGTCAATGTAAGTGGCTGTGGTATAAACAAGGGGGGCACTAGCTTGAGAAAGACCCTCTCTTACTTGTTGCTATCGTTTTCAAAACCAAAATGATTGAAGTAATAATGATTCTAAGTCCCCACTTGCCCATAATAAAATGAAAATAAAAAAAATAAAAATCTGGTGAGAGAGGGGGTATGCTTGCTAGAAATATTGAGCCAAAGTAACTCTCAAGGGCCACATGTGGAGGCAATATTTCTTGAGGGAATGAGTGCTCACTTTGATTGCCAATGTGGACACTACAGAAATCAGAGGCCTTCTTCCACATTAATGAAAATGACAGCTTTGTTTTGTAATTTCTTTTTGTGTGTGTTTTGCTGGTGACGTTGCTCCAATTTATAGATTAAGAGACAAATCTTTCAAGTGGATTGGTAAAGGAATTTTTTTTTATATATATATAAAAAGACAAAATGATATTCACGCAACCAGCGTTTATAAGTTACATACAAATAAAATTCTTAAATAAGATTTTAAAAAATCATAAAATATAGACTTGGGAATAACCCCAAACCTAATATTAGAAAAATCAAAAAGCAAAGCTAGGATTTTCTGCCAGGTTATATCAATGTTTGATGAAGGATTCGAAGGAGGCTTGAGGAAACATTTATCTACACAATGAATAGTTATGGATGATGAAGAATCTGATTGTAAAAGGCCTATGCTATGGATCCAAAAAAGTGAAGCACAATAGCATTTGGAGAGAAAAGCAGCTCTTGGGACCGTTTGACATATCCAGATAAATTCTTTGATAGGAGAACCATTATGACAGATAAAACCTTGACAGAAATGCTTTCCTAACTTCTTGTACTTATGAAAAATAACACACAGATAAAATACTTAAATGAGACTTTAAAAAATCATATAATATAGACTTGGAAATAACCCTAAACCTAACATTAAAAAAATCAAATAGCAAAGCTAAGATTTCCTATCAGGTTATATTAATGTTTGGTGAAGGATTCGAATGAGGCTTGAGAAAATATTTATCTACATAGTGAATAGTTATGGATGATGAAGAAATCTGATTGTAGAAGGCCTGTGTTACGGATCCAGAAAAGTGAAGTGTGGTAGCATTTGGAGAGAAAGGCAGCTCCTGGGACCGTTTGACATATCCAAAGAAATTCTTTGATCGGAGAATCATTATGACAGATGAAACTCTGACAGAAATGCTTTTTTAACTTATTGTACTTATGAAGAATAACATCCCATCCTTCATTCTGCAAAGACAAACAAGAAGCAACATGAAATTTTGTTTTGATAGCATTTCCTTGGTCTGAGTAACTAGACAATGCCCAATCTTGAAAGCTGACAAATTGTTTGATCTCCTTGATTATTGTAAATGGATTTTCCCCTTTACCATGATGCAGAGCTTGATTCCGTTTCTTTCATAACGTATGCAAGAGACATATCATCTGATGAACTAGATGCATTAGACCATCTTTTTGAAGATTGAGAAAGGTATCTCTACGTCAATCCTTGAAATCCAGAAAAGAAGAAATTGGAATCTTACTATTAAGGCATCCATACCATAAGCTTCTAGCTAACGGGCAAGTCACAAAGAGATGATCTAGAGACTCCTCTTCATCACAACCCAACAGACAAAGTGGATTGGTAAAGTTAATCCACCAACAGTACCAGATCTCACAAAGAGTTTTGTTTGGCTCTCATATTTAGCCTAAAACGGTAATACAAAGCATAAACCCCCATCAAAATCATCTCTTTGCAGGGTTTTTACTGCTGTAAAAATTGATGACCATTTCATTATTACACTCTAAAAGCCACTTTTAAGGATTGTGCGTGATAGCGAGAGACCATGAAATTGAGTGCCCTCGATCACAGAATAATGAAAGCAAATTAACCTTTGGCATTCAGGTAAGAGTTTAAAACATAAGACATGGTCAGGAGTGAGGCACGTGTCAGCTCTCAACAAATGCACCAACTGAAATTGCACTTGATATGGGAACCAATTTTTAATGGTAGGTAACAAATGGAACCACCCACCACCAATGACAAGCAGAGAAATGAGTGTGACTATAAATCAAATTGAAGAATGGGTTTGGTTCTCGGTGTGTTTGGATTAACTCTTGGAAAATAATTTTTACGATTTACGAAGTAAGCATGTGAAAAAAGTTTTATCTCGGCTTGCGGAAAAGGGTTTCTGAAACCTTGGTTTCAGAGTTACCCAAACACTACAAGACCTACTTCTCCTTTCTTCTTAAAAGGACATGAATTAGGAGATTATTGATACAGAAAGCTGGGGCCTAAGTGACACTTACGAGATGCAACATATAGTGAGGCATGCCCTGGGATTAATAGCTGTAAAACAAAGCAAAGAAATGCTATTTTGGTTCACAATTTTTTTAATGGTAAAGTAGTGCTCAGATGAGTACAAAGGATGACGATGGTATGATAATGGTGTGGTGGGGACTGAGGCTTCAGGTGATTGCAAGTGCGTGAAACGATGGTGAAGAAAGCCAAAGGATTTGATAATTTTGTTGAGGTCACAAGGTAGGGTCAAGCATTTGGTGCTTTTAAAGTGTAAAAGGTTTAGCGAAGCAAAATTTCTAGCCCCTTTTGTCTCCTGCATTATCTTGCCTTCAAGTCTTGGTCACAAGAACTGCTACTTTCTTTTGCTTTAATCTGTTGAACACTTTTCCATTCCAATTGATCCCACAAGTTGATAAATTTGACCATCTAACTAATAAAGCTATTCAAATAAATTGGACTCCTTTCCATCACTTCAGCTTTCATAAGCAAGCATAATTTCTTGGTGTTTGCTGTAGCATATTGATTTGGCACTACTGGCTTAAAATTCAGCCAGTGTTTATCATCTTGTAATATTTGAGAGAACTGCGTTAATGAACAAACAAGATAAGGTCAATGCAAATTTTACCAAGAAACAGGGAAGGTCATCATGAGCCTTAACGTATCTGCCCCGCTATTCTAGCATCCATTTCTTCAGAGATAGAGAAAACAAACTAGGCGAGATGAAAAAAATGTCATATTCTATTGATATAAAGATGAGGCAACAAAGCGAGAGACTCCAACCAAATCAATCCTGCTAAAACAACAAAGTGACAGAAGCAGCTTAAACACATTAAAGGAGCATGAAGGAATTATATGAACGACATATTAATGAAGTTAAAACTCTGCTTAAATAATATTCCTTGGAAAATAATCTGCCTTGTATTCAATTTAACATCAGAAAAATAGAGTGATGGATTGCGATAATTCCACTTATTCATACACTGCCTAGTCATGTCAGCGGCATTCATTTTTAACAGTCTTTGATCTAGTTTTGCTTCTTCAGGAAGAAGCTGGAATGTCCCAAAGAGCTGGTCAACTTCTGGTTTTCTTGACAAATTACAGTTTCTATTTGTTCAGTGCTTCTATAGTTCTAGAAGGAGAAGCTGATTAGGGTATTAGCTACAAATGGCAGACATGCCTCATATTTCAAAACAACCAGAACATAAATGGAGTATGGGATATGTCATTCAACAAAACTTTTTAAGGTAGCATTTAGTTCTAGCCAGACAACAGACAATTGATCCATCTTTCAGGAGGTATTTTCAGAAATAATGGACTTTGTCTGTTGTTGAGAATTACAATAAAAAAACAGTGATTCAGAAAGGCAACTCATGACGCAGGCACCCACCATACAAGCAATTAACACTTCTGTGTTAATCCGAAAGGACCTAAACCAGACCACTCCAAGTCTGATACAATAACAAGCAGTTGCCTCTTATCTCCACTAACCACTTAGTTTAATAAGACATTGAAAACTATGCCATAATTCCACATCTATACAACAAACTTACGCTGTTTGCCTGACATTACAAAAAGCTACATTTCAAAATGAAAATAATCTGTAGAACTTCTCTAGGATTATGTGATGTCTATAGCTTATATGTCTAACTTAAAGGATCAAAGAAAAATGCAAAATTCCAGAGAAAAGCTAAGACTAATGAATATAACAAAGTTTAGCATCCTGAAAGGAAAGATACGTTTGGCGCTAAGATTATCCTTGAAAGAAAAGCTAACATATAGCCTCAATTGTGGATAACAAATCAAAATACCAACTAAAGTGACAAAATATACTTGCAAGTTTGACAAAGATGTATAAATTTATTACTCCCTTCACATAACTAAGATTTAAAAGGGCCTGCCATATCTGTAATCTCTATATTGGAAACCTGTGCGCGCGCGTGTTGAGGGCCAATGTTTGAGTACATAAAGAAAAAGTAGCACAAGAACGTCCTAAAACCTTTGCTAGATTACATATAGCAAAAGAACAAATTGATACTAGTCATCTATTAGTTGCATGTCTATGAAATGGAATCTAATGACTCTCCAATAGCAATATTCCATGCTGACAACAGCCTTCAGGAATTTGCTCTATACTTTCGCATTACGTCTAAGTGAACACAATAACAGAAGAATAATAATATCCCATTTATTTATGCTAAAGAGTAAATCAGTATAGATAAATGATGTAAAGGAAGAAAATTTTCAACCACGTTACCTTCTATCCATCAAACAAATAAATCCAAATCGGTCTTATCCAGACTGACAATAACTAAGATAATCTAGATTTAGCAACTCCAGATTAATCAGCTATTTATTTAAACAAAATGATCAACCCTCTTCAGGTCATGATAAGATAACGACACCCCCTCACATTGCTGGCCAGATGCTGGTCATACTCAACTGATTACAAGTGAATCAAACTTGAGTTTAGGCGAAGTTCTGGTTAGGGCATCTGTTGTATGTTGCATTGTAGACATAAACGGAAAGCAAATTATTCTGCTGTTCAGTTTCACCTTAATAAACACCTATCAATCTCAACAAGCTTTATGCGATCATGGATTGTCAGTTGTGGGCAATATTCAATGCTGCCTTTTATCACAAAATGATAACTTGGGAGAGTCTGATTTTAGCTTTGGTTCCTTAAAGATTCAATGCAGCCCAAGTATTTCACACACTCCATGTGCCATAGTACAGAATTCTTCTCTACACCATGCCCCAAAAACTTGTTTCTTGCTCCTCCAAGATACTAAATTCCCAAAAATAGATGCGCGATATCCTGAGGGCCATATTCTATATGTAATTGAACCCACCCAATCAGCATTTCTATATTCTTCTAGATTTTATATTTATCTATTCATTTTTCATGAACAACAAACATCCTCTAAGAGTACATTTGTTGCATCTCAAGATATGATAAACTGCCTCCAAATGAACGTGGGAGCATGAACTGACTCACACACTCACTATGAAGGCAATTCAGCTCATGTTCTCACTGCACTTTCAATTTTGAAGATGTAGAATTCATCATGTTATTATCTTCCCCGAGCACAAAGCCTAAAATTCAAAATGAAATTGAGAAAGAATTTGACACAGCACCACATATCTTTAGCTAATTTACTGTATGAGAGTATATTACAAGAAAAATTGAAACACGAAGCACATGATAACCACTGATCCTTTTCCAGCAATTGCTGAAAGAGAGCCATCAGCTATTTCATTCATATTTTTGATTTCCTGCACATGGACTACAGGGCAAGGTTGTCATTTATTCATATGATCGGTTACCCCCAATTAGAAAGAAGTATAAGCATTAACAAAACAGTTTGCATTATGCAGAAGAGACAAAAATGTATACAAAAGCAACAACGAATTACGTGACAATTGATAAGTGATTAAACAGTCCAAATACCTCTCAATTAAATAACAGCATGAAATGTTTATTCTTCCTCTAAGAAATGCAAATCCAATGAGGGAGGTGTGGGAGATATAAGGTAAACTCCAAACGTACAGATGGCCAACATTTGCAGATCATGATTGTGAGTCAAAAACACATCAATTCAAAAGTTGTAGCTCATAGGATTATGAATGGGGATATTATACCATCAACGTGGTTCCATTAGTGGTGGAATATCCTTAAATAAAGTAATTCTTCTCGCCATTGTTATATAAGTAATATCCACACAAGATGCTATTTATTTCGATGAGAATCCAAACCATACATGACAATGAGTAATACTAAACAAAGTGAATTCAAAACATGAAAGCTAATTACAAAAGTTGTGTTCCCATCATCAGTTGGAGATGGAACTGGCCAAACTGCTATTTACGTGAACCAAGATATAACCTGAAGCAAAGATACAAATTAGCATCTACAGTGCAAACTCAAAAAGATCATGAGCAGTTCTCTGACTCTTCCTCTGCTCATAATCAGGATCATCTGTGGGCAGTTCAAACCGACAAACAGGGCATGTATTACGAATGCTCAACCATGGCATAATGCAGTCCCCATGGTAAAAGTGTGAGCAGGGAAGCCTTCTCACTTTTTCTTTCCATATGATTTCATCTTTGCAAACAGCACAAGCTACATTCTCCCCCACCAAGTCCTCCTCCGTCAATTCTACTAAAGGAAGATTCTCCATAACACTTTTAGCGGTAGGAGGACTACCCTTCAAGGAACTCTCATTTTCCATGAATTGCCCAAAAAATATATCATACTCAGCTGTATTCATATAACCATCATCCTGAACCGTTAGGAAGGAACCTGCAGTGGCGCCATGATCCAAGCTTGAATTCCTCTCTAAATTGTTGACCGCCAACAGAATTTCCCATTCAAGGTATCTCAATGCCTCTTCACCCGACTCTTCTCCATATGAAAATCCAGATGCTACAGATTGATCATCAACCTCGCCAATCACCACGCTCAAGTCTTCTCCATCATTGACTCTTTCCTCTAAATCCTCCCACTCAAAATGTTCATTGAGAGTTCTTTGATCATCCAAACAAAGGCTGTCCCAACAAAAATGGACATCAGCATCATCAAAGCCACTGACTCTATTGCCATCATTATCACCAGAACTGAATTCTATAGCCCTATCAAGCTCTTCATCAGTATTTGAATCCGACTCAGAACTAAACCCGACAATTCGAAGACCATCCGTGTGCGAACGAACCCTTTCAGAGCTCGACGTCTCGCCTACTGCAGAAATCTCAACATTTTTACCCTTTCCAAATCCAGACCCTAATTCCGTCTCCGCATAACTTGAACCTTCTCCATCGTGACCATCGCCAGGAACGGCCGAAAACGGATTGATATCAGAACTATCGTTACAGCGACCATAAAATTTCTCCGATGAGCGATTTTCAAAAAGATCTGTAACAAAGCAACTCACCGAATCGGAGTCCGAATCAGAATACCAGTTTGAATGGTTGCTCAAATGGTCGAAGGACCCGGTAGCAAAGGGGTTGGAGGAGTCGGTGCACAAATGATCGTGGGCACTGGGTGATGGGAGATCAGATACCTGTTCATCAGGGCCTGATTCTTCAAATTCATCTTCGAGAGAAAAGAGGGACGGAAGTTGAGGGTTATTAGCCATGGGGGAACAGATATTCGGAAAAGACTGAAACGCAACTTGGCAGGATCTATCGAACAAATCAACGAACTTTCAGAAATCCACACCGTAATGAGTTCTTGGAATTCTCTGTCAAATTTCACTGGGCCACGAGGGAAATCCCTGGATCTTTCTATGTTTCGCGAGGGAGAAAAGGAGCATGGGATGTGGGAGAGAAGAGTACCTATCAACGTAAAACAATGGCCCTCTTAGTATACTGGAATTGATTTTGATGGATACGGAAATGAAAATAGATATGGATATGAATATTAAGTTTAAAAGTGTGTTTGGTATGTACATATAATTCAAATATTATTTTTATTTAATATTTATATTTAAAATATGAAATTACTAATATACCCTGTCGATGGAGTGAGGAGGCTAATTCAGGAAAATGTGGAGGTGGAATTATAAATCTTAGCTTCTAGGATGGAATTCATTTGGGTGGAATGGGCTAATTTGGCTTCCATGTGGAATTGGAATTGAGAGCCAATTCCATCATACCAAACAAACCCCTTCATAAAATTGAGACCCAATTCCATTTCCATCTCCTCCAATTCCAGCGTACCAAACGGGCCCAATATTTTCCCGAGGGCCAAAGTTTCCAAATGAAAACCCAAAAATAAATAAATAAATAAATAAAGGCGGCACCCAACAATCAGATATTATTTATAATAATAAAGATTGTTAGCAAAAATTATAAAAATGAATGAGATGATGCATAGCATTAATGATTTTTTTTTTGCTGGCCGAAAAAAATAATGCTTCCATCCATCAGGCAATTATTTAATTTTAATTAAAACAAAATCTTACCTACATTCTTGAGAAGATTATTTCAAGAACGTCCAGATCAATTCTCAAAATATCAAGGATTGGTATGAAAACTATTTATTGAATTTAGAAGATCAATTATTCTATTCCTTGTTTGACTAGGGCAAGGGATAATTATATAGAGAAGTTAAATTAATTATTAATTAGTCATATAACATCAAGTGTTGTGTCCGGAAGACAAATCTAGTATCGTAAATCCATAGAATTCAACTCAAGTTTCTTGCTTCAGCACGCAAGTCGAAAACCACCCGCAGAAAAGTCAGAACGGGAAACAGTCAACTCAGAATGTCAATTCTTTTAAGGGAAAAAAACACCCGTGGCGTCGATATACTGTTACTGCCACTTGCAAGGAAAGCATCTGATTTTGCTTTCCGGCAATCACAAATGATCAGTTTTCACTTTTTATCAAGGTGATTCCACACTAGAACAGTCTAAAAAGCAAAAGCCGAAAAAACTTAAAAAAGTAGAGAAATATTCATCACTTGATGGGAAAAAAACACACGAGCAGAAAAACGGGGGAGTCATATATGGAACCAGAAGTTCCACATCTTCCTGCTTCCTCGGCCCAAAAACATGGCTTTGCATTCGAAACCTATGATATAAATCCTGATAACAATGTATTCTTAAGGGGCTGTTTGGTATGAGGAGAGTGGAGGGGGGTTTGTTGCAATTTTTGAAGCTAGATCTTAAAAAATTAGAGACGGGGTTCAAATTTTTTAATTAATTTCTCTTATGATTTTATCATACATCTTTCTTTTATTAAAATTTTATAACTCCATTTCTCTAATTTTTAGTAAATTCAACTCGTAAAAATTTTTCTTCCCCTCCAAATCCCTCATACCAAACAGGCCCTTAATGACTGATCAAAATTCTTGTCCTTCAACAAGAAGAAAGTCACAGCTGAAACCAGTAAGACAAGTATTGCTATGAGCAAGTGCTTGGGACTAGGAGCTCCCGCATCTGTTCTTCTCACAATCTCAGTGCCAGGCATGGGTTCCACAGGCTTCATTTCGCTCTCCTTAGAGGATAAATTCTGTCCAGTCATGTCCGCCCGCAAAAAAAAACAGATACGTAAGTTCAGTGGGATGACCTTTTTCTCTGGATTAATATTCTAAGCAGAACCTGGTAAACCAGTACTAAAATACTACATTTACGTTCAGCACAAGACAACACAATGTACATATTTTGTATATCTACGCTAAACCCTGGAAAAGATTAAGTTCACATAGCCCAAAGTTAGGGGAAAGAAGTTAATAAGTAAAATCGTCTATAACAAAAAACCCGGAATGCACCACTGCACGGCTCAACCAATAACTAGAGATAAACTTTTTTCTCACATGTAAAAATACTTATTCCTATAAAAACATTTATTAAAATTGCAGTTGCAATGCTCCAGTGAACCACGAAGAAGTTTATCTTTTCATTGGGGTAAAAAATATATTCATATAGAAAATGGGCATCAACAGATAATTTTGCATATAAGCCAGGAACATTCCGTAAAAAAAGAGAATACTAATATAGTATCTTAAAATATCAAGTATTCGCGAACCGCCATCAGATATGCTTGCTATAATACTTGCTGCAGAAATGATCATTCACAGCAGCCCTAAATTATTGAATTGTTAAATTTCAGATACATCATTGATGAATTATTGCTAAGAAGCAAAGATGAGAAGGCAACTTTCTCATCAATCATGAATGAAGATTCATAGATGGCCAACTATTATCCACATGAACAACTAGGACTATTAATAATTCCTACCCATTAGACAGTATAGTAAACCCCCGCCCCTCCTCCCCTAAACTAATATAAAAAAAAGTCAACAGAGTCCGAAATACCAACCTTATGGCAGGCAACTGGAGTCTCACAAACTTCTTCCTTAATTTCTCTGGCAGAAGAACCACTTTCTCTGTTAGAATCATTCGCACCTTGAGAACGACCCCTATATGTCTTCTCTAGCTTCACTACCAAAATTTTGTTTTCAAATGCTAGGGAAGATATCTGCGGATGAAACAAACAAGGATTTCAACAAAACAAGAATGGCACAAAAAGCCTTTTAGTTCAATCACGGGCTACAAGCTACGCTTTTTATGCAAAAAATTCTTCCCTTTTAAAGAAGCCAATCAAAATCTTACAACAAAAGGTGCAAAATTAAGAGAAGAGAAATAGAACATGGTGATGCCCAGTCAATTGTTGTTCAAAAATGGAATGAAGAAACAATAATGCACCCTCCACCATATAGTTTTGTCAATAAAACTCCTGTTATCATAATATGCAGATCAATTCAGACTATTAAAATATTAGTAATTTCTCTGCTGATCAGTGAACAAGTATAAGAAACGTCCAATCAAATGTCAATGGGGTAAAAAGAAACATCATGTAAACATACTGACACGAAAAAATGAAACAGAACTCCACTGAAAAAAATAACGATATGCAGAGAAATTTAGACAAATCCAACTTTGAAATGTATCATACTGTTTTTAAAAACATCGAATAAATACTGCACTAATGCAGGCGTGGCATCCAAGCATTTGAAAGCAGTAACTAGCATCATTCGCATAGATAGAATAATGTACGCATGTACACTATAAAGTTCATGTAGACATCCTAACCGTGCTATTGACTGGCCTATAGAGATGAAATACATCTGAAAGTTGGTAAAATGTTGAGAAATCAAAAGTGGTTGATACAAAAGGTAGGCTCTTTTGTTAAAAGCAGCATAATGAGGGATTTTCAAAAAGTTGGCCAAAGCCCTATCTTCCTATAAACATCCAAGCATGGAAGACCCTTAAAGGCTTATAATTTATGACCTGAGAGACAAATTAACAGACTTAATTTGTACCTGCTTGTTAAGACGCTCTCTCTCAACAGCCAACTGAGTGACCAAAGTTTTAAAATTCATGATGTGCATGCCAATGTCTTTCGCTGTTGCCATTTTTGTTTTCTCCACTTGATGCAGAGTTTCCTCCAGACATTCGAACCTACTCCTCAAAAAGCTTAATTCCTCATTTAACTCTGCGTTAGATTCAGATAATACAATACATTTCTCCTCTGCACTGTCAGCCCTACTTTCAAATTTAGAAACATTTGACTTAAGATCCCTAATCACATTTTCCATATCCTCAATTGTAGAATATAACATATTTTGTTTCTCCTGACTAGCTTCAGCAGATGCTATTGCATGCTGTAACTGTAGATCAGATTCTTTAAGCTGCCTCTCTAGCAATTCCGCCTTAGTGGCAGCCGCACCCTCTTTCAGAAGAGCCAGCTCTTCATTGAGTTTAGTATTACTCTCTGCCAATAATATATGCTCAGCTTCTGCACTATTAGCCCTACTTTCAGCCTTGGATGCATTTTCTTTCAGGTTTACAATAAGATTTTCCATATCTCTTACATCAGAACACATAAAATTATATAGCTTCTGATATTCATCTGCAGAAGCCTTTGTGTTCAGTAGTTGAAGTTCAGATTCTTTTAGCTGCTTCTTGAGTGAATTCACCTTTTCACTAGTGGAGTCCTCAGAATTAGCAAGATCTAGTTTAGCTCTGAGCTCAGATTCACGCTGAACAAAGCCATTCAAATTGAACTGAGAAATCTGGAGTCTACCAAGCAAGTCTCTTGAAATCCCCATAAGGATCTGACTTGCACTATCTGCCTCAAACCATCTTTCCCAAGCATCAGTTGCTTCTTCCTCCGCATAAACTAGCTCCTGTTCTAAAGATGATATCCTTAGTTTTAGCTCTTCTTTAATTTGTAGTGAGTCATTCAAATTTTTCTCAAGATCAATTTCCCTTGCCAAGGATTTCTCTAGCATCCTCAGGAAATTTCTTTGCTGCTCAGCTGTGTGCATATTTAACTCTGGCTTCTTATTTAAAGATTCATTATCCTCACTGATGATTCCACCCACGTCATTTTTCCCTGCAGTCATTGTAAGTAGAAGAGGGAAAGGAAAACATCATTTCATAAGAAGAAAAAGAAAATAGTTCACGCCTTTTACTCTTTTTTGTCAAAGTAAGCAGCTATCTTGAGCCAAGCAGTTCAATGACCAACTAGTGTATGTGTACAAAATATCCACGTGAACAATAAAATAAATATGCCTTCATTTTTTCCCGCCATTCTTTTCCTTATTTTTTAATAAAAGAAGATTCCATTAACAATAGTGAAAAAATCATACTGCCTTAACAATTTCTCATGAAACTGAAGTGGACCCTTAGATGTTAAGGAACATATAAAAGAATAACCTTCTTGAACAACTATACAAAAAAAAACAATTCCCAAAAAACCGACAATTTTATAAACAAATGAATAAATAAATGGGATACTATGATTACCAGTTTCTTCCCTCTTAAAAAGGGACAAAGTCCTCTGAAAATTCGCCAATTGCATCTTGATTACAGAAAACTGTTCTTCAGATTGCTTCAAGTGCTGTTCAAAATCACACACTTTTTCTTTCAGCATCACACAAGTTTCGCCCAAGTGGTTGCACGATGATGTTCTCAGTCGAGCATCAGCAATCTCAGTTCGCAGTGTGTGCAAGAACTTGTCCAATTCTCCAACCTCCGAACCCAATATCCCCGATAAAAGATCAAACTCAAGTCCCTTCTCAACAGAATCAAGTTCCACGTGATCTTTCTCCATCGCGAAGGCCTCAAATTCACTGTCCATAGTTGCTAGACGCATCGTAAAGATGCTCAGGTTGGTAATTTTCTCAGAGAAACCGGCTAAACTCAGCTCCAGCCTTGTTAGAGTTGTGCTATCAATGCCGATATCTCCAATATCATCCCCATTGGGTGATTCGCCTTCAAGGAACACAACTTCATCCGTTTCGGCATCAAGGTCGGTACTAACATCACCAACAGATGTTGCACCTGCCCCATTTTCAGCACTTGCAGTGTCCATCACAGGAATCCAGTTAGCCTGAAACCCGGCAGGTTCGATATAGAAATTATAAGTTCATACACACAAATGAAGCTACAGGAAAAGAAGATGACTGAAACAGAATCAATATATGTTGCGTAGAGGGTTTAATGCCATCGAAGGCAGAGGCAAAGCAGCATTCCCAAATTCCACAAAAGAGAATCGCACGAAATCATACCGTTTCAGTGCGATAGAAATCATCAATTAAGGAAGAGAATATTGGAAGATGACGCCACTCATGAATTCGATCTCAGTTTGGAGATTCCGTTTCAGTTTTTGGCAGACCCGGACTTGCCCTAACTAGCAAAAAGAAAAGAAACCACCGTCGTCCCCAAGCCCACCTATGCGCGAGGCGGAACCTGACACACTGACACCTAACCGAAACGCAACGCAACGTTTCTTCCCGCAAGTTTTTTTTTTCATTTGGCAAGAAAAAAAAATCCTCTGTTTATTTCAAGGGCCCGACTGAACTCCCCGGTAATGGGCCTGAGCTTACCAAAGACAAAATGATGGCATAGTACTGGACGGTTACTCAAAATTAAAAGGGAAAACTGCACTCGTCTTAAGTTGGAGAAAATATAATTATAAGGTCTCTTAAAATCTTCAATTTATAAAAAAATCCTGTGGGACATTGGGGTAATATAATTTGATTATGAAAAAATCAAAACATCCTTAATGAAACAAAAAAAAGGCAAACAAAATCAAACCAAAATTCTTCGAATCTTCATCCACACTCCCTTACAGCCCCCATTGCTTTGCCCTCTCACCCATAGCTAGTGAATAGAAACGCAGAGCTTCTTGAATCACCATTGTCATATATATATATATATATATACAATCAAAATCCATTAGCTTTTAAACTAATGAATTATATACTATAGATCGAAAAGCTATACAAGTATGTATTTATATATATACCTTTTTGAGGTGTGGAAGATAAAACCAAAGGGTAAAAGGGAGGTGGCGGCGTGGTGGTGTCTAGATGAGACAAAGCAGCAATGGAGGAACGCGAAGAGTGGAGAACGAAAGATATCTTATAAGAATCTGGATACCTCCCCCTCTCGACACGTTTTAAAGCCGTGAGGGGGTGACTGTGCCCTAAAACGGACAATATCGTGAGGTATTTTGGTCTTTTCATGATTGGATTATATTACCCAAATGTTCTACGGGACTTGCCTATAAATTAGAGACTTTAATGGACCTTTTGGTCTATTTTCTTTAACTTCGGACCTGAATGTAATTTTCTCAAATTAAAAAGAAATATAGTTTCTATCTCTGTGCATTAGATTCAATATTGTTTTTCATGTTATATACTACTATAGTCTAATAGTCTTTAATATAAAATCTATTTTTTTTATAACAATATAAGATCTATTTTGTAGGGTACTTCCTCCGGTCCTAATTATAAGATAAAGTTGACTTTTTGGAGAAATTAAGGAAGCCAATTAAATCACTTTAGAGTATTTATATTTTTAGTATCTTTGGATTATATATTAGTTTATTAATCAAATTACTTAGTTGAAGAAAAAAATATAAATATAAATATTCTAAAGTGATTTAATTGACTTTCTTAATTTCTCTAAAAAAAATAATTTTATCTTATAATTAAGACTGAAGGAATATATAATAAGAAATGTTTGATCACGATGTTGCGCCGCAATTTTTAAACCGTTAGTTGTGGGATTGTTCAAAGGTGAATCATTCATTGTTGTCGGGGTCAAATCTGTAACTCTGTTGGATGTCCAAGTTTAATTACATTTTAAATAAATTTTATAGTGATACATTCATTCAGTGGTAGTAGTATAAGATCCATTTTTGTAGTGCAATGCAATTTACGCTAGATCCTGCGTTTAGAATTTGAGGTAATAAAATATTTCTCTAATTCTTAATATAAGATATATTTATTTAATTTGATTAGATTAGGGAAGCTAGTTAAGTGTTTTAATATAAAATATATTTTCTAAAACACTCTAGTCATATTCCTTAATTCTCTCATTTCCCCTCCTCCATGATTATTATTGAAGGAGCATCAATAGGGATAAATTAGGAAAAGATTGACAAATATGAAAATTAAGTCTTATATTCAGGACCAATATCAACTCCTCAAATATGTCTTATATTAAGAACCGAATGAGCACTTATTATATAGATTTTCAAAGGGATGAAAGTTTCGGGTGGAGGTAAAAATTTAACAATAAACTTTTAGTGAAAGTGCACCTAGCACCATAATATTTATTTATGGATAAAAATATACATGAACTATTTTAAATGGTGCAAAAATAATAATCCCATTAATCATAATAAACTGTCATTAAGTTTTTGTACGGGTCCTACCTTCAACCTGAAACCTTCTCTCCTCAGCATCAGGGTCACTCCCATCCCCTTCCTTAGAACTCTCATTGCCTCACTGTGCAGCAGCTTTCTCCATCTTTTGCATCAATGGAGGATTCAGAGATGGATCATCATCTCGTATCTTTTACGAGTTATCTGGTAGTTCAATCTATTTACTTTAACTAGCTAGTACCTACTCTGCTCGTGGTCAGAATTATTGATTCTTGATAGGAAAAATACACGGAGCAAGCATGGAATGGATATATAACATTATTATATATATGGATGCTAATATGGACGTGGCAGCCACTTTCAATAAAGTTGCTTCTATAGAAGTCAAGCTAAGAGTATGTTTGGTTAGGTGTTTGGGCCACCCAATCTTACAACTGGGACTCATAAGTCCGATTGGTACAATAGGTTTCTTTTTTTAGTGTTTGGGACCCTAATTTACTTTAAGGGCTTATAAATTGTTAAACGGTTTTTACTATAAATCACAATTTAGGGCTTTATGCGATTGGCTTATGAGAATTGGTCTGAAATTGTTACTGTTAAAGAATAAAAGATGTCCCACCAACCCATAATTTATTCTTCTCTCTCTCCCCTCCATCGAATCCTTGTCTTCGCTCGATCTCTCGGATTTGTCTTCCCTCTCTCAGCGGCCACCCAATCTTCAACCTGAAGAGCGTCTTCCTCTTCACCTTGGATTTGTCTTCATCTTTGAGTTGTCTACATCTCCGATCTTTCTTCATCTTCAATTTGTGTTCATGTTTGCTTTTGGCGTCAATCAATAGCCTGAGCTCTTCAGCCGTCGTTGTTTCAACCTTTTCCGGCGCTGGGTCTTATTTTCTTCATCGTTTCCATCAATTTGTAGGCTGAGCTGCATTTGAAGTAGAGGCACAACGACATTCTCTGCCATTGAAGGAAGGAAGAAGTGGGGAATGTTATTTGTGATGTGAAAGACTGCGAAGAAGAGTGAAAAAGGAAGGAGTTAGGCTTACTTAAGCGTTTTGGCTCTGGGCAAGTTGAGGAAGATGGCCAGTAACTTGCAAGTGGGGTGGGGGGGCAAGCTTGTGAATTATGATATTTATTGGTATTATTAACTTATCATTATTGTTGTTAAAATTTTATTTTCTGAAAAATTATTCCTCCAAGCTATTAGCACTCTGTACCTAAATGGCTAAGCGAAAGTCTTTTTTTTCTCCGGAATCAAGTCTTTGTAGGAAAAAAATTTGGTTTAAAATGCAAGTCACTTGTATATGAAGAGGCTTCTGGGACAAATTATTCTTGACGATCTTCCACCCAAATGAATCATATCTGTGACTCAATTAGAGACTATATTGTACGGGACATGTGATCCAATTAGTTATATAATATTATTTTATCAAATTATGCACTTTTTAATTGTCAAATTTTCCAACTTCACCTTTTTAAATTTTTTTTATTTTTAATTTAATTTCTCTCTTATCATTATCACAAAAGCCATTTATGCCACCGCCAATTCAAACAAGTTTCATTTTTACAAAAGCCACTTATACAAACATCAATCCAAACATAAATTACATCAAACAATCTGACTTTTACCTAAAAATAAGATTCCAAAAGTCAAATTGCACAAAAAACCACTTTTACAATCATTATTCCAAACATATTTTAATTGCCTGTTCGAGTTGGCGGTGGAAAAGCCCTTTTACGCAAGTTGAGACAAAACTTCCCTCATAAATTTGCCTCATATACCGTAAATCATGTTAGAAAAATAACTTTTGTCGCTAATTCAAAAAAGACACTAAGGGCCCATATGGTTCGATCCCATTACATCCTACGGCGCGGTGCGGTGCAATGCGATGCGATGGTAATGCAATGCAATATTAATTACAGGGGTAGTGTTTGGTTTGATTTTTAACCAATGTGCAATGAGTTAATATTTTAACAATTATCTAAAATTAATATATTACACAAATTCTATTTTACCCCTTAATATAATATTTGTAGAAAAAATAGTTACAAACCGACGACGACGGGGATGGAGGAGGAGGAGGTAATGGCGGTGGCAATGATGGGGGAGGCGGCGGCGGCGGCGAGTGGCCAGGGGTGGCAGCGGCTGAAGAGGTGGTCGTGGTGGCAGCGGAGGTGGGCAGGGGTGGTGGGGCCGGGGGTGGCAGCGAAGGAGGAGGAGGTGGTGGCGCCGGTAGGCAGCGGAGGTGGAGGAGGTGGTGGTGGGCAGTGGGCCGGTGGGGGCGGCGGGGGTGAGGGTGGCGGCGGGAGGAGGAGGTGGTGGCGAGGGGTGAAAGAGGTGGTGGTGGGTGGTTGGCCGGTGGGGGCGGCGGGGGTGAGGGTGGCGGCGGGAGGAGGAGGTGGTGGCGAGGGGTGAAAGAGGTGGTGGTGGGTGGTTGGCCGGTGGCGGCGACGGAGGAGGTGGTGGGGGTGACGGCGGTTGAGGAGGTAGTAGTGGCGGTAGAAGGTGGAGGTGACGACAGTGGAAGAGGAAGAGGTTGTAGCGTTGGCAATTGTGACGTGATGCAGCAAGTGAAATAAAATAAGTAAAACAAAGACAGGGGAAACTAAAGGGTAAATTGGACCTTTTAGACCATGCAATGAAATGGTAATGAGAATTCATAGGGGGGAGGTATGAATGAGGATTACCAATTTTTTGGTAATCATCATTATCATGGTAAACCCTATTACCATGCTGAAGAACGAGCAAACACTCTTCTCTTAGTAATGCAATCATGATTACCATTACAGGCATGCAATATGGTTGAATCAAACGGGCTCTAAGTTTGTATATATAAAGACCTTAAGATTGAAGTTGGTGTGGTTGGTATTCGTTAGATTGAGTTACTATGGGTTGACAGAGACAGAACCAGAAGGCCAAAGATCTATTCAGCTTTGCCTCTCCCACTCAAGTCTTCCACCGCGCAGCAGCTTTCTCCATCTTTACCGTGCTAATGTTGAGGAGAGATGGTTGAGGTTGAAGGTGACACCCACACAAAAAGTTAACGGCAGTTTATGATGGTTGATGGAGTTGTCCCAATAAATATCACGGTGTTAGATGTAACTCCGTTAAAAATTTATTATTAAATTTGTACCTTCATCCTAAATTTAAAAAAAAAAAATTGCGGCACACGATGCACAACAAACCATGAAAAATGTAAATGTGCCAAAAAAAATACTAGTATTACGCTTTTGTGTTGTAAAATACTAATTAAGGTGGATGTTCATGAGCTCCCAACTCCTGACCTTTCATTTGCTACATCCCATAACCTCTCCAATGAATGATCTTTAGGAGTTTCATGCCCATAACTCAAAGGTTACAATGTGTGCACTCATGAGGATTAAAGTTTGCCATTTACTTTGTGTAACTCTTAGTTGTGGATGAGGGCCTATAAATAGAGCACTATGTACTATACTTTGTTGGCATCCAAATGAATAAGATATTGCTCCATCTTTCTCTCTAGTTCTCTCTTCATCTCTCTTCATTTCTTGCTTGACATCTCTTGTATTTTCCCATTTTTATAACACGTTATCAGCACGATTCTCTAACCAAGGTATTTTTTTCCCTTACCATTGTCTCAACATTTTCCTCTATCTTCTTTTACCATATCTCTATTTAATCTATCTGGGATTATCTGAGCCATTGTATGGAATTAAAGAGATATTTTTACCGATTGTTTTATACATCGGGTTCCATGGCTGAGATTGGAGATTTTTGTTATTTTCATTTATATTTCTTTATTTTAGATTCTGTTGTTATTTACATTTAATAATAGTTAATTTTATTTGCTTATCATTCTGATTTTATGTTGGCACAACTTTCTAGTATTTCATTCTATTTCATTTCGCTTTGTTATTTATATTTATGTTTATTTATTTTCATTCGATTATCTTCTTCTCATACATTTTGTTGTTTTGTTTGGGCTTATTTTAATTCATTTTTTATAGTGATTTTATTTATATTTTATTTACATTTCATGCTATATTCTATTATTTATATTTCTTTATTTTACGTTATTTATCTCATTTTATTGTTATTTTATTTTTCATTTACTGATGTTGTTATATTATTTCATTTTATTAAGTCATTTTGTTTTGTTTGTTTATTGTTTCTAATATTTTATTATTTATTTGTATTGTATTTTTAATTATTCCTTTTACATTTTTTTTTATTTCATCACCACATTTATTATTCTATTTGTTTCTTATTTATAATTCTTTTTTTTTATTGAATTATATGTTGGCTACTCATGAAATTTTTCTCCGTTTAATTATGTTGTTTAAAAATATGTTGATTATTATATGTTTTAATTCAAAATGATGTTTTATGTTTCATCAATTTTACCGTGATTCTAATTGTTATCATTATTTTTAGTTTGAATCATGGCCAACCTTGCCAAACTTGAGTTTACAGCTCTTGATATCACGAGAAAGAATTATCTATCCTGGGTCTTAGATGCTGAAATCCATCTAGATGCTAAGGGTCTAGGAAAGGCTATTTTACCAGGAAATGAAGAAACTAGTCAAGATAAGGCCAAGGCCATGATTTTTCTTCGCCACCATCTCCATGAAGGACTGAAAGCTGAATACCTAACGGTAAAAGATCCATTAGAATTGTGGATTTATTTGAAGGAAAGGTATGATCACCAAAAAACAGTGATTTTGCCTCGAGCTCGTTATGAATGGATACACCTTAGGCTACAAGATTTTAAGACTGTAAGTGAATATAATTCAGCAGTTTTCAAAATAAGTTCTCAATTGAAATTATGTGGTGAGAAAATAACTGATGAGGACTTATTAGAGAAAACTTTTTCTACCTTCCATGCTTCAAATATGCTCCTGCAGTAGCAATATCGAGAGAAAGGTTTTAAAAAGTATTCTGAATTAATCTCATGCCTTTTGGTAGCCGAACAAAACAACGAGCTGTTGATGAAAAATCATGAAAATCGTCCCACTGGATCTGCTCCATTCCCTGAAGCGAATGTGAGTGTATGTAATAATTACCATGCTCGTGGTCGTGGTCGTGGTCGTGGCCGTGGACGTGGACGTGGTCGTGGTAGGGGACGTGGTAATTACCGTTATCATGGAGGTGAAAGTAATAATTATAATCCTAATACCCACCAGAAGAAGAAATATAATGAAGGGCAGAAAAACGATAAGAGTGGTTCTTCAAAAGTTATTGAGAATCAATGTTATCGGTGTGGTATGAAGGGGCACTGGTCACGTACCTGTCGTACGCCTGAGCATCTAGCAAAACTTTATCAAGCCTCTATGAAAAGGAGTGTGAACTATGTGGAAACAAATTTGATTTTTCAAGATGATAATGTTGAGGGACACAAGGATGATGGTGTCAATGAGCTAGATGGTATTAATGGCCTCGATGATATGGCACACTTGGAGGTGGCTGATTTTTTTGAGAATCATGATTAGATGAGTTTGGTTGGAAGAACAATAAAAAATGTTTTAATTTATGGTTTTTTTTAATTTAGTTTATGCTTTACTTTCATTTCCCCTTTTTCATATGTAATAAGGGTATTATTGCTCATCATGTATTTTTGAATATGTTTTAATGCATTTTTCTTTTCTTTTTTGGTGAAGATTATGGATGATTTGATCATTGTACACAAGAATGAAGATATATGTCTCATAGATAGTGCTACAACACACACCATACTTAGAGATAAAAAATATTTCTCACATCTAACAAGAAGTAGTGCAAGCATCAATACCATAGCGGGTAATACAAAATTAATTGAAGGCTCCGGAAGAGCAATTATAATATTACCCAAAGGAACGAAATTTGTTATTAATAATGCTTTATATTCCCCCAAGTCTCTCAGAAATTTATTGAGTTTTAAGGATATCCGCCAAAATAGGTATCATATTGAGACTATAAATGAGAAGAATATGGAATATTTGCAAATTAAAATTGCTAGATTTGGTGAAAAATGTGTCCTAGAAAAAGTACCAACATTATCTTCTGGTTTGTACTATACAAATATTAGTACAATTGAAACAAATGCTACAGTGAACCAGAAGTTTGCTGATAAAAATATATTTATTGTTTGGCATGATCGGTTAGGCCATCCCGGATCAACTATGATGCGAAGAATTATTGAAAATTCACAAGGACATCCACTGAAGACCCAGAAGATTCTTCAATTTAAGGATTTTCCATGTGCTGCTTGTTCTCAAGGCAAATTAATTACAAGACCTTCTTTGACAAACGTTGGGCTTGAATCCCCTATTTTTCTAGAGCGTATCCAAGGGGACATATGTGGGCCTATTCATCCACCATGTGGATCATTTAGATATTTTATGGTTTTAATAGATGCATCTACAAGATGGTCACATGTGTGTTTGTTGTCAACACGTAATTTAGCATTTGCTAGATTACTCGCTCAAATAATTAGGCTAAGAGCACAATTTCCAGATCATACAATTAAGACAATTCGTCTTGATAATGCTAGCGAGTTTTCATCTCAAGCTTTTAATGATTATTGCATGGCAACTGGAATAACAGTAGAAAAATCTGTTGCTCATGTCCACACTCAAAATGGTCTAGCAGAATCATTCATTAAACGCCTCCAATTGATAGCTAGACCAATGCTTTTGAGAACAAAGCTTCCCATATCAGTTTGGGGACATGCAATTTTACATGCGGCATCAATTATATGCATCAGGCCAACAAGTTATCATAAATTCTCCCCATTACATTTGACTTTTGGTCAGGAGCCAAATATTTCCTATCTTAGAATTTTTGGATGTGCGGTATTTGTTCCTATTGCTCCACCACAACGCACAAAGATGGGACCTCAAAGAAAGTTAGGAATATATGTTGGCTATGAATCTTCCTCTATAATCAAGTATTTAGAGTCTTCAACTGAAGATTTATTTACAGCACGTTTTGATGATTGTCATTTTGATGAGACAATTTTTCCAACATTAGGGGGAGATAATAAGCAGCTAAATAAAGAAATTACATGGAAAACAACATCACCATCACATATGGATCTTCGTACACAACAATGTGAGCTTGAAGTTCAAAAAATAGTTCATTTGCAAAATATTGCAAATCAACTGTCAGATGCATTTACTGACCTTAAGAGAATTACCAAATCTCATATTCCAGCTGAAAATGCTCCAATTAGAATTGATGTCCCAGTAGGACAACCATCAATTGCAAATGAAACTAAGCCACGCTTGAAGCGTGGTAGGCCGATTGGTTCTAAAGATAAAACTCCTAGAAAGAAAAAGGGAGCGATTAACCAAGATGGTCAAGTTGAGGAGGCAGACATAACTAATCAAAAAACCCCAGAAGAGGTCCAGGTATCTGAAAATAATGAAGAGATCTCAATGAGTTATGTCACTACGGGAAAAATATGGAACCGAGAAAGTATAGTTGCCGACAACGTATTTTCATATAATGTTGCGGTTGAAATAATTAATCAAAATGAGGATCTTGAACCTAGGTCAGTTGAAGGATGTAGAAATAGAAATGATTGGCCAAAATGGAAAGACGCAATTCAAGCAGAGTTAAATTCACTCTCAAAACGTGAAGTTTTTGGACCTGTAGTCCAACTACCAAATGGTGTAAAGCCTGTTGGGTATAGATGGGTATTTGTGCGAAAACGAAATGAGCAAAATAAGGTCATTAGATATAAAGCACGATTGGTAGCACAAGGATTTTCACAAAGACCTGGTATTGATTATGAAGAGACATATTCTCCTGTGGTAGATACAATCACTTTAAGGTATTTAATTAGTCTGGCAGTGAGCAGAAAACTGGATATGCGTCTAATGGATGTTGTTACAGCCTACTTATATGGTGCTTTAGATACTGAAATTTATATGAAAATCCCTGAAGGATTCAAATTGCCAGAAGGATGTAAGAATTCTCGAGAAAATTGTGCAATTCGTTTGCAGAAATCCTTATATGGATTGAAACAATCTGAAAGAATGTGGTATAACCGTCTTAGTGAATATTTGTTAAAAAAAGGTTATAAAAATGATCCTATTTGCCCATGTGTTTTCATAAAAGGAAATGGATCAGAGTTTGTGATAATTGCTGTATATGTGGATGATTTGAACATAATTGGAACTCCTGAAGAGCTTCAAAAAGCTGTTGATTGTTTAAAGAGAGAATTTGAGATGAAGGATCTTGGACGAACAAAGTTTTGTCTCGGCCTGCAAGTTGAACACTTAACAAATGGAATTCTCCTTCATCAATCAACTTATGTTGAAAAAATATTAAAGCAATTCTATATGGATAAAGCACATCCATTATCTACTCCAATGATTGTAAGATCACTTGATAAGGAGAAGAATCCTTTTCGTCCTCAAGAAAAAACAGAAGAACTTCTTGGTCCAGAAGTACCATATCTTAGTACTATAGGTGCACTAATATATCTTGCCAATACAACACGACCTGATATTGCATTTGCTGTGAATTTATTGGCAAGATTTAGTTCTTCTCCAACAAGAAGGCATTGGAACGGAATTAAACATATATTCCGATATCTTCGAGGAACAAATGATATGGGATTATTTTATTCTAATGAGTCTGGATCACAATTGATTGGTTATGCAGATGCAGGGTTTTTATCAGATCCACACAATGGTAGATCTCAAACAGGATATTTATTTACTTGTGGAGGTACACCTATATTTTGGCAATCAACAAAACAAACTTTAGCAGCTACCTCATCAAATCATGCAGAGATAATTACAGTTCACGAGGCAAGTCGAGAATGTGTTTGGCTAAGGTCAATAACTCAACATATCCAATCAGTGTGTGGTTTGTTTCCTAAACAAAAGATTCCAACAATACTATATAAAGATAATACAGCATGCATAGCTCAATTGAAAGGAGGGTACGTTAAGGGAGATAGGACAAAACATATATCTCCAAAATTCTTTTTCACTCATGATCTTATGAAGAGTGGTGACATAAATGTTCATCAAATTCGCTCATGTGACAACCTTGCAGATTTGTTTACCAAGACATTGCCAACTAGAACATTTAAGAAGTTAGTGCATGGTATTGGAATGCGTAGGCTTAAAGACATAAAGTGATGTTGTCATCAGGGGGAGTAAACATTGTGTACTCTTTTTCCTTCACTAGGTTTTTGTCCCAATGGGTTTTTCCTAGTAAGGTTTTAATGAGGCACAATATTTTTTTATGGACATCTAAGGGGGAGTATTGTAAAATACTAATTAAGGTGGATGTCCATGAGCTCCCAACTCTTGACCTTTCATTTGCTACATCCCATAACCTCTCCAATGAATGATCTTTAGGAGTTTTCATGCCCATAACTCAAAGTTTACAATGTGTGCACTCATGAGGATTAAAGTTTGCCATTTACTTTGTGTAACTCTTAGTTGTGGATGAGGGCCTATAAATAGAGCACTATGTACTACACTTTGTTGGCATCCAAATGAATAAGATATTGCTCCATCTTTTTCTCTAATTCTCTCTTCATCTCTCTTCATTTTTTACCTGACATCTCTTGTATTTTCCCATTTTTATAACATTTTGTTTATTAAGAGAAAAATGAACAGAGGTTATGATTAACGAGCCCTGACACATCCTCGCATAGTCACATGTCAGTTTTAAATTCTTTACCCAAGTTCTGTTTGTTGATTGTGAAACGAGGGAGATTCTCAACCATGATATTATTTTTTTCACTTTTTTTAATCTATGATTTTGTGTCTCTTCAGTCCCTCCTAGGTTAACGCAAGCATCTGATACTTGCTTGAAGCTAATGACTTTTATGCCCCATAGTTAAATTGGCTGTGTCTTAGAACGTGTTCCACGTCCATTCATTCACTCTCACCTTCTCTTAAATATCTCCTTTATTTTAATTAAGTTCTTTGATCCGATATGACAGCCATCATCTTCTATGTCTAAAATTTGCAACAAAGATTGGTTATGCATATTAACAATTAAAGTACTTGAAATTATTCCTCCAAGCTATTAGCACTCTGTACCTAAATGGCTAAACGAAAGTTTTTTAACTCCGGAATTAAGTAATTTGTAGGAAAAAAATTTGGTTTAAAATGCAAGTCACTTGTATATGATGAGGCTTCTGAGACAAATTATTCTTGACGATCTTCCATCTAAATAAATCATATTCGTGACTCAATTAGAGACTGTATTATACGGGATATGTGATCCAATTAGTTATGTAATATTATTTTATCAAATTATGTATTTTTTAATTGTCAAATTTTCCAACTTCACCTTTTTAATTTTTTTTAAATTTTTAATTTAATTTCTTTCTTATCATTATCACAAAAGCCACTTATGACACCTCCAATTCAAACAAGTTTCAGTTTTACAAAAGCTACCATGTGTGTTTGGATTAGCTTTTTTTAATAGCTTTTACGACTTACGAGGTAAGTGTGTGAGAAGAGTTTTGTCTCGGGTTACGCAAACCATGGTTTGAAACCATGGTTTTGGTGCTTGTCAAACACACATAAATCACATCAAACAATATGACTTTTACCCAAAAATAAGATTCCAAAAGTCAGATTGCACAAAAAACCACTTTTACAATCATTATTCCAAACATACTTTAATTGCCTGTTCGAGTTGGTGGTGGAAAAGCCCGTTCACGTAAGTCGAGACAAAACTTCCCTCATAAATTTACCTCATATACCATAAATCATATTAGAAAAGTAACTTTTGTCGCTAATTCAAAAAAGACACTAAGTTTGTATATATAAAGAACTTAAGATTGAAGTTGGCGTGGCTGGTATTCGTTAGATTGAGTTACTATGGGTTGACAGAGACAGAACCAGAAGGCCAAAGATCTATTCAGCTTTGCCTCTCCCACTCAAGTCTTCCACCGTGCAGCAGCTTTCTCCATCTTCACCGTGCTAATGTTGAGGAGAGAAGGTTGAGGTTGAAGGTGAAACCCACACAAAAAGCTAACGGCAGTTTATGATGGTTGATGGAGTTGTCCAAATAAATATTACGGTGCTAGATGTAACTCCGTTAAAAATTTAGATCTTCATCCTAAATTGCGGCACGCGATGCATAACAGAGGCTATTATGAAAAGCGATCCAAATAAATTTTTTAAAAAAAATTGCGGCACGCGATGCATAACAAACCATGAAAAATGTAAATGTGCCAAAAAAAAAAATTACTAGTATTACGCTTTTGTTTATTAAGAGAAAAATGAACAGAGGCTATTATTAACCAGCACTGACACATCCTCGCATAGTCACATGTCAGTTTTAAATACTTTACCCAAGTCCTGTTTGTGATTGTGAAACGAGGGACATTCTCAACCATGATATTATTTTTTTCACTTTTTTTAATCTATGATTTTGTGTCTCTTCAGTCCCTCCTAGGTTAACGCAAGCTTTTGATATTTGCTTGAACCTAGTGACTTTTTATGAAAGGTATTAAAATTTGGATCGGGTATTAAATTGATTGGGGTATTGGGTTAAAGATTAGTAGGTTAAATCAGGACTAAACCGGAACTAAACTGGGGTCAATCCGTGAGAAATTGAAAATTGTAGACTTATTAGTATGAAATTAAAAAAAAAAATTTTAAAAATTGGAACCCGGACTGGACCGGAAACCTGACCAGTCCACCGGCCGGTTCGCCGGTTTCCGGGCCGGGTTCAAAAAGCCTGCTTTTATGCCACATAGTTAAGTGCTCATTTGGGATAGCTTATTTTTAGGCAATAAATACTTATAAATTGTGATTCACGATATACAAGGTAAGTATGTGAAAAAGATTTTATCTCGACTTACATAATAAAAACTTATTATCTTAAAATAAATGATGTCAAACATCCCTTAAATTGGCTGAGTCTTAGAACGTGTTCCACGTCCATTCACTCACTCTCACCTTCTCTTAAATCTCTCCTATATTTTAATTAAGTTCTTTGATCCGATTTGACAGCCATCATCTTCTATGTCTAAATCAGAAGTCTTGCATTTGCAACAAAGATTGGTTATGCATATTAACAATTAAAGTACTTGAAATACGCATACTTCTTTCTTAGTGGAGAAATACATGTACTTTTTGTTGGGATTTGTTCGGTCGGTACCTTTTCCGGACATGTTAGATTAATATTGTTTGTTGCAATACCTTAACCAGGTTACAGTTTTATTTGATAATTTAGCTGTTATGTGTCAAGATTTTGTCATCAAAGTTATGTAATTGTTGGCTATGTTAGTTTTTTAAAAACTTGTCACTCATCTCATAATACCATCACACGTTAAGCCAAATGCATTTCTTTCTGTTTTAAGAAACTAATTCAGTGATTTCAGCCAAAAAAAAAAAAGAGGAAGAAGAATAACTAATTCAACAAATATTCATATAAATATTACTCCTATGGACCTTAAAAAAAGATATATTTATATAATTTGATTATATTAAAGAAGTTGGTTAAGTTAGTTAATATGATATATATTTTCTAAAACACTTTAATCATTTTCTTTAATTTCATCATTTCCTTTTATATTTAATTATTGTTGAAGTAATATCATTAGCGATAAATTAAAAAAAGATTGATAAATATGAAAATTTTATATTATATTTAGGACTAAAATATTGGTGGTAGAGCTTTATAGCCCTTGTGATCCTACCTAACTTGATCCAGATTAATCTAGACCGTCAATAAATCCTCCAAACTAAAAATAGATAGGTTTAGGATGCCAGATGCTCCACGACCACATAAAAAAATAAGGACCAAAATAGTATATAATTGTACGGAAATAATTTTATAGGCAAATATGTATGATATTTTTCAAGGAAAATGTATGACAACTTGCATCTGAAATTTATATCTCGGGTCGAATAAAATATCCAACAGCAAGGCCGTCATCATAATTAAAGTAATCAAACTTCATTATCACTGTGATTTACCAAAAGTTAATTAGGGTCGTATGACTAAGCATTTGGCCATGCTGTCAAATCGTCATTATGGAACCAACGAATCAATGAAACTCATTATTTAGGTTAATCGTTGAAATTAAAAACGATTAAAATGTTAAGACTTGTGATACTCCTCATTATTTTATCATAAATTCGTGGCTGTGAATGCACGGAATATAGGTGTCCAATTAAGTAAAAAAAAACATATATTCGCAGCAGTAGTAATTTTAAGGGCTCTTTTACACGTTAAAATTAATTTTGATGGAAAAAGAAAAAAATATGAATATAAATATGGAGATGGAAATAAGGTTTTAAAATATATTTGATATACTTGCCATGAAAATGAGACTTAATTTTTATATCAAAAGTCCAAAATACCCTTTTATTTTTTTTTAAAAAAAAATTCTTCAGTGTATCAACCCATCTTCATCACAGCATCAACCCACAGTCTCTACTTAGAATCTCAAACACAAGCTCACATTCGTCGTCCCCTTCCATCTACACCATGCCGTCACAAAGTGGTGATTTGGATGTTGTCAAGAACCTCATCAAATGGCAGAGGTCATTACTCGTCGATTTGATGCCCAATGAAGTTGAGTTGCTCCTCCACGTCGCCATTGAGTTGGTTAACCTGGTCGAAGATTTTGAAGCTTGTCGGCGATTGGAGTGAGAAGCTTTCTAGCGGAGGGAGTTGAAGAAGTAGTTTAGATCTAGTGCCCTCCGTTGAAGGGGATGAAGAAGGAGTAGATTTGGCGGTCACCGCCGTCGTTGACTTGAATCGGTGGAGGTATTGTCGTTGCCAGCAGTAGGGTGAGACAATGTGAGTGTGGTGAGTCCAGGTGGTTGGTCGGTCGAACAAGCATAGTGACTGAGAAGGGAGAGAGGATAATGTGAGAAATTGAGACATGGATTTACAAATTAGAGTTTTTTTGGTGGAACCCATTTTGATGGAATTGAGACTCAATTCAATCATACCAAACAAACATTTTTATGGAATTAAGACCCAATTTCATTTTCAACTTCTCCAATTCCATCATACTAAACAGACCCTAAACAGAGAAGAAGTTACGTCTTGCACTTTGCTTTGTTTTGATTTGATTATTAGTTGATTTAGATAAAATATTTTTTTATTGCAAAATATTACTCAATAATTAATTTTGGTGGGGGAAGGGGTGGCAAAGAATGGGCCCTGATGCTGACGACCGTTGCCCATTGGCTTAATTTGCCGCGAAAGGTCAGATTAAAGACCAGTGGCGGGCATGACGCTTTTCTCGAAAGCAAGTAAGCATCATATGATATTATTAATAATATTTCCCCCCCTAAAAGTTACGTAAGAAACTTTGTGATTACTTGGAATTAAAAATACGGAATAGGGTTGCGGAAAACTGATCAGTGGCAAATGAAAATTGTTAAGATGTAAAACAATGTTAGATATTTAATATTTTTGGTTACTATTGTTGGAAGTAATTAATTTAATATAGGAATAATGATCCGGTATATAATTAATTTAAAGATAAACAAAATTATAATAATAAATTTTAGTCAAGTTCAAAAATTGTATTAGTTGAACTTGTCTCCTCATTATCATTAAAAAAGAAGATGCTTCTCTTATTTTTCATGATATTCATCTGGTTTTGGTTTTTAATGTAAAACATAATTAACCAATTTGACTAGTTTAAAGATATTAGTTAAGAAAAATCCCAAAAATATCAGGTTCAAATACTAAAATTGAGATTGAGGACTATACTTTTAACAAATCTCTATCATGTCAAAAAGCCTGATGAAGGATTTTAGAATTTGGCAATTTTATGTATATGGCATTTTGCTGCTTTCTCTCACAGTCTCATACCCTCAATCCTTCCGTTGCTAATTTTGTGGGAAGCCCTCTTAAAGTTGAGAACCCAATAATGATTCATCAAGCACGGAATCATAGACCAATTGATCATTCCGCGGCGTTTCATAGAAAAAGTCAGGTCAGAAATTGTTTGGACCAATCACCAACTTTCTGGGCTCTAGGAATTTGCAATTAAATCTGAATTGAAATAATCAAAATTAAAATCTGGCTTACACCTATATTCATTTTTTCTTTTTAATATGACAAGGGCATTTTTATCTTGGCTTGAATAAGAATTTGTTAAAAATGCAAGCCTGAATTTAAATTTTGGTATTTCAGCTGAATTTTATTTAGATTTTCCCTATTAGTTAAGTTAGTTAATATAATATATTTATTCTAAAATATCTCAATCATCTTCCTTAATTTCCTCTTTCCATCCCTTATGTGACTAGAACTGATTGGAGAGAAAACTGAATAATTCTATTATTGTAACATTGAGTATTTATACACCAATGAAGTATATTATATATATATATATATATATAACAAACTACGGTTATTCCTCTAACTAAATACATAACCACACAGCAACAAAAAGCAAGTATAATTTAAACTAATATTCTATACTTGTCACCCCCCAGAAGCTGGAGCATGGATATTGCGCATGCCTAGCTTGATGATGATATCATGAAAATGAGCAGGATGTAAGGCTTTGGTAAAAACATCAGCCAACTGATGTTCAGATTTAACTGGAAGAATGTGAATAATGCGAGCTTGTAGCTTCTCACGCACCAAGTGAGCATCTAATTCAATGTGCTTAGTGCATTCATGAAAAGTGGGATTTGAAGCAATCTGGATAGCCGATTGATTATCACAAAACGGTAAAGCAGAATCAAGATGAGACAAATTAAAATCAACAAGAAGGTAAATAAGCCATCGCAATTCGCAAGTAGTGGATGCCAAAGCCATGTACTCAGCTTCCAGGGGTGAGCATGGTGCCCAATGGCCCAGTGCGCCCACCTTGGCCCTACAAAAAATTGACAAGCCCAACCCTAAAAAAGTGGCCTGAAAAAATTTTGGGCAGCTTTGGGTGGGCTAATAACCGGGCAGGACCAAGCATCGGGTAAGGGGTGCCGCCCTGCCTGAAAAATTATTTTCATTTATTTAAAATATAAAATTTCATATCAATTAAATATTATTTAATATATATTTTTTTATTTGAAATATATATTGTCTATTGTATAATACTCTTTTGGTCCTCTCTTTTTTGCTCTAGCTACTAAACACTATTTACAAGTAGATTTCTTAATTTCTTTACTTTTATGATGTATTAAATCATAGTTGCTTTTTATTTTTTTTCCAGATGCTTCATCATTTGATCAACTTTTGGGACATTGAATTGATGCAAACTACTTTGACTTCACGGCTTTAATTACAATCGTTTTGTTTCCTTATTTATAATGGATTATGAATGTTGTTTAATTTTAAAAGTATGGATATTTGTTAAGACATATGGTAGTTTTTAAATTTCAAGACTCAAATTGTAGACTTATTTTGAAATATCTGAAGACGTGGAATCATCGAATGTATTTAAAGTTTATATTACTAAGGGCGAAGTTAAGACATATGGTATTGGTAACTATAGGAATGTTCATGAAATTTACATTGAATTATTTTTTTCATATGTGGACAAGACAAGGCGTTATCAATTGGGCATGGAAGCCCACCTTGCTCAGCCCAAAATGGTTAGGGCTTTTAGCGGGTAGGGCCAAGCATAGGGTTGCATGTTCATCCTTCGGGCTGGGCATCGGGCAGGGGTCTCACCCTGCCCAGCCCTACCCATGCCCACCCTTACAGCTTCTGAAGAAGAATGGGAAATAGTGGGCTGCTTCTTAGCTCGCCAAGAGATTAATGAGGAACCAAGAAACATAGCAAACCCAGTAATAAAACGCCGGGTATCAACACAATCGGCCCAATCTTAATCACTATAGGTACGAAGTTTCAAATCTGAGTCAGAGGAGAGGAATAAACCAGCCTAGGTGAAGACTTAATATACCTGAGAACATGATGAGCTGCCTGAAGATAAAGGTCACATGGATCAAACATAAATTGACTCAATTGTTGTGTGACATAATTGAGATCAAGCTGAGTAGTGGTGAGATATTGAAGGTGACAAATAAGAGTTCTGTATAGTTATGGATTAACAAGTGGTTTACCCTTATCTTTTGATAGCTTAAGGTGAGGATCCATAGGAGATGAAGCTGGCTTAGAAGCCAAATAACCAGTATCCTCAAGCAACTCCAAAGCAAATTTGCGTTGTGCAAGGAAAATACCTTCCTTAGAGCAAGCAAGCTCTAGACCAAGGAAATAACGAAGCTCACCAAGGTCCTTGATAGTGAAAGTTGCATCCAATTGGCTCTTAACATGGTTAATTTCAGACATATCATTCCCAGCAAGAACAATATCGTCCACATACACCAAAATAGCAGTAATGGAAGTAGAAGCAGCTTTGTAAAACAAAGAGTGATCAGAAGCAGATTGGATGTAACCATATGACAAAAGAACAGAAGCAAGCTTAGAATACCATTGGCGACTAGCTTGCTTCAAACTGTAAAGAGATTTCTGCAACTTGCAAACCAAATGGGGTGAAGAAGATGTGAAACCTTAAGGCAAGTCCATATAAACTTCTTCTTTTAACTCCCCATGAAGGAAGGCATTATTGATATCCAATTGGTAGAGAAACCAATTTTTGACAGCAATAATAGAGAGCAACAAACAGAGAGTAGTCATTTTGGCTACCAGTGAGAAAGTGTCAAGATAGTCGATACCTTCCATTTAAGTGTAACCTTTGGCCACAAGATGAGCCTTGTGACGTCAATATCACCATTAGACTTGAATTTGGTTCTATAAACCCACTTACAACCACTGGTATGCTTGATAAGTGGTAAAGATGTTAAAACTCATGTCTTATTACGTTCAAGTGCCTCTATCTTAGCTTCCATAACATCCCTCCAAACACAATGTTTAACTGCTTGACTATAAGTTTTAGGATCAGAAGTAGTGGAAACATCACAGACATAGTTTTTGTACGAGGGTTGAAAGTGAAGAATAGGATAAAACAGAGGATAAAGGATATCTAGGATGCCTTACACATGAGGATTGGTGGGTAAAGCTGTGAAGAGCATAATGATATTCATGCAGATATGAAGGGGGCTTATGAGGTCTAGTAGAACAATGAATAGGTGAAGGAGAGAGCAGAGAAGCAACAAAAGAGGAATGAATAGGAGGTGAAATAAGATCGGAAAGAGGGCCATCATCATCAAGAACGGTAGGGAAGTCCTAAATAGTGGGTTCAGAAGTGGGAATAACAGGGGAAAGGACACTGTCAAATTTAAAAGGAAATAGGAGTTCATGAAAATAACATCTCGAGACAATAAAATCTGATTATTATTGACATATAAAAGAATGTAAGCCTTAGAACCAAAAGGGTAATCCAGAAAAACGCATTTATAAGAAGGAGAATCAAATTTAGAATGATTATGAGATAAAGAGATAGCAAAACATAAAGAGCCAAAAACTTTAAAATCAGAATAGTGAGGAGCAAAGGTGTGCAATTTTTCAAAGGGCGTGACATTGTGAAGAATGGGAGTAGGTAGGCGATTAATGATAAAAGTAGCATGTTGAATAGAAAATGACCAGTAAACAATAGGTAAATGAGATTGAAAAAAGCAAAGCTCGAGCCACGTTTAAAATGTGTTGATGCTTACACTCAACAAGGCCATTTTGTTAAGGACTCTCAACATAAGAAGTATGATGTAAAACACCTTTGGAAGCATAGAAATCAGGCATATTAAATTCAAGGCTATTGTCAGAACGCAAGATCTTAATAGAAGTGTTAAATTGAGTTTCAACAAGAGTGAACAAATTTTTAAGTTGGGGTCTAGCATTAGATTTTTGTTTCAACATAAAAACCCAAGTAAAACGAGAGAAATCATCCATAATTGTGAGAAAATAGCGATAACCATGAACAGATTGTTTAGAAAAGGGACCCCTGATGTCAACATGAATCAGATGAAAGATGTTATTGCTTGAACTCAAACTTATAGGGAACAGATTGTTGAAGAAGATGAAAGAGAAAAAGGGCAAAGGCGGAAAAAAAAGTTAGGAGGCTCTGATACCATGTGACTGAAAATGATTGGAGAGAAAACTAAATAATTCTATTATTGTAATATTGAGTATTTATACACCAATGAAGTATATTATATACATAACAAACCATGGTTATTCCTCTAACTAGATACATAACCACACAATAACATAAAGCAAGTATAATTTAAACTAATATTCCATACTTGTCACCTTATTTGATTATTATTGAGATAAGATCAATAGGGTTAATATAAGAAAAAAATTGATAAACATATGAAATACACTTTACGTTGAGGATCAACGTCAAATCCCTAATTAAGTTAGGACTAGAGGAAGTATTTTTGTTTTGTTTTTTTTGGCTAAAATATATGTTTGGTCCTTTGTGTTTGCTTCAGGTATCATTTTTGTCCCTTAAATTTATAAAGTGCACTTTTAGTCCCTTAATGTTAACATTGTCAGTTTGGCCTAACAGAAAATATTAACTCAACAATTTTAAGCGATAATTGTACAATTAAGCGCTGACTAAGCATGTCTATATGTTAGTATGCCAGTTTTGTTCGCCTAGGATTTCATTCTAGGTTATGGGATGACTTGTAATATTACTTTCTATATAATTTTATGTTTTAGGTTTAGTGCCATAAAGAAGAAATTTGACGATCTCTGCAAGGATGAATGCAACCAACAGTACATAAAAAAAGGAAAAACAAGAGACTTACAAGATTGATGTTCAAGGACTAGTTATTTCTACGGATGAGATGTTGAACCAGTAGGGATGAGTTAGGGTGGAGGGACAAAAGGGACAGAGGGATCGTTAATGAGAAACTGTAAACAAGTCTGTAAAGAATAAATATTTTTCAATTTATAGGTTTTTAAAAAAATTAATTTATTAAAATACTAACATATAGGCATGCTTAGTCAGCACTTAATTGCATAGTCATCACTTAAAATTGCTGAGTCAATATTTTCTGTTAAGCTAGGCTAACAGTGTTAAGATTAAGGGATTAAAAGTGCACTTTATAAACTTAAGGAACTAAAATGATATCTAAAGCAAATATAAAGGACCAATTGTATACTTTAGCCTCTCTCTTTTTTTCCTTTTTTTGCCAACTGAATGCATTTCATATAAAATAGCAGTCTAAACAACAATATTTCAAAACAGTCCGAAAACTAAAACATAAAACAAACATGGTCAAGGAAAAACATCTTCCATTGTCAAAACCAACAAACCACCTATCTTCCTCCAAAATTTTTCTCAGCTGTAACGGCGGTCGAAATACCCAATCAAACAGGCAAGACTGTTTTAAAGAAGCTTTAGCAATTCAGTCTGTTGCCAAAATTGCTTCCTTGGAAATCCAAACACAATAATGATTCCTAATTAATTCCTTTGAGAAGATAATATGCTCAATGAGAGCCTCACATCTCCAATGGCGTGATGTCCCCTTCTTTTTAATACAGTTAATCGATATTTGACTATCTGGTTCAAAGAGAATATCATCTAATTGATTACCAAAGGCGAAAGAAATAGCATCAAGAAGAGCTGTAACTTCACCAAATAACACTGAATTAGCTTGAATAATTCTAGACCGTCCATCAATTATCCAGCCATTTGAATCTCTCGCAGCGAAAGAGACTACTGCAATTCCATTACCCCATTCAAAGACACAATCAAAATTAATTTTAATAGAACTACCTATTGGGACTGTCAAAGATGAGTTCTTTCTTGCCCATTCATTGCACCAGACCGCAATACATCATTAGCAAACCATCCATTAGCATCCCAATATTCGGCCAACAATTTCTCTGCTTGAGAGATTACAGAGTAATTAACCAGCCATGAAAGGTGTGATCTAGGCAGATACATCTATTTATTTTCTTGGAGATATGAATTAGATTATAATCGAATACTAAATTCCTCCGCTGAGCTCTTGTTTTTTGTTTTTTTTTTTTTACAAAGTTTGAGCTCAATTAAAATAACATCGGTTGAGAGTATCTAGGTCGCACGGTGCCTGTGTCTGCGTGAGCTACTGGGAATCAGTTTTCCTGCTCACTCAATAGATAAGCAGAGAAATCTGTATCGGTCAGATAGGATCTAGATAATCCATTTTTTTTGTTTTTTTAAATAATTATTTTAATAGGTATAGAATCTAAAATAAATATAATCTATTAGCTAATATTTTTTAAAAGATAATTTTTTTATTTAAAATTCCCCAATTAAAAAAAATTAAATCTAAATGATTCAGATTGGGGAAGAGCTCTTTGAATGAGTAGGGCAACAGGTTCCAGTGGATTGGGATCGTGGCGCCAAGAATGCCAATATCAACAATAATGATACAAAACTTCTTTGTCTTTCCAATTTTGTTTAAAAAAATAAGAGAATATCAATCATCTGTAAATTTTGCATGCACAGAGTATTAGTATTAGGGGTGGGTATGGGTAGGGCGAGACCCCTGCCCGATACCCTGCCTGAAGGATGAACGAGTTATATTTTACAGCCCAATGTCTGGTTCTACCTGCTAAAAGGCCTAATCATTTTGGGCTGGGCAGAGTGGACTTCTCTACCCAAGTGATAATGCTTTGTCTTGTTTACATATGAAAAAAATAATTTCATGTAAATTTTATAAACATTCCTATAGTTACCAATACTATATGTCTTAACTTAGCCCTACGTAATATAAATTTCAAATACATTCGATTAATCCACATCTTGGAATATTTTAAAATAAGTTTACAACTTGAGTCTTAAAATTTAGAAATTACAATATGTTTTAATAAATATCCATACTTTAAAAATTAAACAACATCCATAATCCATTATAAATAAGGAAACAAAACGATTGTAATTAAAGCCATGAAGTCAAAGTAGTTTACATAAATTCAATGTCCTAAAAGTTGATCAAATGATGAAGCGTCTGGAAAAAAATCAAAAGCAACTATAATTTAATACATCATAAAGTAAAGAAGAACGGAAGAAATCTACTTGTAAATAGTGTTTAGTGGGTAGGGCAAAAAAGAGAGGACCAGAAGATTATTATACAATAGACAATATATATTTTGAATAAAAATATATATATGAAATAATATTTAATTGATATGAAGTTTTATATTTTAAATAAATGAAAATAATTTTTAAGGCAAGGCCAAATGGGCAGGGCAGCACCCCTTACCCGATACCCGGCCCTGCTTGGTTATTAGCCCTCCCAAAGATGCCTAAAATTTTTTCAGACCATTTATTTAGGATTGGGTTGGGCAATTTTTTGCAGGATTAGGGTGGGTGCACCAAACCATTAGGCACCATGCTCGCCCCTGACTAATACTTTGTAAATTTGTGAAATAGTCTGATTTATGTCTCCCCAACAATAAATTTTTTAACGGGCGATTTTACCTGACTTCCCCTTGTTTGCATTTGGTTTTGCTTACCTAATTAGTAATTAAGTATGTGGTTTATTACACGTAAACCGACAAGCGCAAAAGCGGCGAGTTTATTTTGGACCACACTCTATCTTTTGTTTTTTTGTTTTTTTTTTTGAGTACAAAAAGAAACGTAATTCACGCTTTATTTAATTTGATAAGGACTACAACGTGAACGGGAACACTCACTTACTACATCCGGTTCTAAATAAATATAAAATAAAATTGATTTTTTTAAAGATCAAGAAAGCTAAATAAATTTATTAATTATATTATATATTGTATATCCTTAGATTATATATCAATTTATAAATTAAGAAAAATAATTTGAAGAAAATATGATAAATATAAATATTTTAAAATAATTTAATTAACTTCCTTAATATCTCTAAAAAAATCAACTCTGTTTTATATTTAGAACTGAAGGTAGTATTAATTTTCAGATATTGCTTATATCTTCATAGTCTTTACCACTTGGTTCTACTTTCTGAATTTATATATTTTAAAATACTTTTTGAAATAAGATAAATTAATTTAAACTTTTATTAGCATATTTGTATTAGTTTTTCAATTTACGAGGTAGGTAGGTGATATGGGTTTTATCTCGGTTTACAAAAAATGGCTTGTAAAACCACGGTTTTGTGGTTTACCAAACATGTACTACCTTATTCATATGACTATTCCATTTGTGTATAAAATGTAAGACACTTGCAAATGACTAATTGTTAAGAAATTAATTTATATTATTTATAAGACTATCCCAAGACTATTTGACATGCTCATGATTTATAAGGCACTTGCTGATTTGATCTTTTTAAGAAATTAATTTATCCTGTTAATAAAAAATATTCCACTTGTTTATAAGATTATTCCACTTATTCATGATGTAGAAGACACTTGTTAACTATGATGTAAGATAAAAAGGAATACACGATTATTACATATATTTTTTTGGGCATATATTAACCAAAGAGCTTTACTAGCCCTGTGGCCATACTTCTCTTGGAGTACCAAGAGGGGTGGGTTTAAACTCCCACTTGGTCCCTTTGTTAGCAGCTGCCGGCTATTGTATGGGGGCTTGTTGCAGAAGCTCCAGCGCCTAGGTTGAAAAATGCTGACTATTTTTTGGGAGCACATTTTATGCTCATCACCCATCTTCATCATTGGGTTAATTTTAGATGGTACATATTTAATTTAATTTTTATATTTTAAATAAATTTTTATTTTATTATATACAGAATTAAAGATAAAGATTGTCTTATAATCATCGCTTCTCAAAAAAATGAATTTATCATTTACAAAATTATGAATTAGAAATTTTAAATTTGGATTGTTCAAATTAAAATTTGAACAGCCAATATTTTATCACAGTGATGAAAAATTAGATGCTTATCATTATGATGAGTATGGAATGCAAACCCTTAATTTTTTTTAAATAAATATATAGGGGCAATCGTGTTATTTTAGCAAAAAAATTAATTTTATTTTGCCTTCAAAGTCTTGCATTGATATTTCAGAATTTATTGGAGGTCATTCGACATTAATTGGCTATAGAGGTCCTTTATTAAAATTTTCCCTATATTTTTCATGATGACTGACGCTTTAATTTCTGTATTAATTGTTGGGTTTAATTTTTAATTGATCCTGTCAGATTTGTAATTGATATCGGAAATGGAGATAAAGAAGAAGACTGTGGATCCTAGGTTGCGATGAATTTTTGGCTCGAAGCAAGGTTCATTTCACTTGTTGGTGGCAGAGAATGAGTCTTTGGAGAACACTTTACCCGTTTGGTTTAAATATCTAATTTTCATATTGATACTCATCATTACTGTATCTCTTGTCAAATTGCAGTCATTTTTTCAGGTTTGGGAACTTCTAGCGGTGTTTAATGGTCTTTTTCTCTTTATTAAGATTGATTTGTGAATACTTTGTTTTTTAGCGTCTCTTGTGCTTAATATTTTTCTATCTTCAAACTATGAGTACTTTTTTTTAAGAAATTCATAGGAATTTTTTGTTAAAAAATATATATACCTCAGGTTGACTCCAAAGCTATTGGCAATGTTCTAGTTCCACTTGATTCCGATCATGGACAACCTGCTATTGTGATATAGTGCTCGTTTGTAATAGTTTATTTTTGGATGATAATTGTTTATAAATCGTGATTCATGGTATACGAGGTAAGTATGTAAGAGGAGTTTTATCATAGCTTGCGTAATAAGTACTTATATTCAAAAAATAAGTGCTTCCAAACATGCACTAAGGGTGTGTTTGGTTTGAGGGGTGGGGAGGGAATAGGAAGGTGGGTAAATTATATTTTTGGGTTAAAGGTATTTAAATTTTGGGCGGGAATCCAAAATTTAAAAGAAATAAGAGAGTAGATTTTGGGCGGGAATTCAAAATTTAAAAAAATTATAGGGTAAATTTTGGGGGTTTTTTGGTTCAAAATTGTAATTTCCCCACCCTCCCCTCAAACCAAACACACTCTAAGTGCCTGTTAGAATTAGTGGTGGAGAAGTGACGTTTTTTGTAATCTGACTTTTGTAAAAGTCAGATTGTAAATGTGATTTGTGTCTGAATTGACGATAGTAGAAGTGACTTTTTTTTTTAATCTTAAACCTATTTGGATTAGTGTTTAAAAAGCCCGTTTATATGGAAAATGGTTGAAAAGGACATGAATCTTATTGAATACTATATATAGGTATGTGTGTGTGTGTATTATTTGTATATATTGTGATAATTGAAGTGAAAAAATAAAAAAAAAAATTTTGATAAAATAAAAAAATTTCAATTATTATTGAAAAAAAAAGAAAAATACACTAAAGTGCTTAATTAAAAATGGATAAAATTGTATTTAAATTAGAATACATACATAAAGAGATCATTATTGGATCACCTAGCCCTAACATATGATCTCTTGAACTTTTGATGCTACCTTGTGCTTAATCTTGCATTGTAAGTGCTTAATAAGAAATTGGAGATTTTGGAGGGTCATAATTAATATTTTGAGGACAGGAGAAAATTGCAGAAAATGTCCCTAGAATTTATAAAAATTACAAGTGAATGAAGAAAAGGGATCGGAGAAATCACAGAAACGGACCTAGATGTTTTATAAATTACAATGGTGCTACAAATATTTCAAAAATTTTCATTGTAATCCCTCCTTGAGAACTTTTGAAGTTTGCAATTAAGTCCTCATTCCAATCATAATTTGACCAAAGTTGCTTTCTTGGAACGAACTAGGAATGAATACAGAGTAGAGCTTCACCATAACGCCTTCACCAAGGAGAAAAAGTAGG
This sequence comes from Inga laurina, assembly GCA_963855925.1. Classification (NCBI taxonomy): domain Eukaryota; kingdom Viridiplantae; phylum Streptophyta; class Magnoliopsida; order Fabales; family Fabaceae; genus Inga; species Inga laurina. Next base: position 14,766,280 of record OY979708.1, on the reverse strand, counting down.
AAAAAGTGGGCTTCTTCAAATTGAGACGAGATTAATTTCAGGATCGAGAATGTGATTTTGGGATAGGGAAAAAGTTAGGATCGGAATCATGGTCGGGAATGGGACTTCCCGATCCTGATTTTTTTCCGATCCCAAATAGATATATATATATATATATATATATATATGTAATTTTTTTAAAAATATTTAAGAAAACAAAACTAAATGTAAAATAAAATGTGAAAATCCCTAATACCCTTAAGGTAATATCTATTCTTTTAGTTTATTTAGTTAATTTTGTTTATTATTTATTAAATAATTCTAATTTTTTGTCTTTGTCTTTGTTCTTTTTGCAGCTGAATCGACAACTTTAAGCATATATTGGACTAATTATATATTTGTATTAGACTTATTTGGTACAATATGATATTAGACAAATTATTATATATTTGTACTAGACTAAAGGAAACATAACAAAAAATTTAATATAAAGATTTTTTTTAAAAAAAGGAAATCCGAGATCGGGAAATTCTCGATCCCGATCCCGATCCCGAAAATTTCCTGATTTTTGAGATCGGGATCGGGAATGAAACTCCTTCCTGAACACTTTTTGGGATCGGGATCGGGAATGGTATTTCCCGATCCCGAATAGCCTCACCTAAGTACAAATGGTAATTAATGTCCACAACCAATTAAACAAGTCCATAACCACAATCAAATGAGTCCATAAGCTTCAAACGTTAGTAATAACAGAACACCTAATTTGGATTTTGACGTACATATACAAAAAAATTAAAAACATAACAATAATAACAGAACGTCAAGAAGATGAAAAATCAAGCACGAATATAACAAATGTCAAAGGGAAAATTTCAACTTAGAGTCTTCCTCCTACCCAGTGCTTGCCATCTACTGCTCTATGTGCAGTTTTTTTAAAAAAGAATAGATAAACAAATGAGCCTAAAAGGAGGGCCGACCCTTTTAGGTTTGCCTCCTTCTAGAGGCTCTAAATCATAAGTCCAATCCTTAATGTATTCGGGCGTAAACTTCGAACTCGACTCGATTTCCTGATTCTACTTGAATCCTTCGTTGAAGCGTTAAAAACTGATCCTCACTGTGTATTCCAACTCTGCCCCTCCGGTTAATCAATCATTATTGATCCACATTCGCGTCTAGCTCCGGATACTAGCGGAAAAATCTTAAAAAAAATGTAAGTTTTGAAAATTAGTCTTTGTTATGACCCGCATTATTGGTTTTAAATTTAATGCATAAATTCATAAATATTGTCCAGTCAATTCGTATCTTTAACAGTTGCTCAATACGCAAACGCATGCGCGGCAGCAACATGCTCATTTTTGGTATTCTTATTTTGCGTGTGCTTGTATCTTTCTGATTTGTCTATAAATTAAGCTTATTGGACCCTAATTTCTAAAGCCGGGATTCACTTTCCTTCTTGGCCGCCAGCTTTTTCTTGTCTTTTCATTCCTAGGTTCATCTTGCGCGTCTCGGATTTTCAACTTTCGAGTTCGTAGCATAGATTCTGCTTTTCTTTCTTTTTTTCATTCTTTCTGGGATATCTGTAATTACTGGATTTTATTCTTGTTTTTCAACCTTTGTCTTGTCTTCGTGTTCTCCATTCTGTCTTCCAACTTTCTCTTGCGTCTCGATTAGTTTTTGGGGCTATTGTTCAAGATCTTGACCATTTGGAATTCATCTATCTCAAGGCTGTACATACCGGTCAAGCTTGAATCCTCAATACTCTGGGTTTAACAGGTTTGAATCACTGAGCTCGCAAATCAAATTGAATTAATTGCTCGGAGAAAATTCAAAACTGACCATTTTTTTGTACCAGAGTTGTTGAGCTGTTTTAAAGTTTCCAAATCGTGAGGTCTTGTTCGGCTGAAAATGACTATGAGAGGGGATGCACCTAAAACAGAGAAGAAGAAATCACGAAAGAGCAAAGCAATTGTGGATGAGAAAGCACCCTTATTACCCAAAAGTAAAGGGGAAAATGCTGGGTTTGATGATTTTGATGGGGCTTCGTTTTCTGGGGCTGTTTTCAACTTATCAACCACAATTGTTGGTGCGGGGATCATGGCTTTGCCGGCAACCTTTAAGCAGTTGGGGATGGTGACTGGGATTGCTGCGATAATCTTCATGGCTTTCTTGGCTGAGAAGTCAATTGAGTTTTTGCTGAGGTTTACCAGGGCAGGGAAGGTTGTATCTTACGGAGGACTAATGGGAGACGCCTTTGGAAAGTTTGGAAGAGCTGTGGTGCAGATCTGTGTTGTAGTTAACAACCTCGGTGTGCTGATTGTGTACATGATTATAATTGGTACGAGCAATTGACCTTGTACTTATATTTACATGGATATATGCCTGTCCTTTTTTTTCATGCCTATAGAATTTACACAAGACTTCTAAAAACCGTTGCTTCATAACCAAATCCAAACTATGTTTTATGCTTGATTTGGACACGATGAAACACTTCAAGTTACATTAGGTCGCTATATCTTTCGTCGTGTTACTGTTTGGATCTTTTGTTCCTGTGTCAGTCTGTACTGTATCTAAATTTATCTAACAATCTAACAAGGATGTGCATTGATTTTAATGAAGGTGACGTGCTTTCTGGGACATCAGCAAGTGGAGATCTCCATGCTGGTATCCTTGAAAAATGGTTTGGCGCACACTGGTGGACAGGGCGTACATTTATTCTTCTGTTTACAACGCTTGCTGTATTTGCACCTTTAGCCAGCTTCAAAAGAATTGGTAACTTGCATTTCTTTAATAGGAAGAAACAAACGCACCACTATTTCTTTTATTTGTTAAATTAGGTGTCCATAAAATCTCATGTGCATGAACAAAATGCATCAAATGTGACGGATTCTAAACAAGCAAACTGTCACCTAGTTATATGGTTAGAGACTTGGAGTGGGATTCAAGAGATCTATAGACCACTAACAGCTCCACAAATGATCAGGGCTAGGATTGATGCGAAGTCACTGCTCACCAATCAACTAATTATATGTTGGACGCGTTAATGATCCACTTATATTTAAAAAAGGAGAGAAAATTGGGGAAAATTCAGTATTTTCGTTGCTTTATATGCTACACACAAACTAGTTCCAGGATTTTTTGTATGCTTTGAACCTTAATGAATCTTTTTTGCTGCATATCTGCAACGTTTTCTTTTGGGTCTTCACTGTGGAAACCTCATGGTGATTGCTCATGACCTATCTTATATTATCAATTATGAACGAATGGAGGTCTAAAATGCCTGTTCTCTGCTTGCAGATTCTTTGAGATTCACATCTGCCCTATCAGTTGGGCTGGCAGTTGTTTTTCTTGTCATTGCTGTGGGAATTTCGATTATCAAAATTTTTAGTGGAGGAATTGAAATGCCCAAGCTGTTCCCAGTCATTACCGATATGTCATCATTTTTCAACCTGTTCACTGTAGTTCCTGTGCTTGTAACCGCCTATATCTGCCATTACAATGGTAGGCAACTTTTTCACGTCTTGGTTTGAATTTGGATTCCATTTCCCTTGTTGTTGGGTTATTATGGGGAATAATCATTTTCTTGCCATTTACCTTGTTATGATACTTCATTTGCAGTTCACAGCATAGACAATGAACTTGAAGACTCTTCACAGATGCAAGGAGTTGTACGGTCTGCTATTGGTCTATGCACTGTAGTGTATCTCATGACAAGCTTCTTTGGGTTTTTATTATTTGGTGAAGGAACTCTCGAAGATGTGCTTGCCAACTTTGATTCTGATCTTGGAATTCCTTTTGGTTCTGTGCTGAATGATGCTGTCCGTATAAGCTATGCTGCACACCTCATTCTTGTATTTCCAGTTGTGTTTTATCCCACGCGGCTCAACATAGATGCTCTCCTGTTTCCCTCAGCAAGGCCTTTGGTTCAGAATAACTTGAGATTTGCGTCAGTCACTATAGCCCTCATTGTATCTATCTTCGTGGGAGCAAATTTCATACCCAGCATCTGGGATGCTTTTCAGTTCACTGGTGCAACAGCTGCTGTTTGTCTTTCATACATATTTCCTGCCGCCATTGTTCTCAGGTGAGTTGCTGCTCTCAGATAGCATTTTTAGTGCGGTCTGCAATGAGCTATTTGTTTTATTGGGTGTTTATCTTATATCTTCTAGTATACTTTAGGTGCTATATGGTATGGGATAAGATGTGTGAAAATTCATGTTTTTTTTTGGGGTTGCGAAAGGACCATGCTTTTTAAAGTCGCCATATAAGGTCAAAAGGATGTAATAGATATTTTATGGAGGTTAACTTTTCTTTTTCTTTTTTTTTTTTTTTGGGGGGGGGGGGCGCTTAAGAAATGTGAAAGCACCATTACACCCAAAGTGATGTCTTGTCATTTGTTGGATCTGGAACATTTTGATACCTGGATACTAAACAACCATCCTAGATGCCACCAAATTATTAAGTAAAATTATCTATCAGGTGCTGGATCAATTTACTTGAGATTGCAGAATTTTATTCATTAGCCTGTAAGATTGTAGAAAATGTGAAATTTTGTTTTTATACATGGGCAAAAAACTATGGTTATCTGGGCATTTCGTGCTTCTGTTGCTAATTTGCTGCTAAATAAGTGAATCGTGATCAATCTTGTGTGCAAATTCAGGGATCAGTACAGTATTGCAACAAGAACAGACAAAATCCTTGCCTTCCTTATGATTGTTCTGGCAGTCTTCTCAGACCTTGTAGCAATATACGGTGATGCCTATGCCTTGATAAAGAGGAATCACACATCCCCTAAATGATCTCTTATGTTTGCTTCTACTGAAGCCCTCCGTATGGGTAATGCAATCAGCTTGCTTTCAGATTAATGAAACGAGTTGGCTGAGGTTTAGCCAATTTAAGAAGGCCTTTCTGGGATGGTCTGATGGGGTTGATGAAAGAATAAACGAAGAAGCTTGCCTGTGTACAAATCTGCTTCAGAATTATAGGGAGGCTTGCATGCGTGTGGCTTCCTTTGTAGTGTCCTCTTTTGCTGGTTTATGTTTGAGTTTCTTGTACAATATTGATCATTTTTTCAAGTGTATTCTCTCCGTCATAAATGTAATATAAGGCTTTGTTGGCATTTGTAATGTATGTCTATTGTTGGTTGAATGAATGCCAACCAAATATTGGAATAATTAAAGTGTGTGATTGCTGCAGCTCGGTGGCATTTATTTTTTAATCGTAAGCTTTTTTGTTCTTTTATTCATTTATTTGTTTTCTTGAATAAGCAATTGTGGAAAAGCATGCATATAGAAGAGGGAACAAAATAATACACTTCTAAGTTTTATGCTTATTCAAATCCACTGACCTGCAACACGAGAAAACGTCAATATGAAAGGCAATTTACATGAAGTTTGTCAGCTAATTTAGTACATTTGGTTATTACGCTCATTGATTACTTCGATTCCCTTGTATGACATGATTTAAAATTATACTTTAATTTATTATTGGTGCTATTGGTACTAATGCGAGTTGGCAGTCCTTCACAATATACCTCAAATAAGATTGCCTATAACAAGAAAATACTTGTACATATAAAAAAAAAAACACATCTGGCGTGCATCTAACATCCTCAATGGTTGCAAGGATTTTCCCCATCCAAATATTTATTATCATCTTGATTAAATATGAAGCTTGAAAACGATCATTACTCGCCTGAAAAATAAATGATTATTCGATAATCTAATTTATTAAGTCTTAGTTTAAACAAAATAAATACATGGGGAACAAACCAGTTTATATCAATAAAGTCAAGGGATATCAAACAGTATGTCTCGGCTCTTTTGAGCAGCCTGTGAAAGAATCTTTCTATTCTATAGCAGTTCAAAGTTCAAACATCAGCGTCCTCCTCCAACTTGGAGGTGAGAGAAACCCAAGATATAAGAACAGCAAAAGTTACAGAACATAACATTCAGCAGCTCCATCAAATATGACTAACCACATCTGACATAAGAACAGCGTAGCATTCTAAATTAGCTGAAATTATACAAGATATATTTTAATCGAGGAAAGGACATTTTCTGTGCGACTACACATTCTACAAAACTGTGATACTACCGTCTTTAAAATCCTATGTACAGCTTAGAACTCTCCTAAAGCAATCCTACTGCATCTTTCAACAATATATACACACAAAATCATGAAATTCTGCATTCATGGATTCCCTATATTGGCCACAAAAGGCACCAATTTCTTCTGGTCCTTTCTCCTACCTAGAGCACAGTTGTTCAGTACTCGAACAAGAATCAGGCGAGTATTCTGCAGAGCCACCTCTCTAGGCGAGGTCCCAGATTCGGTTGTCCCACCCTGTGTTGGCACAGAAACTGCTCCAAATCCTGATCCCATCCCATATTGCAAAGGGCCACTGCGGACCTTAAATGACGTCTGGGAAGCAAGTGACTTTTCGTCAGGTCCGCTAATACCATTCTCAAATGACATAGCATCATGTGAATGAGAACCGGTCAATGAACTGCAACTTTGCAGAAGGGCTTCTAAGACACTTAGTGCTTCCCAACACAACGTGCTTTCCACCAACTGAGATACAATTGCGTACATATGTGGACTTTGTGCAGCATCCATTGGAGTGTGCTGAAGGAGAGCTTTGAGCATTAGCAGAATGACCCGTTGATACTCAACTGGTCCCTTTTCCAGTAGTCTCAACAAGTGCCCAAAAGCCAAAGCTGAATGCTTTGGGAACCACTCAGTGCACAGTAGTGGGGAAACACACGCCAGGAAGTTATCTATGCTCTTGATCTCACCTCGAGAGTAAGCCACAAACACAGTGGCTAATTCATCCAATGATTTTGCTCGGCACCAAATTGCAATATTGGTTGCAACAGAGCATGCTTTTTGATATTGATGTTGGAGAGGTGAAGCAGGACCTATCACTGGATCTTTACTGAGCTGAAGGCAGAGCCAAGGAAGTAATCCAATAATGTGCATCAGGAGTCTTGTCTCGGCATCCCCAAATATAGAGTCACATGAATGCACTGTAATACGTGAAAGGACATCCACAGAGACAGTGTGACTAACAGTGGACATAAGTCCTTTAAGAACAAGAGGCTGCACTCCTTCAAATGGTGGCAAATGCCCTTCTTGCAGAAGTTCAAAGCCACTTCTGGATTCTGTACGTTGAAATTCACCCAAATCACTATTATCAAGTTCATCACGAGGCATGCTTGAGAGAAGCACATTTTCTGTTGTTCGCTCACGGAACGATAACCGATCAATCACATGAGAGAAAAGCTCAAGAACCTGGCGGTAGACGTGGACAAAATCTGTATGCATCATAGCAACACACCCCCAAAATAGCTGAGGATAAAGTATCACCTTTTCAGGCTCCATATTCTCCACCATAACTTGCAACGTCATTAAAATTTCCATAACAAATCCCAAGACTTGAGGCACTGGGTTTCCTAGACACCTATGAAGGCACCGAAGAAGTGATACACAAGCATCACTTGTTACGCTGGGTCGAAGGGCTCGGTAGATCTGGTGAGAACGACAGGCAAGGTGTCTTGATGTGCACTCCATAGCCCATCTCAAAGCTTCTTCTCCCCAAGTTTCCCGAAGGTCTCCTTGGAAGAAGATAGCATCCACCATGCTCTGAACTAGAGCAGAAAGAAGAGCAGCACTTGGTAGCTCAGTTCTTACAACTGTGGGATCCTCATTCTCCCACATCATGCTTCCCCGCTTTGATTGTACATATTTAATCAAGCTTACAACCTGCTGCTTGTTCTCCCTATCACTATTTTCCACCTCATACTGTTCCAAGTGACGGCCAGCAAGGGAATATAACAAATTAACAAGCAAATGCTGGCAGTGTTCTAATACGATGTCTTCTGAGCTATCCATAGAAACAAAGATGACATGAAAGAGTAGAGGCAAGTATTGCCGGAAGTCTTCATCATTCTCATATGCAATTTCAGCAAGTAGAATCAGAGCTATATCTGCTCGTGTCAGGGAATGCTGCTGATGACCCTGCAAGGCCGATTGAAGTTCCTTTGCATTCACACCATGCATGGCACCCCCACCATGCAATCCATCTTCACCTGAGTTTGGAGTGTCAACGAGGTAATCTCCACTGTCCCGTGAAACATGGCGGCTCCTTAAGCTCCCTGCTGAACTTTTAACACCCATTAAGGGTCCAGACATGTTAACCAGTGATGGAAGGAGCTGGCCAGATCGCCCTGTATTTACTGGAACGACGTTCATCTCTGGAGGCATTGGACTTAATGGGCCTGAAACACTCCGGCCAGTCATCCCAGCTGTTCTCCAGCTTAAGCTACCACTTACATTCCTTAGCGGACCATCAAGAGAACCTCTCACAAGCAAAGGGGACATATGTGGCTGGTTATCCATCACAGATACCATCTGAGCCATGGCAGGGCCCTGTGAAAACTCTAACACCAAGTTTGCAGTAGCATCACCCTTACTTGCACTTGACCCAATAGGCTCAATGCTATCCTCTAGTAGTCGCTGAGATAATTGGAAAACTAGGTGATCTATAGTGCTCTGAGGACATATTCGAGCTAAATATAGACTTACTCGCTTTGCAACAGAGAAATATGTGGCAAATGCACCACTTATTTCAGTTGATGCATTTGAATCACAATCTTCAATGCCTTTTGTGATCAAGAAATCTAAAACAGGACTAATGTTCCTGTTTTTGCTAGCAATGGTTCTCCATAATTTCTCGATTTCATCAGGGAACTGGTCTCCATGCCTCCAAGTCACATAGTAAAGACTTTTCAATAGTCTTTCACTCCAGCCTTCCTTGAGTTTCCAGAAATTAAGGTTCTCTATCCATGGAGCCATGCAAGTTAAGACCTGATGTTGAGCAATTATATCCACTGCATCTAATTGCCTCTGCATGATCTCCTCACAAAGAAGCTGGCTCAGTTCAGGATGATCTTTGGCAAGCTTGCAGGAAAGCTTGTATTGGAATTGTTGGTAGGAATCCGGAAGGTTACCAACAACAGCAGCACGATAACTTCCTGAGCCCTCAACGCCATCCTCAGCCCATTCACGAACAGAGAGAGTTTCCAGCATCTGAAGGGCATCATCACGAATTTGTCTTGATGGATCCACCACCTTGTAAAGGATCAGGCTCAAGAGTCTCTGTATCTCGCAATTTGGTATCTCTTGGCGCATATATACCTCAGCTAGAACACTGAAGTACCCATCAGCTATAGCAGGATCAGAGTAATAGCACTGCATGAAAAGATAAAGTTACATAAGCTTTTCTGTTGATGGCATGATGTCAGGAGCTGGATATTTCATAAAAAAAAGAAGATACAGATGCATGGAAGAATTTAGGCGACATAATAGATGATTCATAGGATGAATGATTTGAAAATCAGACAGTCAGTATGGCTGAAGTGCATCATTTTGGGTGAAAACTATGAAGTCTCATCTCATAGAACGACTGTAAAATGCATTCTTCACATGCATTTCTGTCTAACTGAAAATATTGCTTAAATTATAATTTGCTTTTCCTTTTATCTTCTTCATTTCTTCAATTAGGTAAATAGGCCTTGACTAGTTAGCTGAAGCGTACGATTGGGTGAAGCAGATTTTGACTGCGCATCCCAGAGAGAGGACTTTGGACAATTACTTCATTGCCTCCTCAATTTTTAATGTTTCCATGCTGTCACTTGTACACATCACACATCCTTGAGCCCTCTTTGACTTTTTCCTGATGAATTATTTTGGTCTACACTCTTAGCAAAGTAGTAATAGAAAAACACCCATGCACTGGCTTTTGAATAGGGATAATAATTTGCAGCTTTATAATCTTCACCAAGTCAATCGAATGGCTAACAGAAGGAGATGCATAAAACAGTACCTGATCAATACAAGCAGGAAAAAGATCCAGATTTGTAAGCAAAAGATTCTTCAAAGCCAATTTTGCCAAAGAAACACGATGGTGGCCACCCCTGTGCCTATCACGACCAGTAGTTCCGCGGCCACCATCTCCCATGTGCTTGGAATACGAATATGACGGAGTTCGTGGATCAGCAGGTGAGTAACCAAAGGGAGCCCTGGGAGCAGGCTCTATGAACAAACTATTAATCCAAGATATCACACGACCACTCATTTTCCTTGCATTGTCATCAAAGCATGGTCCATATAAAAGTGATGCTATCGCATTCATGGATGCCCACTGGATAGCCTCAACCTGTTCATTCAATTCTTTGTCAAATGATAATTTGTCCACAGAATCTTTTGAGCGGGCATGTTGAGAAGACTTGTATCTATCAACTTCACGTCGATAATCACTAACACTGTCTTGGCCCCAGGCACTGCCTGTATCATCAGACCAGGAGAGAAGAAGATCAAATAGTCTCTTTCTAGTTCTAATGTCAAACTTTTCTGATTTTGAATCGACAAACTCTGGGGCTAATGATCTTAGAACACAAGCAAGAGCATAGCGGAGGGGCTGCATATCTTGAAAATTCTCTGGAGGGGCTATTGAGATCATTTTAGCTGTTTCATCAATGAATTTGAGGTAATGGAGACGGAAAACTGGCTTGCGGGCAAGCATGCCTGGCCATATGTTTTCTGCAACAGTACGGTATATGTTTGCAATATGGATACGGAGTTCTTCACGGCGAGATTTTTGACTCTACATTCATAAAATATATCTTATCAGTGCCAAACCATGATTCAAAGTTTTGAGAAGTAATCAAAAAAGCAACGAAACAAGTTTTACTTGTTTAACTTGTTTCACCTCCATTAATTTAATTTGAACGAAGGAATAAGGAACCATAACAATGTTATTGTATCTAAATTTTCAAAATTCTAGAAGAGCTTTTTTCATTGTTTTTTCCTTCTCATATATTATCATCTTTAACAAGCAAACATAAGCTTCATGGACCAGGCTTTTGGATGACGAGAATCCACACCTACTCCCTGCCCTTAAGTAAAAAACCCTGCATAACTTGAAATATACCAACTCCAAACCTAACCCATGCTGAAAATAGAAAACTATGGACCAGTTTGAAAACCCAATTTAGCGCTGAAAATGTTTTTCTGGTGATCGTTACTGTCATCAACCAAAACTAGATGTAAGCCAAAAAGAAAACACAATGTATGCGAGGGGTTGTCAATGAACTTTTTTTTTTTTCTAAAAAAAAAAGAACTCATAAGTGCTAATAATTTCCTACGACATAGTCAGTGCATAAATCAAAAATCTTTTAAAACTTTAAAAATCCAGTGCCTATTTTTCCTGCACTAAAAACTTAGTTATTAGGCCTCAACAGTAAATTGGATAATAGCAAACACAACCAATATCTCACTCAAAACAGGAAAAAGTAGCACTGATACATGAATGGAATCTTCGAAAATAGAGGTCAAAGCATATTTACTTTAAAACAGACAATCGGAAGATTAAAAATGATTGGAAAGAATATTAGAAAGCCCACTTATAAACTAAAATTTTCTTCAAGTTTCACAAATGAGAATGAGGTATTTTCCACTCTTACCATCATGCGTACTAGCATTACTTAGGAATGGAGGGAATACTAGATTTAACGTGATTTTTTTTTGCCGCAGATATGAATGAACTGTGTGGCTTATTAAGAAAAATGTACCTCAATGATATTGAAAATGTTGCAGAACTAATTAAAATGAATTCTATAACCTCATAAGCAATACCTTCCACTTGGGTTTTCCTTCAGTCTCTGAAGAGACCTCTTCAATAAAAGATGCAAGTTCAGCAAACATGATTTCACATGCTTCCAGGTGAGAGTGGCCAAGAGCCATGGTGGCTGCATGCTATATCAAAACCTCCTTAGTGAAAAATAGGCACCAAAGAGAATGGAAAATGAAAGACAAAAATAGCATAGATGCCCTTATAACATTAAAACTGTAGCAAGTCTAATATCCATTAATCCTCACAAAGTCCTTCCCACCAAAAAACAAGCCAACCTCAATTTTTAATGTAAAACCTCATATTTTGAGTTAACCATCAGTTACCCAAAAAAAAAAAAACGTTCCTAAGCATGTATATAGCTGAAATCTTGGGATTAGTACCAATTCCATCATCTAGGAGATTTGAATATGAATCCCTTGTCATTGCGAGTAATTATTTTTCACCATGTAAAATTAATAGCTTTCCCACAGACACACAATTAATAGCCTTCCCACATAGACACACATCATATATTCGTATAAACAAACACCCATGCAGTTTCCTGTGGAATAGAATAAATAACAAAATTTTGTGGTAAACATGCACAGATATCATTTGAAGTGACATCCTAATTACAGCCACAGAAAACATATCAAGGGGAAAAATCAGCATAGCAAACTACTAATATAGGAAAGAGTAAAAGTGAAATATCCATTTCTTCAATAGAACATAAAAGTTACAGGATGAGCTCTAGCACAAAAAAAGGGAGAAGGACAGGCAGGAAGAGGAGGACGGGAAGAAGTTTAAACATATCAATGGGACTAATCGATTTATGAATTCCAGCAATCACTATATAAGTTCAACAATTACAAATGAAAGTTGTCACACTAATGACACTTAAGACCACCATATCTCTTGTATCATTTCTGCGCTCTTTTTCTTTTCAAATATTATACGTCCCAATTTTACCATGAAAATGATCTCCATAGCACAATAATAAACCATTACAATAGGTTGGAATATCCTAGCTTATTCATATACAGCTCTATATTGAAAATTTTATCAGAATGAAGACATAATTACAGCAATAGATATGATACAAAACAGATCATCAATCAATAATAAACTCCATCAAAGTTAGAACTTAGCAGCATGGAAATAAATACTAAAAAATTGTCCTGAAGTATGCCTTCTGATGTTCATGTGAAGATAGGTTTTAAAAACGGATAAAGTTTATTCAGGAGTACTCACAACATGTGCATCAGATCCAGATTTCAATGAAGGGAAAATAAGATGGCAGAGTTCTTTGATTACTGCAGTGCCACCAGATTCTCGAGCAGCTGCTGGCGGACATGAACAGACAAACATGGCATACATGAGCCATTGTTCCAGTTTATTATCAGCATCCTGTGATGGATGAGCCTTGCCACCCAACTCGATTGGGGTAATATGAGCAAGACGCAGCATAACCTCTGCCCTGCCAGAGCAAAAGTCATATTACATCATCTCGTGATATTTATCGGGGAAGTGATCAGACTATAAATTAACTGAAGGAAGCAGGATTTTATATTATACAGTAGTATATTATATATAATAAAGGACAAATAGTTGGCAGATTACGTAGAGAGAACATTTGTACTAGATCTATCCAAAATTGACACATCTGACCCATCATGCATATTACAAGTCACTTTGGTGAAAGCTGAATCATGATGCAGGAGCAACTATGGAAACCAAGAGTGACTGGATTACTGTCCGCACTATTATAGTGGACATGCTACTCAAACTGAAGTTGGGCGGGTAGCGTAGCGCTTATGTTTTCAAATTTATTTTTGTCCTCAAGTCCCTTTTCAAGTTATGTTAGATGGCCTAGAACAGACTATTCAGGGGCTGGAGATGTGTTAATAATTAGGGCTTCTATCAACATATAAAGGGAATTGACCAAATTAATAGGACTATATCACATGAACACAATAAAATGACATTTCTTCTCTTTGTTGGCAGTTTAAGCAGAAGACCAAGCCCCTTTTGCTCTCTTCGCTGATTCTTTAAGCATCTCAAGTGCTACAAAGTATGGATTTCAGGGAAAGAGGCAAAAAGTCAAGGCAAAAGAAGTGAGTACATACCTAGCATCCTGGACAGAGCTTGGACAGAGCTCGGCAGCATATTTGACAAGCTCGCTAAGACACCGAGCCCACCTGTTCTTATCAGGGCTCTCAAATATTATTGATTGAAGTGTCACTTCAGGAGGAATGGCATCAGATTCTCTTCTCAAATCAAAAGGTCGCCCTGAATCCCAGTAGCAGTTCTGGACGATCTCATCCTGCAACACCAAGATATTTAAAATTAACAAAATAAATTTAAGAAAATCTGCCATAACTAAACTTTAAATAAAATAATATAATGAACTATTAATACCCCATGTTCTTCTAGAACATCAATAATAAATATTGGTTCAGATTCATATTTCAGAAGATGATTAGGAAGCTCAATCCTCAGGTCCCTAATATCATTTCTCAAGGCTCGGACACATCGCAATAATTCTAATGCTGTATGCCTGATTTGACTATCAACAGATGCAAGGAAAATTAGACCAACAGCATCAATTTCTGATGCACGAAATTCAATGGCTTCTCCCATTTGTTGGAAGGAAGACTTTCTAAATCTCTCAGCTTCATGCCCCAGAAGGCTTGCCTCTTGAGCATCATATTGCATTCTATCATCTATTAGACAAGATCTCCAAAAGCGCATAAGGTCCAGTAGACGTCCTAATGATGTTTGAATGAGAAGAGGGAATTCATCTGGAAGTCGCAGTATGAAGTTGGCCATCCCCTTCATTACTGCAAAGCGACGATGGGGTAGGTATTTTACAATGCGGTTTAGTACTTGTACTGCTTCCTCACGAACACCAGGGTCAATGCTTATGCCATGTTGGGGAATTATTTCAGTGATTTTATCACTTCGTCCAACTTCTTCTATTAGATATGGGATGCACTTTAACACAGAACGGAATAGATACCCTTGAGACCTTTCCTTGGTTACAGCATCTACAAAATATAGAGAACAAAAAGGTATCATTGCAGTCAGAATTTCCATAGAAATGTGAAAATTTGAAAAATCTGCAAAGGATCGTAACTATGACTAGTTTAAAAATCAGAAATTGGATCATTATACTACTACTACAAATACAACAGCCTTATCCCACTAAGTGGGGAAATTAGATCATTATACAATGGAGATAATGGATATAGATGAGATAATAATTTCAGAAAAATTGAACAGACAGATCACATATATGGATGTTATATTTAGATAGTTTAAATAACAAGTTAAAAATAAAATACTATAAAAAAAGGAAAGGCATACAATCCCCTTTTGTACCCTTTAAAGGGCTGCTTCCAGAAAGTCATGACTTTAACACCAAAAGTGTAAAAAATATCGTTTATATTTTAGACCATTAATCTTGCTACCATCTTTTCCAAACTTTTTCGATTCTCACATTCCATATATAAATCTTCTCTTGCACAGTATACAATTAATTACATTATTTAGAAGGGTGAGAGAGAGAGAGAATGCTTTGAAAAGCCTTGATAAAAGGAGGCTTGTATTGCATGTATAGGTTGTTTAATTAGAGATACACTACCTATAGCATAGCTATACAGAGAATATAGATTAAGCAATGCTATTCTAACGCCCCTTCAAGATGGAGCTTAAAAACTCAGCAGCAAGTGTTATATAAATAGGTTATATGACCCTTGACTTAACAGCACTGCCAAGAGCAGCAAAAGTGATTCATAACACTAATATCAAGTAGCTGGTGAAAAGCAATGCATGCACAGAGTAAAGAGCAGCTTAAGAACTGTAAGAAAAGTTGTCAAAATTCTGCTAGAAAAGACACCAGATGATTGTTGGAAAAGTTGACCAAATAGACCAAATGCCGAGTTCTACTGGAAAAGTGGCTGGAGTTCTTCCAGGAAAGTCATCAGAAGAGGACCAATAAACAGAGAAAGTGGTTGGACATCTGAGGGAGAAGGGAACAGAGCTCCCACAAGTGGGCAAAGCTATATCCATGAAACCAAACTACAATGAAAGCCTACTCTTCTCTCCCTATGTGCTTCGATAGCATGCCAAGTGAAGCTTGTTTTACAACTATTTATAAAGAGCAAAAGTTGTTTAGCTCAAGATACAGCTAATATGGGGCTTCAACAGTGTTACAAAATAAAAAAAAAAAGGATAAAGTAAATACCATTCTAACGTATACAAACTAATTTTTGCATGCACGCTGATAGGTGTATTGGAAGTGGTTAGGAAGTTAGTTCAAGCAGGTCAAGCTGTTAGCGCCTAAGGCCAGTTAGTTAGGAATCTAACAAATGACTCCTTAAATAACTGTTGTATAATGAAAGGGAGCAGTTGATTCAGTTTGTGAATGAAATTCTCATTCTTTCCATCTCTTCTCTCTCTTCTACTCTTCTTTCCCTCGCCATATACATTTGTTATTTAATATTCAATAGAAAAAATAGAAAATATTGCAGTACATGATAAGAAAATGTGACTAAAAGAAATTATTTACTTAATAAATTCATTATCAAAGAATAACTTTCCACTATTTAAGTTCAAGTTTTTGCAGCCTCTCAACTGTAATATGCTTATTACACTATAATAGTCTTTTGGCGGCCATACATTCCAAGATATTACCTATTGTGGTCTTTGAAGATGTCAACAGTGCTTGACTGTATGTTCTATGACATGACCTTAGTATTGACTCAATGGCAGCTTTCACTTTTGGAATGTAGTGGCCAATATCATGACCTGCTAGTTCAAAAAAGCAGAGTTTAAGGATTTAGACATCTAAACATTAACATTTTCAACAAATGTAGCCATTTATTATTACCATATGCTAATGACTGGTTTTACCTTTAAAAATATCCAAACCCACATGCTGACCAGAAGGTAGCATGACAATGGCAAGCAAAGCACGAAGACCAATAACCTTTGCTTCACTAAGGCTGTCTTGTTTGAGCAATTCTAGTATCATGTGATTCATAGCAAAATCAAGATTATGTTCAGCTATAGTTACGCAAAACTCAACAAGTTTATCATGTTGGACATCCTGAGTAAGCAATCCTTTCCTTAGAACTGTTAAGAGTTGTGAGGTTACACTGTCTAAGTAGTCCCATATACGATTTGGGGCTTGGTTAGCTGCATGGACACTCAAGTAAAATTTTAAAACTCGATGAAGACAATCCAAAGCCATAAAACGATGATTCTTATCCTGCAAGATCAAAACCAGAGTAATTTAAAAAATTAAAGAAATATTTTACTTGAAAGGAGAAAAGAAAATAAAAACTCCATTAGCAAGGAAAAAACATTTCTTTTTTCTTAAACGGAGAACATGAAATTAATATTGTGCACTCAGTGAACGGATTTTATGCATATCAAAAAAAAATTTGAAAAGGAAGTCATTCATGAATCATGACACCCAACCTTGTATTAAAGTAAATGAAGCCTTAATCACACCAAATTTCAAGGATAAAAGAATAAAAAATCCCAGAAAGGGGGGAAAACACACACACAGATTCAGACAGAGAGTAAGAAAGAGAAACAAAGCTCAAATTAAAACTATAATTCGAAAAAATCACATAGCTTGTCTTTCTTTTCCCTTGCACAATATGAGTAAGTAATGAGGAACAATTAACAGAGGGATCAGCACTTTATTCTAAAAAACATAAGAGATGACTGTCTAACTAACAATATGCCAGACTGAATAGAATGAATTTATTGAATGCCACATTAATCCAAACAGAGCATATATGCTTTAAACTTACTCTAAGAAGCTTGTAAAGTTGATCCATGTGAGGACTTAAGTTGGTGTGAAATATTTGAGGGTCGCCAAGGCAGAGAAGAAGAATCGCCAATGGGTAACCAACCTGGATGGTGTGATACAGGATTTTTAAAACTAAATAAATAAATAAATAAAAATCATAAGTCTTAGGATTTTAACGCAAGGAAAAATAACAGAAATGGAAAGAGAGTTACAGCAATGTGTTTGCTCTGTTTATCCATCCAATGCATGAGCTGACCTCTAATACGTCCAACAGCTTCGTGCCAGAATGTAAGTGCTGGCTCTACACCAGAAGGCGGCCACTGGCTTTTCCCACCATCTGCAAGAGGTGCTAGGATGTTTGAAAGCATATTGCATAAAGCATGGTGAAGTTCACTTTTGCGTTTATGCGGGGCACGGTTTAAAGGGTTTGCTTTTGCCACAAAAGATGCAGATGCATTCAATCCACCCTCTGTTTTAACCTGAGAAAGAGCACATACTTACAACAATCTTTATAAAAATTTTCGAGCAAGTACTAATATTTTACACATACCCCCAGTTTCAGGTAACGCATTCCATTAATGATGCTAAGTGTTTCACTTCTTGCAATATTAGTGTCAATTCGACGTGTATTAAGTTCCATAAAAAACCGCTCAGTCACAGAACTAAACCTGCAAAAGCAGCACAGAAGTTGATTAAATAACGAAAAAAAATATTTTGTTGTTGGGGTAAAAAGCAAAGACATCATTGAACATCATGTTTCAAGCCATGACTCAACTGTACCATAGATCAAATGAATGGATCTGGAAGCACCCCTACATTCCAAAGATTGATACAGGCACGCACAAATGTGCCTCTTGATTAATTATGCAAAAATTACCAAGTTTTAACAGTTATAGAGCAAGCCAAGCATGAATCACTCCAAATCTCAAAACGAAGAACTAAAGTATAAAACTTGTTTCTTCTCAATAAATCCATAACTAAATTTGAAGCTCTGAAGACTCTGCTTTTCATAAACCACCTTTGCAACTTTATTACCAAGTGACTATTACCAAACCATCAACAGAAATTAAAGTACAGAAAGAGAGAGAACAAGGATGACCCAATTAGCAGCATAACCTTAAAAGAAGTGAATCCTATAGAAATCCCATTAATTAAAGAATTTATATGCTAGTATTTATTTGCTTTGGTAGGAGATTATTTTCATTTATAAGGGAGATTGTTCAGGGATGTATTTTGCTGATTTCTTGAGTATATATGTTCTGTCATGTACAATGATATGGGCATAAACTAAGAAATTACTTGAAGCTAATGAAGATGCTTGGGGTGGTGAAGGGTAGAAGTTCAGAAATTTCAACTTTATAATGTATTCATTGTAACATCAAATTTCTTCTTTGATAACAGCAGATTTAAGCAATGAATAGAACATCTACCCTTAAAAGTAAGCATAGACCACCAATGCCTAAGGTCCTAAAGAAGAAAACTACAAATTCAGAAATTGCAAAATTAGACACTTCTTAAATAAATTGAAAACAGCTTTAATCTCCAAACTGAGCTTATATATTTATACTGACCAACAAAAGACTCTGATATGATCATTCCATTACTAAATATTTCTTAAATAAACCCAAATAATGTTAACCTATTGTTATGTTATATAACTGATTTCAAGTGCAAATCAATGATGAAATACCTGATGCGTGATAAAGCGCCCAAGAGTTGAGCAACTAGGTCCAGAAGAAGCCCCCTCAGATCAACCAATGAGGGATATTCAACCTGGCTAACAACCCTGCAATAAGAGTTCATTGAATTTACATAAGGCCATATAAGCAGATAAAGAGAATGTTCCAAAGTTTCAATTAGGATTTGTATATAGTGTTTCTGAAACAAAAGCAAAATATAGTGTGCTGTTATACTGGCTTTAGTTAAGATTTTGAATTGCATATAAAATCAAAGAGACCACCTGCATGTGGATTACACAAATGGTATGTTCCAGACTTGTATACACTGGGAGAACTTTTGAGCAAACTTCACACTCTATTCTTGGTTTTTGGTTGAGCTTGGTGGAATCATTATCCTACTTTCTTTATATTGTTAAATTCATTTAGTGAAACGCATGCATACCAAGATCAGAAGCGTAGGTTGGCCACAAACAGATCCATAATCACTTTAAGGATATAGTGTTTTGGAGATGCTTGAGTGACTCTATAAACCAATAATCACTACAATGATTGGCAAAACTTTCAGAGGTAATAATTAACGATTATTAGGAGAGTGAACATAAGTTTGAATCTGACAACACGTTCACTGATCAATGAAAAACAGGAGGGGGTTGGTGAACGAACATAGTTGAAATTGAAATTTCAATCAACCATAGCATTCTCCATGAAACACGAGTCATATTGTTGCCAGTGTTTGAAAATGAGGAGAATTTAGGAAGGACATGATCTAGATTACTTATAAGGAAGGAAGAAAACCTTCATCTCCAAAATCTGAATAGAAAAAAGATACAAGTATTTGACAGTATATGAAACCATATTATATAAAATTGAAAATTTTCACTAATGGGAATGATTCAATTGCTCTAGGAGTAACCATAACTTTATCAGAAACTAAAGTTGCTACCAGCTACCAGAAAGTTACAAGCACTAGGTAATAACATAACTATAGTTGTTCCTATCCTTGTCTACTGCAGCATTACCTGTCAGCATTTATTAGCCAGTCGAAAACAAAATTTTCAAGCCCAGACCACAGCTTCTCTGGAATGAAGATAATATCGTTTGGTTAAAAGAAAAGGGGGAACACATATTTGACTACAAATTTACAGAAATTAATGCACAAAAAGAATAATGGAAAAACAAAAAGCAATCGTATAGTTACACACCAGTAAGCCCCTCCTGTGGACAGCACTCCACAAAGCGGATGCATGCAGAGCAGAAAATGCACTCTACAGCAAGCTGAATCCACAGAAATATATTATAAACCTCAAAACGGGTTGCACTTCTAAATTAAGGCACATATACAAGGAAAAAAGGATCCAGATTTTCTCATGTAAGGGTTCAAGGACCATGTCAAAGTTAATAATAACCCTTCATTTTCATCAAACGCACATCAACATGCCATGGTGACAAACCCATCGCTCATGGTTTAATTTTGGTTTTATTCTTTCTTTTTGCTCCTTTCATATTTCTTGTTATCCAACAGAACAGGAAAAAAAAAAGTATGCCATAAATATCTTAATGAAGATAATCTCGAAAGTCAAAAAAGCCAATCACTGTCCTCACATGTGCTTTGTTGGACCTTTTCCAAAAGCAGGTAAGGCCATTGATTATATTTCATAATTTGGCACTTTCTTGTTATATACAAGAGAAAAATATATAGGAAAAAAGGTCCACTTTTCCTCAAAAGCAAGCAAAACAGAGTTTACACTTCATCCAATAAATCAAGAGAATCATAAATGATTTATGGATCCATCATAACAAGGAATTTTGACCAGGTATTGTGAGGTGTGGCTAAAAGAGGGAAAGCTGATATGGGGAACTATACAAATCAATGTGTATAACACCATAGTCACCTAGGCCTTCTTCAACCAGAAAGTAATACTCCGCCATCGCCCACTACAGTTCAGTAACTATAAACTCTAAAAAGAGACAAGTTATCAGGAACAAAAATCCGCTGGTATGAATCCATTGTCCAAATAATGCAAATTATACCAAATTCAAAGGCTAACTGGGAACTAAAATATCAGGGATTCCTCATCCCCCTAACAAAATGGCACCAAATCTGAGATGTAAGGTTAATACGTGAGACTTTAAACCGTACAGAATCTTCTAATTATTGCAGGACAGACAACAGACCCTGTTTTGTAATTTAGATTTTGGGAAATGCACCGTATAATTGAATGGTTTTTAACACGCAAACTACTTAATATAGTTATGAACTGTTTTTAATCTAAGTAATATATGAAAAATAGCAGGAGCAATCAAGGGAAGAGATGAGGGAAAACGAATGAAGAAGATGAAAGAAAGAAAAATTCAAAGCACAAACCTTTCTTTGAAATGTAGATGCATCATTTGCGCCCTTAGGGGATTCACTGCAACAGATAAGAGAGCAAAAAAAGTTCAATATATGGGAGGAAATTTACAAAGGAAACACAATGAACGAAAATCTGTGAAGTAGAAAGGGGATTGTAGTTTGTGAAAAAGGGTGCAGCATAAACAGGCAGTGGATGCAGCATTTTAAATGAACTGTGGGGATGGGGGGCAGTACAGTAGGAAACCACTGATGTGAGAAATTGGATTTCAAAGTGAACAAGTAATAAAGCTGAAGTCTCCCAACAGTTGGGAGAAAGTACGTCTAGCTTAAGCTCACTAAGTCAGATTATATCAGGATAAACCAGACCAACGAATAGCAAGAAAGGCCTTTAGGTTCTGCTTGTGAAGGATGTTATTGGCAGCAGGGGAGAAAGAAGAGGTATAATAGGGAAGAAAGGCAATAAATCACCTGTCTCTCCATCTCAATAATGCTTCCAGTAATGGTACAGGTGTATGTCGAGCAACCATAGCCAAAGAATCCAGCACTTGCTCATAAGCCGGGTCAGATGGCCGTAGGTACTGTCCATCCTGAAATCAACACCAAAAAAAGCAAACCAAGAATAATGAAATGCATGGGAATAGATCAATTTGAAAAGCAGATTTTCCAGGCCAACAGTAGTTGGCAATTCACCCATTAAAGGGAGAAAAACGAACGCAAATTGATTTTAAGTTCAAAAACAGGTCAAAATTTGGAAACTGCAATGAAGAGCACCTGAGCTTGAGCGGTTTCAATACGACGCCGAGCAAGCGGAAGGAACCGCTGGAGTAGGGCATCCACTATCAACTTCGCAGCACTCCCTGCCTTCATTGAATTTTCAAGAGATTTCCTATCAATCCCACTTTAGAGCATCCGCCTTGCATTCACTTCTAACATTAAAAAGAGAAATAACAACAAAAATCAAGTTCACGGCAGTAAAACAATAGGAATAAATTGCCGGGCAAATGAGGAAACGGGTACCTAAGATTCTACAACGGCATTGCCCTTGCTCACAGCACTGTGGTAGAAACCCCAAAAGTAGAAGGCTTTTTCTTTGACTGGTCTCCGGAGCTTGAGAGAGTTCACATGGATCTGACCTCGAGACAGAGACCGCCTTCAATTCTCCGGAGATGATCGCGGGGGGAGTACGCTGGCATTAAGTTAAATTAAATTAATAGTATTAAATTTAAAACATTGATTTCCCTGATGAAACTGTGTTCTTTTGGTTCTAATTAATTTTTTTCCCGATATGGTCGCGCAGGTCTGGCAATAGCTGGAACCCAATTTATCAAACCCACTGTTAGGTCGTCCCTCGGCGTAACGAAAAGAAGGGAAAAGGAAAGGAAAGAAAGTGATCCTCGCACTTGGTAATGAAGTATTATTTATCCGTGCCACCGGGGGAATAACGTAGCGTAAGCAAGCAATTTCCCCTGGGGCTAATGCACGGAGATTGTGAGAAAAATTGAGCACGTTATTTTACCCAACAACATGACGCTGACAGTGACGTTGGATTTAATATACTAGTGTATAATATGATCTGATATGAATAGTAATTCATGGTCAGGTCAAAAAAAACAAATAATAGGGATTCATCGGGATATTTTTGGCAAACGAAATAATGCATGCTTTGACCAAAAAAAAATAAGGAAAAGAATGAGGAATTAGTGACTGTCTGTGTGTTCTTTTACCCTCAAAATCATGATTCCAAAAACATTTTTTCGTAAATTGAGACAAAACTCCTCTCACATACTTACTTCGTGAACTGTAAAAGCTATTCTCTAAAAGCAAATCAGAACACAAACTAAACATGTAAAAATGTAAAATTATTAAGCTCGTATCCTGAATTCAGTGGTCCGGCTGCGTCACCAACTTTTAATTTTTTTTTTACCCGAAATCACCAACTTTTAATTTGAACACTTGTTTTATTAAAGGTTTAAGGTGCAAAAATACACATGTGTTTTTCCTGAAAGTGCACTCACCATCAAATGCTTTTTTTATGTGCAACAGTAACTATAAGCTTTTAAAATAGGTGCAAAAGTCACATAATTCGTTAGCAAGCGATGACCTCCGTCAGTTTTGGCATCACAATGCCAGCTGGAGTACAACTGTAATTTATGACTCCTTTGACATATGCATCCATGGAAGTGGGTTTCAGACTTGAGATGGGAAAGTGTCCAGGAAAGAAATTTTCCATTAAATCCACGCTAGCCCCGCAATCATTTTTCTTTGGGGAAATAAAAATGAACCAACTAACAGAGGATATTGAAGAATAATGGCAGGGGCAACAGATACTACATCGGTCACTATGACTTGGGGGCTCTCACCATAAATGAATCATCACGATATGTTGAAGAAAGTTCAGGATGAGTTAGACGAGAAGGTGGGAAAAGAGAGGTTGGTGAACGAAACAGATATAAGCAAATTAGAGTATCTTCGAGCAGTAATAAAAGAGACACTATGATTATACCCAGCTGCATCACTATCAGGTCCACGAGAATTCGCATAAGAGTGCACTTTAGGAGGCTACCATATAGAAGCAGGTACACGCTTGATATTGAACATATGGAAGTTGCAGAGAGACGAAGGGGTGTGGTAGCCGTCGTCGGAGTTTAAGCCGGAAAGGTTCTTGATAGACAGAAATTAGAAGTACAAAAAAAGGATTTGTCCTGTGATGTGAGAAAATAAAATTAAACCAACTAACAGAACCAAAGGAATTGAGAAGAGTAGCAACATCTTGAATGGAGATGCTTGGTGAAAACCTCAATATACTTTACGCCAAAGAGGGGACTTTCTTGTTAGTCCAAATCTGCAAAGAAAAATTAGAGGAATGCAAAGTATCAAACTCCATCGCCGAAGATTCTTCACTAGATTCGCTATACCATAAAAGAATCTCGATTCACCTGTTCTAGGGAAGAATCTTGATTTGCCGGTTCCGTGACCGAAGATTCTTCACAAGTTCGAACTCCGTTGCCGACCACGACTCCGATCTCGCCACCGATAACGCGTGGAGCTAACTCCACCATGACTCCATACTTTCTCGAAGTTCGTCTCGGCATCAAGGCTCCCTTCTATCAATTTGCTTCTATTGATTTGCCTATGATAAAGTAACTCTAGATTCTTTAATATAATCCCAATTTTATTCCCTTGCTGTGTCAGCAACTGGTTGCTGCCAGTTGTTTATTATTCATCCAAATCATGCTCCATATCATTATTTTTAGTCAACAAAGTTTAAACTCACGATCAACTTTTGAGAGCTAACGGAATATGTGACTTTTGCACCCATTTTGAAAGCACATAGTCACTTTTGCTCCTAAAAAAAACACTTGGTGTTGAGCGCACTTTTAGAAAAACCACATGTGTATTTTTGCACCTTAACCCTTTATTAAAATATGACAATCTGGTGTCGTTTCTATAGAGTATTGCCTGTGATTTTGCCCCGAATATGTTGAAAGATGTATTGTTAAAGCTTGCAATTTGGGCTTGCCCGCCTCAGCCCACTGGCTAAACGGGTTGGGCTAGCGTAGTCTGCCTTGACATATCAAGGCAGGGTGGCAGTTTAGCCCACCTATTAATTATTTTTTAAAAAAATTTATTTCCCTCCTTTTCTTTTTTTAATTCTCACTCCCTTTTACTTTTACCCACTGATATTATAGTTCTCTTATTTTATATATTTGTGTTAGGAAGCCAATTTCATTCTCACTTTTCTTTTTTTCACCTACTCATATAAGAAAAACATATAAACACATCTCTTTTAAATTTAATAATAGTAGAATAAATAAATGTAGTCTGCAAATAAAAGTGTTAAATAAAAAGTATAAGGAAGTAGTTAAATACAGTATCAAAAAAAGGTAATAAGGGTATTTTAATCTATTTTATAAGAAAAACTAAAATAAAAGAATTTTAACCACAAGTTGAATGAAGCGAGCCTGTGCAGCCCGAACTCGCCATTTCTGACAAGTTGACGAGTTGGGCCCATGGGCTCCAACCCGTTTTTACCGACTCTATTTATTGCCATCAATTATCAATTATAAGGGAAAATATCATTTAACTCAAGATGAAATAAATATAAGGTTAAAGAATACTTTTAGTCTTTTATATTTATATGAATTATACTTTTAGTCCCTTAATGTTATAAAGTATACTGTTAGTCATATAATTCTAACACCTTTAATGTTACTAACGAAAAACATTGACACAGCAAACTCAAGTGATGACGATGTAATTAAATGCTATTGATCTTAAATTTAATATATGTGTAAATTGAAAATTATCTAAAAACCTAATAAAACAATCAATATCAAAACCTTGATTATATTAAAAAAAAATTAGTTTAGCAAGCTAAATATATTAGTTTAATAGTATAAATAGGGTTAAGGGGCAAAACTAATCTTAAACTTTTTTTTTAAAAGTGCACCCACCACCATAAACTTTTTTTTTTGTGCAAGAATAACCATCAACTTTTAAAAATGGTGTAAAAGTAACTATGAATTTTCAAAAAAAGGGTAAAAGTGACACTATCGTTAACGGCCGTTTACTCAAAAGTTTTTAAGGGGTAAAAATATCCATAAATTTTTCTTAAAAGTCCACTCACCACCATAATTTTTTTTTTTTTGTGCAAAGATAACTATAAACTTTTAAAAATGGAGCAAAAGTGACGGTTCTCTTACTGTGTTCAAATGTCATCTTTTGATTGTTCTACGTTCAGGAAAACAGCACCTCGACTTGTCCACCATGATTTTTCCAAACCAAAAATTGAAAAACTTATCTTCAATGAAGATGACGTCGTCATCCTGCTCTCACCGACATGCCGTAAATGGAATTGTTTATATCAACTGTGTCATAAACGCGGTTGCCAAAATTGTTGATGGGGAAGGATCTCAACAATTCCATTTATTGCACATCGGTGAGAGCAGGATAACAATGTCATCTTCATTGAAGATGGGTTTTTCAATTTTTTGCTTGGAAAAATCATGGTGGACAAGTCGATGTGTTTTCTTCTTGAACTTAGAACAATCAAAAGATTACATTTAAACCCAGTAAAATAACCGTCACTTTTGCCCCATTTTTGAAATTTTATGGCTATTTTTGCACCAAAAAAAAGTTTATGGTGCCGAGTGCACTCTTGAGAAAATTTTATGTGTATTTTTGCCCCTTAAAAACTTTTGAATAAACTGTCGTTAATGGTAGTGTCACTTTTGCCCCCTTTTTAAAAGTTTATTGTTACTTTGCACCATTTTTAAAAGTTCATGATTACTTTTGCACAAAAAAAATGTTCATGATGGTAGGTGCACTTTTGAGAAAAATTTAAGGATAGTTTTGCCCCTTAACCCATATAAATATCAAAACCTTGATTTCATTTGCAACAATTTATCGGTTTATTTTAGTTTAATATTCTAAATATATTATAATTAAAAAATAAAACTTGAATTAAATATGTTTTATCAGTTACACAGTCATCATTTGAGTTTGTTACATCAATATTTTCTGTTAGTAACATTAACGGTGTCAAAAATTAAAAATATAGCACTAAAAGTATACTTTATAAAATTGAGAAACCAAATGGATACCTTATGTAAAACTTAAAGGGCTAAAAGTATACTTTAGCCTAAATATAATATATCAACAAGTTAGATAAATTGTCAATGATGGGTCTGTCATTTATAAATGGTGGTTCTTCACTTGTCAATGAAATTTTTTCGATATTATTTTCCATAGTTAGGACCTAAATAATATTTCCCATATTTATAAGTCACATATAATAAAGGGTAAAGAAGCAAAAATACCCTTTATATTTTTTAAGAAGAGCTACTAGCACAATAAACAAATTTTGGGTGCAAAAATACCTATAATGATTTCAAAATGGCCCTAAAATGCTACTTTATTACCATTTTGGAATTATCATAAGTCTAAACGGTCAACGCAGAAGAATTTAATGGAAGTGTCATTTTGCCAATAACTCTTCTTAAAAAAGACAAAGGTTATTTTTCTCCTTTATTCTCCACATATTGGTATTATAAGCCACGTGTCATATTTCAAAATTTAAACTTAGCGGTCGTTACTCTAAATTATCAAAAATAGCATTTTTTGCTACTTTTTAATGTTGTTGGGTATCTTTGCACCCAAAAATTGTTTATTGTGCCTGTTGCACTTCTAAAAAAATATAATGGATAATTTTATTCCTTAACCTTATTCTAATGGGTTAGAGAGTTATGGGTTATTGCTTTTGATTTTTGTTTCCCTTATTCTTTTCGATTTTTGTTTACTCCTTCATCCTTGCCCCTTTTTCTAAGTTCTTCAAGTGCTTCAATGTAGGGGTGTTCATGAGGTCCTAGTCCCGACAAGACGGGAACTAAAAAGTCCCGGTATTACCGGGATCAAAAATGTCCAAGACCGGGAGTGGAAGATATCGGGACCGGGACAGGATCCAGTCAAGCCTTAGGAATCCCGGTCCTGGTATTTTTTTTTTATTTTTTTGGTGTTGTTTATGAATAATAACACATAAACTTGGGTTTGGGTTATAATGGGGCAATAAACAGACCCAAAACTGAACCCAAAATTGACCCATATGGCCATACCCAGTACCCACCCATCACCATCTGATCTACTCTAGTAATCTCATTCTCAATTTCTCATCAGTCGTCGACTCATCACTCATCACTCATCACTCAGCTCCCTCCGCTCACACTCACTCTCACCTAGCAACGACTCGGCGTCGCCTTCTCCGGTTCCCCCTTCTCTCGGCAAGTTGGCAGACTCGGCACACACAAGCTGTCGACCGCTGAGCTTGCTGGTCGTCAGCGTCGCACTTCGCCATCCCATTTGTCAGCTTTCTCGTCGTTTCTCTGTTTTGTGAGTTCCGTTCGCGATCTCTTGTTTGCAATTATTTTTGTTTCTCCTCTTCAATTTTCCTGTTGCACGTGTTTGATTTCTTTGTGGATCTTTATGGATCCTGTTGTGCATAGTTGCTATGTCTCCATCATGGATTCAGGTTGCTATGTCTTTTCAGGATTTGCATTTGTGTGTGACTACTATGCAGGAATTCCCTCATTTAGGCTTATTACAATGACGATCCCCTGTACCAAAAAAAATAAAAGAAATGACGATCCCGTCACTTATTATCACCTCCGGTCCTAAGGTCCTAAATATATGACAAATCGGAGAGAGTATTTTTTTGTTGGGTACAAGCTCACATACAAACCCCATTCCTTCTCTTTTAAATTGTTTGGGCCTAGCTTATGGCCCTCCCTCGTATTGGGCCCCAAAAAATATTTGCAGTTGGCAATGGTCACAGTTTCACTTTTTGACACCGGTATTTTTGGTCCTGGTCCAGGGAAAGTCTGTACCGGGACCAGGAGGTTCCTGAGATTGGGAACAAATTCCGAGTCCCGCCCTCATACTGGGACCGGGACAAGCTAATCCCGGTCCCAGCCGGATATTTGAACACCCCTACGTCCGTTTAATGCAAGGTGAGGGAAAGAGGGAGTGAATGTGATGATGTTAGTGCTTATATGTATTGCCAACTAGGATATTATATCCGCATCAGCAATTATGTTGGCATTTTCAGTCAAAATCTCTCTCTCTCTCTCTAACGACCATCTAACCATACTTAACAAAATTGGTATTTTTTTTCTCATTTGAAAGTTTATAGGTATTTTTAGACCATAAAAAAGTATATGGCGTCGGGCACACCGTGGATAAAAATTAATGAATATTTTAACACCTTTAACTTATAATAAAATTTATTTTATATTTTGTGGACCTGGTACACTTATACAAATATAAGATCCACATGAAAGTATTTATATTTATATAAATTCTTGGTACAATCACTGTGTGGTCCCAAGAACCATAAAAAATTGCAAAAAAGTCCCAAACCAAAATCCCATATCAAAAAAGTCCCTACAAACTGCATTGTGGTTAATTTGGAATGTGAAATTACTTTTTATCCTTATTATTGAATAAAAAGGGAAAGAAACAGTTTATGCCTTTTTATTATAAGTGTTTGTACCTATTTTGACAATTGGATGGGCTATTTTGACAGGTTCATTTTTCTTCCTGGAGAAGTTTTGAAATTTCAGAACTTAATGTCCCTACTTTGACAAGTGCATATGCCTTTTTTGATAAGTGTTTATACCTATTCTGACAACTGCATAAGCTATTTTAACAAGTTCATTTTCCTCCCCGGACAAGTTTTAAAATTTCAGGACTAAATGTGCTAGTTTTGACAAGTGCATATGCCTTTTTTGACAAATGCTTATATCTGTTCTGGCAAATGTATAAGCTATTTTGACAAGTTCATTTTTCTCCCTGAACAAGTTTTGAAATTTCAGAACTAAATGTGCCAGTTTTGATAAGTGTATATGCCTATTTTAACAACTGTATGAACTATTTTGACAAGTTCATTTTCCTCCTTAGACAAGTTTTGAAATTTCAGGACTAAATGTGCCAGTTTTAATAAGTGCATATGCCTTTTTTGACAAATGCTTATACCTATTTTGACAACCATATAAACTATTTTGACAAGTTCATTTTCATCCATGAACAAGTTTTGAAATTTCAGAACTAAATGCGCCAGTTTTGATAAGTATATATGCCTATTTTAACAACTGTATAAACTATTTTAATAAGTTCATTTTCCATCTTGGACAATTTTTGAAATTTCAGAACTTAATATCCCTATTTTGATAAGTGCATATGCCTTTTTTGACAAGTGCTTAAACCTATTTTGACAACTGCATGACTTTTTTGACAAGTTCATTTTCCTCCCTAGTTAAAACAAGATGCATAAAGAAAGGCACAACTTACAAAGAGTTTCGAAGAATCATAACATCTATAATTGAAAAGGAAAGTAATAAAATTTATTTGAAATTCAAAGCTACCCTTGAAATTTCAAAATTTCTTCAGGGAGGAAAATGAACTTATCAAAATAATTCATCTAGTTGTCCAAATAAGCAAAACCACTTGTCAAAAAAGACATATATTGTTCATTTCATTTTTATTTACTGGGGGCGACAAAATAATTTCACATTCCAAATTAATCACAATACAGTTCTTAAAGACTTTTTTGATAGAGAAATTTTGTTTGAGACTTTTTTATAATTTTTTATAATCCTTAGAACCTCACAAGTGATTTTCCCTAAATTCTTTGCAAAATATGAATCCTCAATTTAGCTTGGACTTTTTTTTCCGGTAATAATTTAGCTTGAACTTTGGAACAAGTAATAATTAGACATGCCAGCCAAAAAGGCAAAAGTAATTAGACAATAGATTTAATTATGACATAAATTAATTAATGGCAAACTGAAATATTAACGCCATGATAAAATACAAAATAATTAGAATTATTCATTTATACATATTATTAATACAACATAAATATTTGAATAAATGCCATGGGGGCACATAAATCATAAAAATTAGTATCACATAAAGTTATTTTTAGTTTTAAAAATGGTCTACGACCGGGTGACTTGATAAACTAAAAAACATATATTATATATAAAATAATTATATTAGTAAAACAATCATAAAAGCAGTAAGATGGCTGCTTTTGGCTCTAGTAAAGGTTGGCCGATGGACAAATTGTTGTGAAGTATTGCTCCTTGATCTTCTATCGGCACCCAAGGTTGGATGAGCGCGGTAAAATCCCAGCATTACTTGTACATTGGCATGCCAAGCAGGTAAGTTAAATTCAACATTTCAAATCCTCTGGCTCTAGGGTGTTTCATTTTTTTTCCTCGTAATTTTCCTCAACAGACAAAGCTAGCCAAGAGTCTGGTTCATGATGGAATGCAAAGCGCAAACACTTGCATTTTTATCATCATCGTTATCATTATCATTAAAAATAATTATTATTTTGGGTACAATAGACACTCAGCTATTTTTTTTCCCAATCCCATGACCCGTGCGCGACTCACAGCCCAGATCATTCAAAAGTAAACAACCTCACTATAATAGGAAGCTCGTAACTTGTAAGGGGGAAAAATGGCTTGCGAAGTAAATCAATTACTAACTTATACAGCCATACACCAAATCGCAGAGATCTGTTTATGCATCTGTGTTAGCAGGCGAGGAAAATAAAAAAAAGTTAGATTATGCACTCAATGGTTGATAGTGGCAGTGGCTCGTGATCAACCTGGTTAAACTACTCTCCTATCTACTCCTTTCTCTTAAGCAATGAATCAAACACAACGGAACATCTTCCTCTCCCCCGTACAGCCAACGAACCAATCAAGTAATTAGTAAGAAGAATACAACCTCCATATCATTTATGCTCGAGTTGCCGCAGGCTTGAAACAATGAATGTTGCACAATCCAACGGATCTAACCATGTCCCCGAAGCTGCCACCAAAACACAAAACTGTCATTAAAAACTTCAGATAAGTACAAGGGAAATCGAATCATAGAACATGCTTATAACTGACCGGTCTATGCTATTTCTAGCTTTCTCATGTTGATCCATTCCATTATTTGCCTTCTCAGGGCGATCTACACTCTTTCTTGATTTATCTCTCTTATCTGTGCTAGCTCGAGGCTTCTCTTTGCAGTCAGTGCTTGCCCTGGGTTTTTCTCTATGATCAGTACTCCGTAAAAGATTTTCCCTTTCGTCCATGCTGGCTCTGGGTTTTTCCCTAAAGTTTGTGCTATTTCGGGATTTATCTGGCCGATCAGGATTAGGTACAGGTCCATTTCTTTGACGTGGTGATTTCTCAATGGCTCCAATAAATTTCTTGAGGTGCTTTATATATTGAGGGTAAAGCTCAAGGTCACAGTGGTTTCCTCCTTTAATCCATAGGGGCTCATATTTTTCTTTACAACGTTCCCATAGTTGCTTACCATGGGAGCAATCAACTACATCGTCTGCAGTTCCCTGAAAAATAAAAGCCAACGACAAGAACCACAAGGCATATAAGTACACTTCAAACTCAGTCCTTATTGCATCATTGGTCACATGCATTTAACACAGACGGACTGTTACAAGCTTTCTGATATATTCCCTGATGGCAAGCTTGTTTAACAGGAGCAAATGTTGATTTCATCATATAAGTAAATGCCCCATCTTAGATGTAACAAAAGTGTAATGCTCATCAGCTAAACATATCCCTATCTTGTTGTATGCATTTTCAACTTCTTATAGTGCATACAGCATATCACATCATTTGCTAACACAATGATATTGGGTAATTATATGTTGCAACTTGCAACCAACATAAAATGCACGGCAAACATTTTCTTTAAAAAACAAAAAGCTGCCTGCAATAATATCAACATTAGGTATAGCATTTCCCACATATAGTATAGAAGTTTCCACAGAAATGGTCAACAGAACTATTATGATATTCGCCGGATGATATATCCAATAAATGGTTCTAGTTATTCAGCTAACAAAAGAGAACATCAGCAATAACAACGATGAAAGACGAGCATAAGCAGTTGCAGAGGTTTATCAGACCAGCAAATATAAAGCAAGGCCAACATGTATAAAACAGCCAGCACAATGATACAAGTTTAGAAGAAACATGAAATGGTCTAGAAAACAGTTGCCAAGGGATTCCACTAGTGTGTTTCAAATTCAATATTTGATTAA
Organism: Inga laurina; assembly: GCA_963855925.1. Lineage (NCBI taxonomy): Eukaryota > Viridiplantae > Streptophyta > Magnoliopsida > Fabales > Fabaceae > Inga > Inga laurina. Next base: position 14,733,151 of record OY979708.1, on the reverse strand, counting down.
ATACATGTGGCCTCTCTTTGTTATTGGCATAAGTGTTGTAAGGTTCATTATCTATATGATATTTACAAACGGAAAGGACGAATTTTAAGATCTGTTGGACAAGCAAGAGAGGCAATAAATATTGCATAAACCTCAACTAGCCATTTGAAGGCCTGCAGGGCACTTAGAAAGTTTAGGTGAATGCATGTAGTAGCAGAGTTATTTAAGCGGAGACAACAAAATTTGGTGCAGAAATGAGGTTATAATCTACTAGACCCTACCAGAGTTTGGACAATGCAAACAGAAACCTCAAATGAGTATCAGCAATGGCAACGATGAAGATACCCCAACAATTAAGAACCAGATTCAAAACCAGAATGCCTCAAAATACCTAACATCTTCCAGAAACAAAAAGCATATACTCACATGAATTACCAGAACAGGACAACTGACAGAGGGGATTTTATCAATATTCTGCACCAAAAGCAGCAAAGCAGTATTAAATGGAGTTACAGCTAAAAACTAAGGAGTACAGTACTGATAAAAAATGAACATTGTTTATGAGATTCTAAAGTTTAGCGTTGAAAGAAGTCGAACCTTATAAATGTCAAACCAGTATGTCCGCTTCACAGGATACATAACTCTGAGGCCAGATAAGATTGGGCTGTGGAGAATTACAGCCCTGAGGTTTGGCAACCGGGTAGCCAAATCTGTAGTTGGTCCACTGCCAACAGATTGCCCATACAGGATAATATCTTCTTCTCTTGCTCCATACTTATCCAGCAGGCATTTATAAGCAGCTTCTATGTCTGCATAAGTGTTCTGCTCACTTGGCTGTTTGAAAAAATAGCACATTGTTAAACTCGCCAAAAATAATTATCAATATTCCTCAACTTTATTTCGGAAAAGTAAAATAAGAACAAAAATCGAGCGTCATATAAATCTTTTAATTGGATAGTCTTGATAGGAGGATAATAGGGAGGCTACAGATGGACAAAGCAATGTCTGTCCATGCATCGGAGTTAAATGACAGTATGTCAAGTTCAAATGTCAAATCTCACGTCGGTGAGAGGTATAAAACTTCCTACATGCGCAAATCACAAAATAATGATTCTGCTAAGCAATGTAGAGGGGAGAACTTGGCATTTTTCATAATGAGCCAAACATTTCATCATCTAAACATTCAGCAAGCAGAGAAAGAAAGCGTACCTTCCCTGAGGATTGTCCATACCCAGAATAGTCATAGCTACAGAAGGAAAAGAAAATCCGATCATTCATAGGTCGCCATCGTACAACAGTTGCACATGCATACAATAACTAATGCATCTATAGTTCCACGCAAGGTTGAGGGCATGCATAACGGACAACACAGAAATCTAAAAACTTGAACTGACCCCATCAGGTTGACTCGGAGGTGGATACTGAGTTCACTGAACAGCTCGTACATCTGACCCAGATCAGCCGCGTTTCCGTGCGAGTAAAGCATCGTGAGCGACGCCGACGGGTTCTTGATGTACATCGCCACGATGTTGTTCCCCCTCTTAGTGCAAAGCTTCAACACGTCTACGTTCTCCCTCAAGGCCACCCCGGTCATCGTCTGCTTCCCGGTCACCTCATCGACTCCGAGAGAATACGACGGCGGATTCGGCGGGAAGAATGCGAACTTCGCCGCCATCGAAGACGTCACCGCCCCCATACCTCTTGACAGAAACTAATATAGCAAAGCAATCCAACACTAGATTTCAATTCCCTGTCAACTAAGTCGAGCACACAGCAGGAGAAAAAGGAAAAGACGATAAAATTTGAAGCGATGTAAGTTAAGAGTCTGTGATCCGAACAAAAATATAAACCATCAAAGCCGTATTGGACACATTCCCGAGCTAGGGAAGTGAAGTAGGGAGTGGAAATTTTCTAGGGTTCGGATTAGTTTGGCGGATTGAGTGGGGAGGAGTGGGGTTGGAGAAGAAGAATACAGAGAGAGGGGTTTCCGGCGTGGAAAGGGAAGGAAGCACGTGCGAAATCACTTGGAGGAGCCATTAAGTGATGGCGATGTTTAAAAGATGAACAGTGACAGTTTGTTCCCTTCACCGACACGTGTCCCTTCGGGGTGGCTTCCCTTCTGTGGCTCTTCTGTTCTGCCTCCCTAAAAAGCGCCAGCTGCTTCCATTCAAAAGCCTTTTTAGTTCTGGCTCAAAAAACAAAAAATTAGATAAGGCCTTTTGAGTTTTTCGGGGGAAAAAAAAGATAAAGCCTTTTTAGTTAGATATAGATATTAAAAACTCTTATTCTTTAATTTTTTTTATTTGATTAAGGATTTTTTTTTTAAGTTTAGAACATAGAGATTTTCACTTTTCTTAGTGCATGTTTGGATTAGTGGTGGAGAATGAGTTTTTTTTATAAATGGATTTTTGGAAAAATCATATAGAAAAAAAAAGAAGCTTTGTAAATGTGATTTGTGTTTGAATTGACGGTGTCAAAAGTGACTTTTTTTTTAATAAAAGTTGAGAGAAGTAACTTGAATGAGCTTCTCATAAAAGCTCCATTTGCTTCATAAGCTCAGTCATCTCAAAAACTTTCTCAAACACGTCAAATGAGCTTTTGGAGCTTTTAACCCCCAGATAAACTTTTTTTAGACCTAAATAGATTCCCAAACAGACCATTAATAAGTATATTTCTGTTGAAGCAGACTTGTGTTCTTTTTTATGAGAATGAGGGTTCTTACCACGACAGTCAATAATTTATTGATTTATTCTATAATTTTTCAAATTATTTGTACAATTGGGATAACTCATCGAGAAAAAAGGGCAGGAATGTTATTATAAAGAGTGCGAAAATAACTCATCCCTTTCATTTCTCATCAAAAGCTTTTTCTCCAGATCATCACCGCATTGTGTGGTTGGGAAAAAAAAAACACTGCATTGTGTGACCCTGAGCAATGACTAAAATATATATCGTGGAATTTTTAATTAGGATAATTAGTTAAAAGTATCTGTTTGAAAAACTTAATATATTTTTATATATAGAAATACAATTACTCTGAAAGATTTTACAAACATAAAGTACTAGCTTTTGAATTAGGTTCTTATAATCAATAAATTTACAAACAAGAACCTTTAACCAATTTATCCACTTTAATGTTATTTTAAATAGAATTTGTTTATCCGTTTTTTTCCTGGAGGCTTTTTTTTTTGTGATCCTATGTGACTGCAACACGAAGGCTAGATAGAATCATAAATTTTGAGATGCTAGCTGGGTGCACTTGGTAGCCTATTATGTGTGTGTTTGGGATAGTGATAGGAAAAATGACTTATTATGATTCTGACTTATTAAAAATGACTTAATAAAAAAGTCAATTTTTGTAATATGATTTATGTTTGGATGAGCGATTGAATAAGTGATTTTTCATAAGTCAAAACATGTTTGGATTGACGATTATATAAGTGTTTTTTTAAAAATAAAAACTTATTTGGATTGGCAATTACATTATTGCTTTTGTGTTAATTATAACAAAATAAGATATTTAAAATTAAAAATTAGTAGAAAAATTGAAGTTAGAAAATGTGATACCAAAATATATAATTTCACATAAAAATATTACATAACTAATCAGATCACATGTCCCGTAATCGATCTCTAATCATGTCATGAATATGATTCATACGGGTTGAAGATTATTCTATTTTTAAAGGTAATTGATAATATTATTTATAATATTATTTTAACACTTTCAAGATACTTTGAACCAAAAAAAAATTAGGACAACATTATTCCTAATTAAAAACTTACTGAATATATTTACACTTTAACTCAAAATTTAATGTTACAATCAATATTTAATTTTTTTCCCGTACAAAAAAGGTGTAGAATTAAATAAGAGAAGATGTGTGGACCCGGGGGGAGTGGGTAACGAGGCACACAGATGGGGCCAAAAATCTGTGTACAAAAATAAGCTGCAGCTTATTTCAAAAAAAAGTGGGTGTCTTGGGCTTATTTAATAAATTGCGTTTTCAGGTTTTTTTTTTTTGTAAAACGTTGTTCCAAACACAGCGAAAACGTGGTGCGTTTTGAATTGGGCTTTTTGCCCCAAAATCGGGCTTATTGGGCTCCGAAACGCTGTACCAAACACAGCCTATAGAATGACTAAGAACACATTTAGATTGTGAGAAAAAAATAAGAAGGTGAGAATGCTATGAAAAAATCTTCAAAAAATGGTCAAGAAACTTATTATGAATAGCGGACCAATGCATTTTTTATTTATCCATATAAACATGGTGTTAATTTACATCTATCATTAACAGTACTAATAACTACTACAAATTATATTTTACTTACATACATATACATATATATATATATGTGTGTGTGCGCGCGCGCGCGCATGCGTGTGTATTGCTCGTACATTGGTCCTAATCATTATTGGAATGCAGTAGTATAAAAAAAGCATAGAGTTATATTGTTTATGGATTCTAAATAACATCTCAAATTATTTGAAAACATACAAGGTTTATCTAAGTAATAATTGTAACTAGGAAATACTTAAGTCAAGGTTGCTAATATCCATGATGTAAAGTCTTCCAAGTACATGTTGAAGGTATGATCATGTCTCCTATTTTTCAAATATTTTCATTTAACTATAAATCTATATGAAATAAATTAGGACACATGATTATGATTATGTGCTATTGGAGAATTTGACATGATGAATATAAAAAACTTGACATGAGTTATTTAATGCATAAGTTATGAATAACATGAGTTATTTATTTATAACATATAACTCCACATCGCATAATTCACTTTTGTTTGTTTTTGTTTTTGTACATGTTTGGATTAATTTTTAGAAAATAAATTTTGCAACTTACGAGGTAAGTATGTGGGAGAATTTTTTCTCAGCTTGAGAAAAAAGACTTTTAAAATCACGGTTTTGTAGTTTGCCCAACATACATTTTGTTAGAATCCCTCTATTCACTTAGAGCCTGTTTGGATTCACGTTGGCACACCTCAAACGCGCGGTCAACGCCGAAAAGCTCAGTGGCCGTGAAAGAAGGTGTTTGGGTTGACGGTGAGTTTCACTGGGCTTCTTTGCCGAACATGGCTTCTGGAAGAAGCCCCCAGTAGGTGCTTTTTGTAGCTACCACAACTTCACGGTGAGAGACGAGATAGCTCTTAATTGTTTTGGTCTAAACCGAAACAAATGAGGGGCTTTACGCGGCCAAAGTGGAAAAGGATCACCTTCACTGGCCACCAAACTAGAACCATCGTTTCTTAACTTGGCATGTCACCTTTATCAGTCTAGTCATGGGATTCTTCATTGTTGAGCAGTTTTTACGAAAGAAGAGTCCCTATAAATTCATTACCACACTACCATACTTCAATTCAAAACCAAGAAACAAGCTCTCATATATCTCAACTTTCTTCCTCAAACAAAGACACAGCAAAAACAAACATCCATGGGAGGCAACAACAACAGGAAGAGGAAGCATCTTTGAGGTTCATGTCAATTTTCAACATGTTCAAATCCAACATGAAGAACAGAGGAGGCTAGTTTGATTCCTACGACGACAGAACGAAGGCTCGTAAAGTGTGGCCTAGTGATGAAGACAAGGGTCATTGGGGAGTGGTTGAACCTGAGATTAACATTAAAGCTGAAGCCTTCATCGCTCGATACAATAAAGATCAAACCTTGATTCTCTTACTCCTTGCCACGCCACCGCCAACTGCATCGCAGTATCATCAGAGTGTAAGGGCTTGACCGTGAGTTGAGAATGTGTTTGCATCGTAGCTTGGAGACGGAGTGAACAGTGTGACGAGACACAGAGCCAGAGACGTTGAGTGGAAGGGATCGTCTGATGAAGCTATACTTTGTTTTCCTGGTTCACCAATGAAAATCTGGTTCTAGGAGATGAAGTTCGCCGGAAATGGAGTTTGAAGAAAGGTCAGAGAAGGCCACCGGCAATTATCAAAAAGGGCAATGATGAAGGTGATGAGAGGAAGAAGGGTATGAGTTGCGTGGCGCTGAAACTGTCTCCACTCCCTAAAACTATCGGGTCTCTGTTCCTTCCAAGAAAGAAGAAGCGGCTTTGGTCAAATGAAGAATTGTCAGGGATTTACTTGCAGATTTCAAAAGTTTTTGAGGAGGGATTAAAGGGAAAAATTTTGAAATATTTGTAGGTTGAACTACAATTTACGAAACATTGCGTACTTTTCTATGATTTCCTCAATCCCTTTTCTTCATTCACTTGTAATCTCCATAAATTATAAGCAATTTTCTGTAATTTTCTCCAGTAATCAAAATATTAATTATGACCCTCCAATTTCTTATTAAGCACCTACAATGCAAGATTAATTAATAAATTTTGACAATTTTGCCTTTGATTACAATTAATTCAATACGAATGTTCCTAACTTAAATTAGTGCTTAATCATGTAATAATGTCTCAAAAAATGCATTAATTGAACTTTTTGTATTTTATCAAACTTTAATTTTAATTTTTTACTTTAATTATCACAATATATACAAATAATATATATATCATTCATGCGTTTTTCAGTCATTTTCCATCTAAACGAAATTTTCAAACAATAATCCAAATAAGTTTAATGTTAGAAAAAAAGTCACTTCTGCCACCGCTAATCCAAACACAAATCACATCTACAGTCTGACTTTTTTTCTATCTGACTTTTTAAAAGCTCATCTACTAAAAAAACCTTTTCTCTACTGCTAATCCAAACAGTCACTTAATCATACACGCTTCAACGTCCCAAAATCTATTTTTTAAATATTTCATGGCATAAACTAGCAAACTAGGTAGAGTAGGCTGTCACGTGCTGCGAGATCGATCCCAAGCAAAACTTTACGAGCGGATCACCAAAGCATAGAGATAATTACTTAATTTTTTTGCGAGATAATTACTTAATTAGGCATATGAAAAGTGCCCCCTTCATTAAACAAGAGGTTTTATTTAGTTGTTAGTATAATATACTCATCAATTAACTTTGTCTCCAAATTTTATATAGTTTTATCCTCACATTATCCATATTGATTACATAAAATAAGAGAGTTTCCATAAGGATAGTTATATTGATTCCACAAAATAATAAAGTTAATTATTTTTTTTAATATCCACGAATTAATTATTCTATTTCTTTTTTTGATAAACAATTAATTATCCAACTGCTAGAACACATATGTACAAGTTATCTCAGGCTTCCCTCCCACCAAAAAGATAATATAAATGAAAAATGAATTGATCCGTTGGATCCCTGCGATAGATGTTTAAAATATAAAACGCGAGAAGGTCTGTTACAAACTCTTGCGCTGATGGAATCATTTGGTGCACAAAAATCCAAAGCTAAACATGAGAGTTAATCATTCATTAATAATACCACTATTATTAATATCGATGACGGGCCCTGTTGATCCTTAATTACAGGATTGTCGTTAACACGTGCTGGTTCTTGTATCCATAGATCTGCTCATGAAGCGACCCACAGATGCTTGCCACGTGGAAATCAGGGTAGAGCTTGGCCCCGGACTTCAATTTGCTTGCGTTGTTGCTCTGTTGAGTGTTAATGATGCTACATTTATCTCCATTAACTGTGATCGACATTGGATTGGTATATAGTCGAAGTCCTATAATCCAACTAACATTAAACACCTTCTTAAGTCTTTATTAAATATGAGACTGTGAGTTCAGCTCTCAAGATTCGGTGTGTGCACGGATTGAGTTAATGTCTAATTTTGTTGTGAAAGTTTTTAGATAAAAGTTAGAGAAAATTACTTAAAAATACTTTGGAGGTAAATTAATTGCTGATTGCTACCAAACGTGCAAGCGATCTTCTGTGTGTGCAAGCAATCTTTCGTTTTGTGCAAACCATCTTCCGTGTGCACAAAAGTCTTCTATATAAATGTGCAAACAATCTTCCATTATGTGCAACATATCTTCCATGGTAGCATCCAGCAATTAATTTGCTAAAAAGGTATTCATCAGCAATTCTCCCTAAAAGTTATACTCTCTCCCGTCTTATTTATAAGTAACTTTTTTTTATTGCGCAAAACGAACTAGTAATTAAAAGCAATAAGTATATAAAAAATGTCATATTTTTTTCATATATGTCCCTATTTATGAAAAGAGTATAGGAAAGAGAATAGATAAACAGTTTGAGAGATAATAAGTATAATATATGAGAAAGAATGAGTATCTAATAACGGTAAAATAAGAAGAAGAAGAAAAAGCTTACATTTTCAAACAAAAAAGTGAAAGTTGTTTATAAAAAGGGCTAATGACTACCTATTTTTAGATCATTTTAAGACATATTTTAATATATTTGGAAGTCATCTATAATAAATCAAATGGATTTTAGTCAAATTTTGATAAGATATTGATTTAAAGGGATTTCATTATAAATATCAAAGTTTAGGATAAAAATAATGATATTAATAATAAAAATAATAATTTAAGATAAAAAGGAAAAGATATTTCAATTATTGTTGTTGTTGTTGTTCTTATCATCATCATCATCATTTATTATCATTATCATCATTTATTATTATCCTTATCTATTTTTTTTATCTTTTTGTTTGATTTTATTTTTCTAGAGAAATATTGCATGAGGATTTAGGAACTTAATCTATATATAGGGGTTTAGATTCTTTAGAGGAGGAGGACACACGTTCGGGTGTAGACAAAGGGAGAGGTGTTCGGGTTCGGTCATCATCTTCACAGGAAGACGAGAGGACTGTGGATGTGACTGATTTGAAGACCGACAATGCCACTGGATCAGAGGACACTAGAGAATTGGGAGTAATTGAAGCCAATGAATTGAAACTTAGAAGAGATTTGAGGCTCAATCTTTTGATTTTATTAATTTCTTCTCTTTCCTTTTAGTTGGCTCTTATTTTGTTGTGGATTATTATTGCTTTGGTTTAGTTTTGGTTATGACTATAAGTAGCTAAGTTTCTTATTATAGGATTAGTTTAAACTATTGGATGGATTAAGACTTTTTTTATTTATTTCTTTTATATATTAAAGAAATTTATGTGTTAATTTTATGTTGTGCTTAATGCTTCTAGGTGATTGACCAGCACTTAGACTGTTAGATTCAATTGAGTGATGCTTGAGAAAGCTAGTTTAATTGTAGAACTTAGATAAAATTGTGCTAGATTTGAAGTTTAGGGGTTAAATGGATGATTTGTTAATAGAATAGAGATATATCTATTAGCCTAGCATTGTCTAATTGAGGATAGAGTTTAATGAGTATTTTTGTTAACTGAGACAAGAGATTGCGCGTGTTGATTAAAAATATGGAATTTGTTTTGATTTGAGAAAGCTTTATCAATTAATTTTGAACATTTGACAAATACATTTTTAATAATTTAAGAAAAATTTAAATTAGTCTTATGAAGTATAATAGGGATAAGTAATCTTAGGTTCCTCCAGTATTGAAGTTCCCGAATAAATTCTCTTTTAATCAATTAATTCTTAAGCATAAAATTTCTTTCAAATTACTTTCACTTAATTAAGAATATAAGTATGATAATTAACTCATTTTTGCTTTAGTCCTCGTGGGAACGATTTGTGACAATTTGTGCACTTGCAGTTAAGCTAGACGGCTAACAAGGACTAGCCTCATGAGAGAGAAAATTGCTTATAAATAGGACCAGAGAGAGTAGGTGCCAATATAATTAAAAAAATGGTTAATAAGCAAATTTACTAACGAAGTTTTGTCTGATGAGCGTCTGACACAAATTTGCTTTAAAAGGGACAAAAATACCAATGAACAATTAAAAAGGAACATCCAACACAAAAATTGTTAAATCCGTACTAACAGCATTAAATTATAAGAGAAGAAAACCCCTAACGGTGTTAGTACGGATTTAACGGTTTTTATACTGGATGCCCATTTTTAATTGTTCATTGGTATTTTTGCCCCTTCTAAAACATAGTTGTGCCAGACGCTTCTCAGACAAAACTTCGTTGGTAAATTTGCTCCTTAACCCATAAAAAAATTGGCACCCATGGCTGTCGATGGTGAGCATTAATGTTTATTAAAAAAATATTATATTATTTTGAGTATGTTATAAAATGCTAGTTTAATTTGCCAAATGTCTCATCCATGTTAAATGACGGGAATAAAGACAGGGTGACAGATGAGATGAGAAACAATGGTAATGGAGTCATGGGGAAATAAGTTGCTTGAGGAGATACGGACATTCAAAGCTCCCCTTCATATTCATAACATAGTAGTTATTTTTATTTAAGTAACATTATTCAAATTCAAAATGTATTAATTTATGGAAAACACGCATATACTTAGTTTTAAATACTCAATGGAACCGTTTCAACTAAATCAAGACATGTGAACTTTTTTAAAATAAATTCTTGCTATTAATATCACCAATACTTTAAAAATGGCTTCTTCTTTTTTCCTTTTATATAATTGAACAGAAGCATTTTCAAACACTATTATACATATAGAGTTAAGTATCTATGCGTCTCCCTTAATTGATTCAATGCTTGTTTGGAGTTAATTATCATAAACATATTTATATAACTCTAGACAAAGCAAAGAAATCAAAGAACTTCTTGGGAATTCTATAAAATTCATTTGTTCTTTTTTATCTGAAAGATAATTGGAACTTCACCTTTGTTCAAATCTTATTGAGAGGCCCACTAAAGATTAGAAATTGTTGAAGAAATAGCAAGATATTTCTTTTGTTCTTTCCCGGCATCAGAGAGTTATTTATTTCAATTTCTATCCTTATACTTGTGATAAGTATTGGTATTTATCCGAATTTCATTTTTTATTATCAATTACAAGGTCGAAGCTATTATGTCTAATTTTGTATAGATGGTTTTCATGAATGGATAACTTAAACCAAAAAAATTAAAGAGAGCAAAAAAACATATTTTTTTTAATAGTGTCCATTGCACAACGGATTTTTTTTTTAAATTCAGATTTGTTACGAATATTAATTATGTTGATGTCCATCGGCTCATATCCTAATCAACATCTACTTGGCTGCTTTTAATGCTTTCTTTTACTTCATCCCCAAGTCGATGAGCTTGCTCCCCAAGTTTTTGCTCTCCAAGTTTGTTTTTAGCAGTGAAGGTCTATAAATAGAGACCTTGGGTCAAGCATTATAGACACAACAAATTCAATGAGAAGTTATTTCTACTTTCTCTCGAATTTTCTCTCTTCTCTTATCTTTGGCTCTCTAATCCTAGATATCTTTATTTCCATAATACATTATAAGCATGAAAGCTCCAACGAAGGTATAATCTTCTTATTGTTTCTTTGACGATTTCATCTACCTTTTTTTATCGTATCTTTATTTGATCTTATCTATCCAGGATAATTTGAGCCACTATATAACATTAAAGAGATACTTTTACCTATTGTTATAAATATTGGGTTCTATAATTAAGATTTGAGATTGTTATTGTTTTTATATCTTATATATATTTTTTACAAGTTCTTTTATATTCTTATTGTCATTTTAGTATGGCTTCTCTGATTTCTGAAATTATACGACTAGAAGTCATATAGTTTTGATTTCTTATTTTGATATGATATGATATGGTCAGAAGCCATATCCCTCTGATTTTTACTGTTATATGGCTAGAAGCCATATTCATTCGATTTCCTATTACATGGCCAGAAGTCATATACCCTTTTCATTTTCTATCTTACTACATGGTCAAAAGTCATATGTCTTTTCATCTTTTGTCTTAGTGTACAGTTGGAAGTCATGTACAACTTTTATTTATCTTGAAGATAAATAGTTTAATCTCTCATCTTGAGATCAATTAGCCTGAAGCTATGAGATTAAATGGTATGAAACCATAAAAGTTTTAATTTTCTTATCTTGCTTTATTAATTATTTCTTGTCTTTACAAATTTACTGTTATTTTTGTTTATGATATTATATTGTGTTTTTACATTTTATATTTTAATGATTCTCGTTTATTTCTTTAATTAGTCTAAACAATGCCAAACCTTGTAAAACTTGAATTTGTGGCTCTTGACATTACTAGAAATAACTATTTATCTTGGATGCTGGATGCGGAAATCCATCTGAATGCCCATGGTCTAGAAGACACAATTAAGAAGGGAATTAGGCATCCAACCAAGATAAAATCAAATCCATGATTTTTCTATACCATCATTTGCATGAAGGTTAAAAAATTGAATATTTGACCGTAAAAGATACACTTGTTCTTTAGAACAATTTAAAATAAAGGTATTATTACCAGGAGATGATCATCCTCCCAAAAGCTTGTTATGACTGGATACATTTGTGTTTGTAAGATTTTAAATCTATAAGCGAGGATAACTCAGCAATTTTTAGGATTGCTTATCAATTAAAATTATGTGGAGAGAATGTTATAGATGAAGATATGTTAGAAAAAACATTCTCCACCTTTCATACATCCAATTTGCTTCTGCAACAATATCATGAAAAAGGTTTACAGAAATATGCTGAATTAATTTCTTGCTTCTTTGTGGCTGAACAGAACAATGAGCTTTTATTGAAAAACAATGAATCTCATCCAATAGGCTCAACTCCATTCCCAAAAGCGAATGTAGTAACGAATGAATCTATTTGTGGCCGTGGACATGGCGACAGCCATGAGTGTGGCCGTGGTCAAAATCGTGGTGGTTCAAATTTCTACCCAAAGTGGGGAAATATTGATAAGAACCACAAAAGGGAAATTAGTGAGCATTATAAACATATTGAAAATCCATGTTATCGCCTTGGTGGCAAGAGTCATTAGTCTTATACTTGTCATACGCCAATACACCTAGTTGAACTTTACCAAAAATCTCTTAAAAATAATGGTAAAGGGTTAAAGGTTGATGTAAATCATGTTGATAAGGCTGAATGGAGATATATATATTACCCATTTGGATGTTGCTGATTTCTCAGCATAAATTATCTTTGTCTATTTGAACTACTATGTTTTAATGTGTTTAAACTTGCTTTTATCATATGTATTTATTTTAATTATGTTTTTATGTCTCACTTAATGAAGAATGAATCTTATTGGCATAAATCCTGAAGATTTATGTCTCATTGATAGCGCAACAACCCACACTATACTCAAAAATGATAAATATTTTTCTTCTTTGGTAATGCAAAAAGCCAACGCTCAAACTATATCTGGTAGTATAAATTTGATCGAAGGCTCTAGAAGAGCTAATATTTTGTTATCTGAAAGAATAAAATTATGTATTAATAATGCATTTTATTCTACCAAGTCTGAAAGAAATTTGTTGAGTTTCAAAGATATCAGTAGAAATGGATATCATATAGAGACAACAACTAAAAATAATCAGGAATGTTTTGCTATTACAAATATAGTTTCTGGTAGAAAATGTATATTAGAAAGTTTTTCTGCTTTTTCTTCTGGCTTGTATTATACATTTATAAACACAATTGAAGCAAGTACTATTGAAAATCAGAAGTTTACAGATACAAACCAGAAGTTTGCCAATGCAAACCAACAGTTTGCTAATATAAATTAGAAGTTTACTAATGAATTTAATGTTTGGCTTGACCGGTTAGGTCATCTCGGGTCAATCATGGTGCTACAGATAATTGGGAATTCATGTGGACAGACCCTAAAGTGTAAACAAATACCACAATCTCATGATTTATCATGTGCTGCATGTTCCAAGGGAAAGTTAATTATTCAGCCCCTCATCAAGCAAAGTAGAAAGTGAGTCTCTCACATTTCTTGAACGGACACATAAAGATATTTGTGTACCAATACACCCACCATATGGATCATTTAAGTACTATATGGTTTTAATTGATGCATCAACTAAATGGTCGCATGTTTGCTTATTATCTTCTCACAACCTAGCGTTTGCGATATTACTTGCTCAATTGATTAGATTAAGAGCAAATTACCTTGATTATCCTATCAAGAAAATATGTCTTGATAATGCTGGTGAATTTACTTCATAAGCTTTTAATGAATATTGTATGTCCCTTGAAATTGATGTTGAACATCTTATACCTCATGTTCATACGCAAATTGGACTTGCAGAGTCATTGATTAAACAATTGCAACTAATTATAAGACCTTTACTTATGAGATCTAATATCTTAATTGCTATTTACGGCCATGCCACTTTACATGCAGCAATGTTAATTCGTATTATGCTAACAAATTACTTAAGAGTTTTCCCCTTACAAATGATTTTTGGCTAGGAACCTCATATTTCCTATATAAAGACTTTTGGGTGTGCAGTATATGTACAGTAGCACTACCACAACGCATCAACATAGGTCCTTAACGAAGGATGAGAATATATATTAGGTATAAATCTCCTTCGATCATAAAATATTTAGAACAATCTACCGGAGATTTATCTACGGCACAATTTGCCGATTGTCATTTTGATGAATCACTTTTCTCAATATTAGAGGGAGAAAAGAAGCAGTTGGGTCAAAGGATTAGTTGCAATGAATTATCATTAGCTCGTTTTGATCCTCGTATAAAACAATATGAATTGAAACTTCAAAAGATAATTAATTTACAAAATTTAGCTAATCAAACGCTAGAAGTATTTACTGACCCAAGGAAAGTGACAAAGCCACACATCTTAGCTGTTAATGCTCCTATTAGAATTGATGTCCTTGAATGACAACCTATTATGAATAAATTTAAAGCTCGCCTGAAGCATGGCAAGCCCATCGGTTCCAAAAATAAAAATATTTGAAAGAGAAAAGGAGCTAAGAATATAGATGATCAAGTCAAGGATAATCAAGAAAAGTCAATAGTTCCAAAAGAGCCATCTCTTGAAGAGTTATCATCTCCAGTAGAGATATCTTTAGAAAAGAATGCCGTAGTCTCATAAAAGGCCCAAGTACCTAACATGTGTGAAAATAATGAGATCTCAATAAATTATGTTATGAATGGAATTTGATAGGATCGAAATGAAGTTAACGTTGACAACATTTTTACTTATCATATAACATATGATGTAATGAATGATAATGAGGATCATGAACTAAAATCCATTAGTAAGTGCCAACAAAGGAAAGATTGGCCTCTATGAAAGGATGTCATTAATGCACAATTAAAATCATTAGCAAAACGAAATGTATTTGGACCTGTAGTCCTTACATTTGAAGATATAAAGCTGGTTTGATACAAATGGGTTTTTGTATGAAAGATAAATGAAAAGGGTGAAATAAAAAGATATAAGGCACATCTTGTAGTCCAAGATTTTACACAAAGACTTGACATTCATTTTGAAGAAACGTATTCTCCAGTAGTAGATGCGACTACTTTTCGTTATTTGATGAACCTAACAGTAAATGAAAAACTTGATTTGCACCTAATGGATGTCGTGACTGCCTATTTGTATGGCTCACTTGATAATGATATTTATATGAAAGTCCTTGAAGAACTTAAAGTGCCAGAAACATTCAATTCAAGTTATCAAGAAAAATACTTAATTAAGTTAAATAAGTCCCTGTATGGTTTGAAGCAATCAGGGCGTATGTGATATAATCGTTTTAATAAATATTTGTTGAAAGAATGGTACAAAAATGATACAACATGCTCATGCATCTTTATGAAAAGATCTAGAAGTAAGCTTGCTATAATTGCTATTTATGTTGATGATATCGACATTACTGGAACTCTTAAAGAGCTTTAAGAGGCAATTAATTATTTAAATAAAGAATTTTAAATGAAGGACCTGAGAAGAACAAAGTTTTATCTTGGATCGTAGATCGAGTGCCTTAAAAATTGGATCTTTGTATATCAAGAAGCTTATACAAGGAAGGTCCTAGAGAGATTTTACATGGATAAGTCTCATCCATTATGTACCACAAATGATTGTAAAGTCTTTGTAGGTGGATAAAGATCCATTCCGACCTCGAGTAATTAGTGAAGAAGGTGATGAAAAATTACTTGGTCCAGAAGTACCATATCTTAGTGTTGGTGGAGCACTAATGTATCTTACTAATCAGACACGCCCTGATATATCATTTGTTATTAATTTATTAGCGATATATAGTTCTTCACCAACATGAAGGCATTGAAATAAAGTATAACACTTTAAGACTATATAGACATAGCGTTATACTACTTAAATGAATCCAAGCATGAACTTGTTAGTTATACAAATGCTGGATTTTTGTTTGATCCACACAATGGTAAATCACAAATAGGCTATTTGTTTATATATGGAGGTGCAGTTATTTTATGGTGATCTATAAAACAGATTATATCAGCCACATCATCTAACCATTCAGAAATTCTTGCAATACATGAAGCAAGTCGAGAATGTGTATGGTTGAGGTAAGTGATAATCACATACAAACAATTTGTCATTTATCTTCAAGCAAAATGGTCCTAACAGTTATATATGAGGATAATGCTGCATGTATTGTCCAACTTAAAAAATGTCATATCAAGGGCGATAAAACGAAGCATATTTCACCAAAATTCTTTTTCATTTGTGACCTTTAAAAGAATTGTGAAATAGATATCCAGCAAATCTGTTTAAGTGAAAATCTAGCAGATTGATCCATCAAGTCACTTCCAAGTACAATCTTTGAAAATTTTATCCATGCCATTGGTCTTCGAAAACTCAAAAATCTCAACTGATGTTGTCAAAAGGGGGAGTTAATACATGATGTACTCTTCCTTCCTTATCTAGGTTTTGTCCTATTGGATTTTTCTAAAGAGGTTTTTAATGAGACGACACTAGACAATGTATCAATAAATGATGTACTCTTTTCTTTAGCTAAGTTTTTTTTCCTACTAGGTTTTTCCTAGTTAAAGTTTTTAATGAGACACATTTATAGCTGGTAAAATGGGTTGGGCCAGCCCACAAAAAATGGCGGGAGCTCACCCTGCTCAGCCCGCAAGCTGGCTCGCTTTTTTTTAGTTTTTTTTTATAAAATAAATCTAAATACCCTTATCATCTTTCCTTTGATGCTGTGTTTAATTAATCCCTCATAATTTTTATTTGACACTTTTATTTTAATTTTATATTTATTTATTCTACTATTATTAAATTTAAAAGAGATGTGTTTTTGTTATGTGAGTAGATAAAAATAAGAATGAAACTGACTTCCTAACATAAATATATAAAATAAAAGAAATGTGATGTGAGTGGGTGAAAGAGGAAGGGAGTGAGAATTTTAAAAAATGAGTGAAAAATTTACCAAAAAAAAAAAATGCGAGCCAGCCTGCCAACCTGCCTTGTTGGGCTCAAGTGCTAGCCCACGGAGTGGGCTGGCCTAAATTCCATACAGTAGGTACATTCATAATGGACATCCAAAAGAGAGTGTTACGAATATTAATTATATGGATGTTTATTGGCTTATATCCTAATCAATATCTACTTGGTTGCTTTTAATACTTTCTTCTACTTCACCTCCAAGTTTCATTGCTTGGCCTTCAAGTTTTTTTTTTTTTTTAAATTAATGGTGCAGGTCTATAAATAAAGACCTTAGGCCAAACATTGTAGACACAAGAAATTGAATGAGAAATGCTCTCTACTTTCTCTCTAATTTTCTCTCTTCTCTTATTTCTTGCTCTCTTATTCTATATATCTTTATTTTCATAACAATATTAACTTTTTTTGAAAAAAGAATTGGAATTGTAATTGGATACATTTGGTGTTTGTGATAACCCCTTAAATCACCACATTATTTGATTTAAAGGGTTCTTGACATTTTGATTTATGTGAGGTCTTCTCATATTTTTACTTAATATTATCCGCTTGAGGTCATGTCTTCTTATAATTGTTTTGATTGTACAATTTAATTTCGATAGTAATATTCTATTTCAATTGAAAAATGGGACAAAATATTTTTCATTGAAGAGAGGCAAATGAAAGGCTTCTATAAAAATTCTTGTAAAATTGAGAATGAAGTTTCCACTATAGTTTATAAACCCCGTTTCAAAACTTGTTTTTGAACTGTGGTTAAAAAAGCACGTACTTATATTTAGTTGACTCATAACTCTTACTCCCTCCAATCTTAATTATAAGATAAAGTTGATTTTTTTGGAGAAATTAAAGAAATCAATTAAATTATTTTAGAGTGTTTATATTTTTAGTATCCTTAGATTATATATTAATTTATTAGTCAAATTAATTAGTTTGGAGAAAAAAATAGAAATATAAATACTCTAAAATAATTTAATTGACTTCCTTAATTTATTCAAAAAAAGGTAACTTTGTCTTATAATTAGGATTAGAGGGAGTACCATTTAATGGTGGGCCCACTTTTTTGACATTGTAATTAGATGATATTTGAAACATGGTCGCGCTGACAATGGACTGATTTGGCTGCCTCAACCGCTTCCTCTTTAGTGCTTTTCATGACTCATCTGAATATTTTGTCTCAATGGTAGCTAAAATATTCAGATTTTTTTTTTTTAATTTTTTTTCAAAGTATACACATAACATAAGCAACATAATATAGACTTGGCCACCTGAGCTGCTTTCTTTGATTTGGGCCACTGCCCGTTATCATTTCGTTCCCCTCTTCTTCAAGGCCCTGTAAGAAAAATACCTCATTAAAGAAGAATCGATTATTTATTTAACCATTTAAAAAAATATAAAGGCCAGTTGAATTACTTGATTAAATTTTGTATTAATGTTGCTTTGTTCATATCCAGAACCCCATTAAATAAATTGTAAGAGAGACAAGAAGTGACGCGTTAACTGCATCGATCTTGATTAAGACAAACACTAAAAGTATTATTTTGTTTTAAAATTCAAATGCTTAAATGATTCCATGTGACCAACAACAAAATCTCAAGTCTCACCCACCCCATTATTATTATTATTATTATTATTATATTTGAAAAGTATCGACGTCCTCGCGCTCGCGGGCTTTGATCCCGCACAACCACTTGAACGTTGGTGGAGCCCGATATTGAAATAGAGTAGTTCAGATAGTGGGCCCCGATTTTCAAACTCCATGCCTTTCCTGAAAGAAATTGTATTAATAAACAGTTCTCACTAATAAACGTTGGGTTCAGTCACTATGAATGAGTTAGTTTAGTGGTACAAGGTTTTATTAGATCTTGTTAGTTCAAATTTCAAATGAGTCATTTATATTGGGATGAACAGCTAGAACTCTAAACTTAATACTAGATAATAATATGCAAAAGGGTTGGTTCAGTTGGTAAGGATCTGACTCATAACCATAAGGTTGTGGGTTTAAAACTTACCTATATAAGGATTTTATTAATAGACGATCTATAAATACCTCTATAAATATTTTTTAAGACCGAAATATAAATACCTCTATTAACATTTTTTAAGACCGAAAGTATGTTTTGATCATGATCAGCGTTCAAAACCCAACACCCCTGAACTTTTCTTGTAAAAGAAAACAAGTTTTGAAAATTGAAATGCATCAATCTGCACCGTTGGATGACTTCATTCATTTGCTTAGCCCTGCCATATGGCTCCCTCCCATTTTTTCGGTTACGTAATACCTAGATAAAATAATTTTGGTCTAAATAATTTGATTTGACCTTTTTCCTGTCATAGTTGTTACCCGGTGGTAGGTTATTTTTTATTTTTTAGGATTAATATAATTTTTAGATCTTGAAGTTTGATCAAATTTTAGTTTTGGTCTTTTAAATTTGAAATTGGTGATTTTAATCCCTGAAATTTTACCCAATTTTGGTTTTGATTTCTAAAGTTTGAAATCAGTGGTTTTGGTTCCTGAAGTTTTACCCGATTTTGATTTTAGTCCCTTAAATTTGAAAAGGACTTGATTTTTTTTCCGATCTGGTCGAGTTTCATAATCGGGTCATCAAGTCCTTTTCAAAACTTTCAAAACTTGAGGGATTAAAACCAAAATCGAGTAAAATTTTAGGGACCAAAACTAAAATCGGGTGAAACTTTAAGAATAAAAAACACCGATTTCAAATTTAAAAGACTAAAACCAAAATTGGTTCAAACTTGATCAACTAAAAATTATATTAACCCTATTTTTTATGTTTATGCATATAAACGATAAGCCTATTTTTTTTTTTCACAACGAGTATAATTGTATTTACAAATATCGGAGTCAAAGCGTGTTTTTGGGCGGTTGATGGGGTCAGTAGGTAGATGAGAATTCTACTTCTGTTCGCACTGGATGCTATCCGCGAACGCCGTTTCCAATCTTCTATCCTCTGTTCTGCACGTTGTCAAATAATGACAAAGTAAATCAAATCCAATGGAAGCTATAGGAAGGGGAGATTGATACACCGAACTGGCTCAACCCTGGTTAGGTCTTTGTCGTTCTAATTTCCTCATCTCCGGGTTAAAATCTAACTTTGTCTGGTTCTGACAAGCTGTTCTCATCAAGGAGAGCTTTGTGACGTCGAAATCCAAGGTAATTTATCTCGGACCTCAAGAGCTTCAGTCTACTGCCTTCCTCTTTGGTCCATGCCTAGAAAGACTCTGTTTATTGTGTTACTTGTTTATCTTGGTGTCAATCGTCAGTTTCGGACGGCAAATGAGGTTTTAGCATCTTGATCTGGAATAGGTTGTTCGAAATTGCTTGACGAGATTGAGCAAATGCTACTAGTGATTTTGTCAATATCTATTATTGCAATCTGATAAAACTTGTTTGGTTGCGACTCCAATAGACGGCGATGTCTAAAATATTCATGACTTGAGAAGTTGGGTTGTTTTGGGATTTCAAGAAATTAGAGAATATGGATTGCAAAGGCGATTTTGTTGACTCCGGGTCTGGAGTGTCTAATGCTCAATCAATGGAGGATGGAGTTCTTCGGGGAGATGAAAGATGCTTTAAGCAAGTTTCGCCTCCCAGGGTTGGTGGTTCGAGGAACACTAGCCCTATGGGTCGTGCAGGGCCGAGGAACACTAGCCCATCAAGACAAAAGGTCGTTAAGACCAAGCCACGAGGCTTAGACGAGGAAACACTTGCTACATTTTCTAAGGCAGTACATACTGATATTCAAATGGAGGATAATATATGGGCAATGTTGCCTGAGGACTTGTTGTATGAGATCTTAGCTAGGGTCCCTCCATTTATGATTTTCCGGCTTCGTTCTGTCTGTAAACGGTGGTATTCATTGCTTCAAGATAGCAGTTTTCTCAAGTTCCATTCGCGAGTGCCATCTCATGGGCCGTGTCTTCTTACGTATTGGAAGAACTCACAAACCCCACAATGCTCGGTCTTCAGCTTGCCTCTGAAAACCTGGTATAGAATACCATTCACATTTTTGCCGCAGTGGGCATTCTGGTTAGTTGGTTCTTCAGGCGGTCTTGTTTGCTTTTCAGGGCTTGATGGATTAACATTTAAAACTTTGGTTTGTAACCCCCTCACACAAACATGGAGGATACTTCCAAGTATGCATTATAATCAGCAGAGGCAGCTCATAATGGTCGTTGATCGAATGAATCGATCATTTAAATTGATAGCCACTAGTGATGTATATGGTGACAAGTCATTACCAACTGAAGTTTATGACTCAAAGCTTGACAGATGGTCAGTTCATCAAATAATGCCAGCAGTAAATCTCTGCTCCTCAAAGATGGCATATTGTGATTCCAGATTGTATTTGGAGACCCTTTCACCACTTGGTTTGATGATGTATCGGATAGACACAGGTCATTGGGAACATATTCCAGCAAAGTTCCCACGCTCCTTATTGGATGGGTATTTAGTAGCTGGAACCCAGAAACGTCTTTTTCTAGTTGGGAGGATTGGCCTTTATAGTACTCTTCAGAGTATGAGGATTTGGGAATTGGATCATGCCAGAATTATGTGGGTGGAGTTAAGTAGGATGCCCCCAAAGTACTTTCGCGCTTTGTTGAGATTATCGGCTGAGAGATTTGAATGCTTTGGACAGGACAATTTAATCTGTTTCACATCTTGGAACCAGGGGAAGGGCCTTCTATTTGATGTTGATAAAAGAGTCTGGTCCTGGATTGGGGGCTGTGCCCTTCAGTCATATAATAGCCAGGTTTGTTTCTATGAGCCAAGATTTGATGCTTCTATATACTAAGCTGAAGTTTTGTGGCTTGATGTTGGATGTCCATTCAAATTGACAACTGAGAGGCTTACCAGAAAATTTCTTCCTGACATGGTTTTTTGAGCATTAAGTTCCTTCTAACAATTCAAAATTTATTTCACAAGGGGCTGATTTGTTTATCAGTCAAGTTCTCCCAAGAACTACTAAGCGGATACCTGATCATTAATACTGACGCAGCTTCATAAACAGAATTGAACTGTGCGGACTGGGTTTCACTATGAATCAGGGTTCTGCCTTTCATGTGTAGTTGAGGAAGGTTTGAAACTTACATACGAGGGGTTGGCATGTTAAAATGGAAGGATGATGTTCAGGGTGCAATTAGAAGGCATTTTCTTCTCAAATATCTGCATATATCACTTGGAAATGCTCATGACAATGAAATTACATATCTTCAAATGTAATTTGTTTTGACTTTTTCTGGCTTACCATTATCATGGAACTGTTTTTTTTTTTAATCTTGTCTTGGACAATAACCTCGTATAACTTTTCGTGTAAATGGGTTCGCCCCTAGTGGTGGTTTATCAGTGAATCTTTTTTATTTGGGTCAAAGTGTCAGTATCCTTCTTAGTGAAGATGACACACACTACGATCTTGTGATCTTGCCTTTGATATGGTGTGTGTTTGGATTAGTTTTTTTTAATAGCTTTTACGACTTACGAGGTAAGTGTGTGAGAGAAATTTTATCTCGGGTTACGCAAACTATAGTTTAGGATGTTGTCAAACACACACATGATCTGACTATTCTTGTTGCCATCGCGCCAAAAAACAAAAATCCAAATATTTTTTGCGCACACATATATGGAAAAAAAAAATCTGAGCTACCCTAGCTGAATTTATTTTAGCCTCCGCAAACTGGCTGATTTCTAGAAACACCACTGCATGCATTGTAGTCTTGTGCAATTCACAGACATCAATTAATGTCGTGTGTCAAGTCTAGAACAAAATGTTCAAATTATTTACTCCATTTAGTAGGTTTTTCTAAAAATTCTGACACACATGGGAATTAGAGAGTAGTTAATGTTGTGATCTCTGAGTAATGGATGAAAGTAGTTAATGTAGCTTGAGATCTCTGAATTGTTAGAAAGCTACTAATGAAGATTTTTTTGAGTTGGTTATGGCGTTCTGTTTTCTGAGTTATGTAGATAGTAACCCAGTGCACGAAAATCTTCACACACTTGAAATTATTTAGAGATACATTCTACCAAAAACTGCTTGCGGTGGTATGGAGTACCCCATGTATTTGTTGCCCAGATTGTATTGTGTATAATTGTTGATTGGAAGGAGCTTGATGCTTCACTGTTTTTTTTTTTCGCATGGAAGACTAACTTCTTGATTAACAGTAGAAATTAGAAAATACACTATCCGTAGGACGCGATTCTTGAAGAATTCTCACCATATACTATACAATCATGCACTGGCTAGTATTTGATTCTAACAGTCTGACATGGTGTCCTACACGCAATTGAATCCTACTGATGAATACACCAGTCTTTGTACGACCCAAATTTTTCTGTGATTCATGATCTCAGAAAGTTATGGTTGAATCGAACTCGCTGACATCTGGAGTATATAAAACCATTGCATCAAGATTTTAAGACTTGCAGTTAATACTGTACCTTGCATATCTGTATTTTGGCGCATCAACAGAAACATGGATTTATTGCTTGCTCGTTGGGGGAGAGATATTTTTATTTCTTATTGCTATTAAAGTGTCCAAATAAAGATGAACGATGATGTGCCTTTATTGTTCTTTTGCTCACGTATCTCTCACTCACTAGAATCTCCTGAATTGACCATAGTCTCGTATTCTTTCAGAAAGCTTATGGTGCTCAGTTCAATTTACTTTAATATATTAAAACGACAACCATCTATGTTCTGAATTGATATCATCTGTAGTTTGATGCATGATTTTGAATCAATATCGTATAATACCTCTGATGTATCTTGATTTTTGTCTGAGATGATCTGGCTTGAACATGGACATGCTATACGGAGTTCAGGGTCAGATGCTTGGATTATTTGACAGGGAAAGTGGAAGATTCTCAAATATTAAAAGCACTGGGGTCATGCACCGGCTTTGGCATTTCAAATGACCTTATTAGTAGCGTACAAAAGGAACAAACAGATTGTATATTTCATACATATGCCATGTGATCTGCAACTTCATCTATATATTTCGCTTTCAACTGGCACCAGATCAGACGATATATGCAAAGTAAAGACCAAATGACTTGTTTTGACTGCTTTGCTCAGTCTGCTTCAGTTCAGACCAGATAAACACATTCATACTTGAAATTGATAACACTTCTTTTCCCCCATTTTGTTTTAAAATTTATATTTGATTGATTATTTTATTGTTGTCAATCGTTTTATGGGATTTTTTAAATCCTCAGCATTCCAAGGATTAATGTAACGGTTAAGTGTCAGAATCCATGCTAGCTATGTTAAAGTAATACCAAGGTTCTGCTTGCTAAGTTTTTCTCTCTCGGTTGAACAATACTTATACAAACCCAAGAGAAGAAGAAACAATCAAAGGATGAAGTGCAGATTGCTGGCTAGCTTTTTAATATGGTTTCTCTTGGTTACAAATGCCCTGGGGGAACTGTCACCAACAGTATATCTGGGTAAAATCATTATATCATCATCTTCATTATTTTACCTTCAAATAGATCATATTACAAGATTGAGTGAACTGATTTTCAAAGCTGTAACAGCAGGTCTGGAAAGGAAAGAAAACAAGCCTGAGGTTACTAGCACTAATTTGTTTGCTCGAAAGGTAGGTTTGTTTACTAATTTATTGTCTCATGAGACATCTCGTAGATTTGATGTCCATATCAATAAAGATATCCATTACATTTCATGCACAGGAATTATCTGATAGAATTGGAGCGGCTCACATGAGGAGGCTAGGGCTAGGGGAAAGCAACCTTATGGCCCAGAAAGAGCCAAGTATGGCTTTTAAGAATGAAAGAAGCACATAGAAGGAGTTAAAAGATTTTAGTTGCAGCCCAGCTTTGAAAATAAATATATAACTTTGAAGGGTAGGGGGATATAAAGGTTATCTTTAGAGTGGGGCCAAAACTATCACACAAAAAGCTCCAAGGAGCTGGCTTTCTAGCTTTCACTTGTGATTGAAGAAGTCAAAAACCCTTGCGCTTGTTTGTTAATGGCTTGCTTGTACACGTCTTCCTTTCATATGTAAATTCATGTACTGCAATTTCTTAGACGTAATTTGATGCCCAAGACCCATATCTTTTTGCTAAATTTTTACATAGGAAAGCTGTATATACCATATAACACACTCAAACATATGCAGAGTTGTGTTAGCACTTTACCATGAAGTTATTAATGTGGCTCATCATATATGTCTGCTTTGGTGCTTCAGGGAAGGAGGATGATGCTTTGGAGAACTATACATCAAGCTTACTGATGCAAATGAATGATCAGGTTCTAGATTTAATTATTGCTTCTTTTTTTTTTCAATGTATGAAGTAATTCCCTACTGCTAAATGTTAATGACTCATTTATAGAGCTTGTCTCTAGTGTACCTCTCTCTACTTATAACAAAATAATACTAATCTTTTGCAAATTCACTACCTGTTGTTTTCTAGATAATAAACGTCAGACCCAGCAGTAATTTAAATAATTTCCACAGAAGGAGCATATATTGGAGCCAAAGGAATAAAAAAGCATCAATTTTGCAATTCCAAGGAGTAAGTTTTGTAATAAGAACCCAAAGTGTTTGTGTTTGCAATATTATAATGCAAAGGTGGCAGATGGAGGCAGGTTGATGAAGAATCCTTCAAGACAAGCTAAAAGACAAATGGCTGCGGAACATCCAGAGAAGAAAGATGAAGCCAAAAATCTAAGTAAGGCTGCAAATGAGATTGTGAATCTAACGCATGAGGATTACAAGGGAATGGCCAACGGCAAGCCACCTATCAACAATCATGAGCCCAGAAGCTGAAAGTAAACAAAAAAAAAAAAAAAGAAACAAAAAGAAGCCTTTTGTCATTTTTTCCCCCAATCAGTGCAAAGGCAGGCAGCAGTAGGACTCGTTTGTTTCCATAGAATCATAGATGTACAATGATAAACTATGATTGCTGAACATGATTTGAATCTTCATAATATCCTTTATGAAATGCTATCAGAGATATAATGACTTGAGTAGTTAAGCTAAAATATTACATCATTTTTTTATTTCATGACTAAGTTTGTTCAATAATATTTTTCTGATTCTTTTTTAAAAGTAGCTATGACCATTTCGCTTTTAGGGCGTCTAATACATAAACACATACTGAATCTTAATTAAATACTAAATATTTTATTATTATAGTCCTGTCAAGTGGGCTAAATCTATCCGAAGTAGTTTTTCTAAAGCTAATGAGGAGTGGGTGCATTATTAACTAAATTTTTTTACTTGAAAGAGAATGATGCACTGAATAATAAATATACTCCATTTACAAAGGATGGGTTTTTATTATGGGTTAAGATGCAATTTTACCAACAAAGTTTTTTATGGGAGTATTTGGCACACATAATTTTTTTTTTTCAATCCGTTAGGTTTTATTTTAAATTGACCTTGGTGATTTAACGAACGTTTGATGAATTTTAACTGCCTTGGTGGACTGGGAAAAATTTTGTCGGTAAATTTGCACATTAACCCTCTTATTATTGTCATTTTATCTATTTTCAACTATTTTTAGAGTTTATTTTATCACAAGCACTACTTTTCCAATGAATTATTATTATACTTGCAAAGTAAGTTTTATGAAAGTTTAACTAAACATTATATTTACTCCTTTCTTTTTTTTTTTTTGGTTAAAAATCAAAATGCATTGAAAATCAAATGTTTGTATATCATATTTTTGCAATCATACAAGAACATGATGATAGAATATTCCTAACATGACTATATAATGACCTTGAAAATAAAACGTTGTCAAGGTTAAAATGGGAAAGGAAAGAAGAGATGTCCTAGTATAAGATGTTTGAAGATCCTTTCCTAGCACCTTCTAGGGACAGAAATCTTTTTCCCCAACAAACCACCTGGAGAGTTTGTTTAGGCAAAACATTGAAAAGATGACATTCATGAGTTAATTGTAAGGATGCTATAAGAGAAAGTAAAGCCAAAAAAGGTTGGGAGGGGAGGTTCTCTTCAAGAGTAAGGATTGTATTGCCTGTCTTTCAAAGCAGATCCAAGCTTGGCAGCAAGACTTCCTATGAAACTTCCTTTTCTCCAAGATAATGGTCCATCTAGTAGCATTGATTCTCTTCAAATTATAAGTATTTAGAGGGGGCTTATCTCTGTAGCCTTCTTATCAGAACCAGCAGAGAAAGCAAAGGTAGTCAAAGAGGAAACATGGATAGCCAACATTATATTTACTCCTTTCTAAACATCAAATTTTCTCAATATTATTCGCTAGAAATTTTGAAACTTCACGATATGAAGCCAAATCATAAATCTATAATCTATCTAGGAATGGAAGTTTGATACAATCAAAAGCTGTGAATAGTAAGGTCTGTTATGGTCCTAATAAGTTTTTGGGATGACTCAATCAAACTTGTTTGATTTTCAGAGGAAAAAACCAGGTCTAACTTGATTTTCTAATTAGATTTCAATGGATTACTAGTATGATTCCTGTTTGGGTTTTGTTTATCATGAGAACAAGTCAAAGTCCTTGTAGAAGTCAATGCATTATATAAACTTGATCTTGGCCAAAAGGAATCAGAAAGGTACAAGTCAATGGATGATCAAATGATGTAAACTTGTAAAAAATTGTATGCCGAGATTGAGTGCTCAAATTGGCAAGTCGGGTAATCACTGCCCACCACGTTCTTTTCTTTGTTTCTTGGGAGGTTTACGTTTAGGTCCCATGTAAGGAAAAAAATGAAAAAATGGTCCTTATAGATTGCAAAATGAAAAAATGGTCCTATGGAGTTGTCAATACAGGCTCCTGGAGTTGTTAATGACAACGCCAGGAGCCTGTATTGACAACTCCATAGGACCATTTTTTTATTTTGCAATCTATAGGGACTATTTCTTCATTTCTCCTCTTCTTTGGGACTTCACTGTCATTCTCCTTTGTTTTTTTTATATTCTCATTTTGTATTTTGTTTCAGGTTCATGGTTATTTCTTTCAACACAAGTGTATTCTCTTAAACTTAAATTTAAGACTCAAAAGAACCTAACAGATCCTTATACCACTAAACTAACTCTATATTAATACTAGCCACCATATTCAATATTAAAAGTTTATAAGAACAATAATTAAATAATTTTTTAAAATATCATTATATTCCTTGATGAAATTATAGTAGTAACATCTAAAATAAAAAGTTTAAACAATATATTGAGACTGAAAATCTATTACGAGGATCATATTTTCTTTTCATTTCAAGATATAGAATAAAAAATTTTTATTCAAGGAATTTATTTTCTTTGTTTTCAAATTATTTTAAAAAAAGAAAGATCCGGATGAGGCCGGAGATGGTGCCACGTGGCAAATTTTTGAGAAACGTCAAATCAAATCGAAGAGTAACATTTTAAGAAGCATCATAATGTCGATGCAGGCTTTAGCAGGCAATCAAATATCGTTAAAGGCGGATAACCCTATGCATTAATGTAATTGTCTTACAATTTGTATTTACTGTTTTGATCCCAAAAATATATCATCAACACAAATTTTTGATCGATATTCTATGATATAAATTACTCAGGAAATAATTAATATTTATTTATTAATTTTTTGATTAATATTTAAATATAGTTTATTACTTTTCTCCCCAGTCAAAAT